>MTQE01003428.1:31631065-31661416 GCA_014337955.1 Aspidoscelis marmoratus | reverse complement strand
CACAGCACCCACCTCCAATCCGGATTTATTCCGTCCTCCCGCCGCGTGTGTGGAGGGACGGGGAGGGGGTAAATCCAGATCTACCTGGCATCCGGATTTATTAGAACTGGGTCTACTGGAACCCGGTTTTACTAAATCCGGGTGTGGTAGATCCGGATTTATTAGCACCTGTGCGGAAGCACCCCTAGTGACAGTGGAAAAACATCCTGGGTTTAAATATGGATTTATTTAATCAGCATTCACCTCCATTTTTTCCGTGTTCCTACTCTGAAATAGGAAACGATATGACAAGCTGCTGTTGGACGCACGCCAGTGGTCGTGGCGGATGTTGGAGGGAAGAGTGCAAAGGTGGAAGAAAAAGGGGAAAGGCAGCATGGAGAAGTGTGGAGCTGTGTGGTGAGGAGGAAGGGAGGGAGGAAGCAGACAGACTATCACAGAGTTTAGTGCAGGATCGCTATAGCAGATCAGGGCAAAAAGGCAAAAAGGTGTGGATGAGGCATCAGGAAGGAAGGAAGGAGGGCAGGCAGGCAGGCAGGCTTTCACAATCACTGTAAAATCTGACACTTTTGCTACATCTCTCCCCCCCCCTATGTATCTCTTTTGTTAAATCTCCCTTCTGATACATTGTTAAATCTCACTCCCGATACATCTGGTCCATTTTCCACCTCCTTCCCATCCCCTTTCAACCAGCCCCATCAGCCTGGGGAGAGGTCTGATCTCTGTTACCTTAACTAAGAGAGAAAGGCCAATCCTGAGAGAGAGAAGGAGGGGGAGAGAAAGCAAGCCCACTTCACAGCCTAAGGAGGGAAGTGAGAGTCCCTCTTTGTAAAATCAGACACTTTGTAAAATCACAGCCCAATACATCTGATCTTTTGTTACGACTTTTGTTCATTTTCCCCCTCTGTTCCCTTCTCATTGGCTAAAGGAAACTGAGGAGAATGCCCCTAAAAAACCACATGCGTTTCCATTTGCAAAAAAAGAGGATTATTTCTAAATCCCGCAGTGGGAGTTCTTTTGATTCGAATACAGATAATCCACCTTTCGGGACCTTTAATCCCCAGAAATTGCAGGTTCCTCTTATCCTTTGGAATCCTTTAAAAGTTGAATGGGGATGGGGCCTTATTTGTTAAAATGTTTGTATACTGTTTCTTATTATGAAAATCTTGAAGTGGTTTACAGAAGAGATTAAAAAAACAAGGGAGAAACCACACATAGAAAAGTCAGTAATAAAGCACATTAAGAACTGGATGCACCAGGGAAGGAACAAACCACTTCAAATCCTTCCTAGTACCATAGGGCTGAACAATACACATTTATTCTCTAATGCTTAGAGAAGTATACCACAGAATTAGTAAAGTCTTCTGAACTGTTTTAACAAGGAGAATCAGTCTTTTGAGTACATTTTCTTTGGAATCATGTCACACATTTTAGAAGAGCAAATTTAAATTTCAGTGTGCACTCATAGGAGACTGAAGGTCACTGCCATATCATTCCCATCTAAATCTAAATCTGCACAGACAGATAGAAGAATCTCTGTGTGAAAAACTTCATGTGTTAACATGCTATTAAATAGCCGAAAGTGAGTGATTGATCATTATCTTACAGAAATATATTCTCAAAGAAAGATTTTATTATTTTTCATTTTGGTAAGCAACCCATTTATAGTCCTCAAGTTATTTTGTGTGATGCTTCATTGTTCTCATTTCCTTCTCCTTATACATTGGCCGGAATGCAACATACATAATTTGGGAAAATATCTGGACTCTGGTCATGCACCAAGAAAATAAGTAAGCACCCTGTCATTAGCACTAATTAGCCACAGACAAGAGTTTTAATGGCTGCAAGTTAATGTGCGACAATTTAGCGCTTTTCATTTATGCTGCTTTTCATTGAAAGGACCTAAGCTAGCAGAAGCCCTTTCCACATTTGGCCTTATTCTGGAATTTATATTGAGTGCTAATATAAGAGTATGGCAGGCCTTGCCTGGGGCCTGCCACAGTCTGCACTAGCATGTGGACAGCAGGCCCACATTCCAGCATATATTACAGAATAAGGCCAACTGTGGTAAAGCTCTGAATTGCTTAAAATATGCGTCCAGATCCTTCAAAAATGTAAAGGCAGAAAAGAATTGGTTCTTCTTTGCCACTAGTGCGGTGATGGCCAACCTATGACACGCGTGTCACAGGTGACACACCAAGCCCTTTTGGGTGACACACATGGTCACCCTGGCACCTGGGCGTGTAGTGCTTGCTTGTTCTTGAAGTGTACAAAATACTAACTTTCAATTGAAAATTTAGCAGATGTAAATAATTATTTCTTTTTGCTTTTAATAAAATACATATATCAAAAATATAAGTTTTTTACTAGAGCTACAAATATCACAAAATTATGGATATTTCTAGATGTGACACAGCACCCGAGTTAAGCTAGATTTTCTTGCAAATTTTGACACACTGAGCTCAAAAGGTTCGCCACCACTGCACTAGTGGAAATCATTTTTGGCTGCATACACAAGGAATAAAAATGTGGCAGCAGCCATGTGTCCATGTTCCTCCTATCCCACTTCTAGTTCACAAACGATTAGAGGTGGGATGGGCTCACTGGTTGCCACATGCTACCATGTTTACACTACTTTAGAACTGCTTTAAAAACCCACATGTGAATGCAACGTGTGTCTAAGGATTGCCATAAAGAATCTAGGCCAACATCCATGTGTTTTTAATAATAACCTACAAGAGGGACTTTAAACAAATGTTGCTTGCATGCTTTGTCATTGCTGTTGAAATCTGTACTTCTATGTGATTGTTAAGGATATATGATGGGGTGTACACGAGTGCAATTTTCAACATTTGATTCATAGCGAATCAAATATTTAAAAATCCAAATTCGTACAAATAAAGAAAAATGGACGTCTGGACGTTTGAACTGATACAAATACATTCGTATCTATTTGTAAGAATATTCGATACGTATCCAATGATACGACTCTCATACGCATCTGTACATATCCGTATGCATCCCGTTTTCATCCCATATACGTTCCATTTTCATCCTTTACGTTATTTGTTCACATACAAATGTCTGAATTATTTGTACGAATAACTCGAAATATTAGTATTCATACGAATACTAAAGTACAAATGTCTAGACATTTCATTCGTATACAAATGTCTGAATTGTTCCAAAATCGTATGAATAATGAATAATACTAATATTAGTGCACAACCTTAATATATGAACTCTGATTTGGATTTCTATATGGCAAACCTTGTGGTTGTTTCCTCAATGCTTGCCTTAGAGTCAGATTGGGAGCAGAAGAGAACAGAAGGGGGCCTCTGCTGGTTCAGGCCACAGCCCATGTAACCCAGTCTCACACAGTGGCCCACCAATTGCTTCTGGGCATTCTCAAGCAAAGGACGAAGATGAAATCTTCATTTGCTGTCAAATCCCTCCAAATGGCCTTTAGATGCACCGTGCCCATCTCTCCAACTTGGAGGCAGTACCTAGGAAACCATTTGAGCTTGAACTACCTTGAAAGTTTCTCCTGACTTCAGAAAGAAGAGTTAACTTTTAAACCTCGATTTTCTTCCCCTTTTAAGGGGACTCAAAATGGCTGACAAAGATTTCTATTATTCTCCCTTCAACAGACACCTTGTGAGGTAGGTGGGGCTGTGAGAGCTTAAAAAGAGCTGTGACTAGCCCAAGGCCACCCAGGTGGCTTATGGTGACTATGAGATGTGAGTCCAGCATTCTAACAGCAAGACCAAGTTGGGTTTCAAGGTTCCACTGCTGTCCCCAAGACTGATGTTTTGGAGTCTTGAAGGGGATCCCCACCCTTTCTGCAGAAGGCCTGCATGAAAACGGAAAGCATTTCATTGCAATCTGTCTCAGTGTGTGAGAAGCAACTTCAGGGCTTCCTGGAGAAGCACTGAAGTCCCCCCATGCACCTTCATGCCCCTTTGGTGGGGTGCTGGGGAGATTGGCAGACGTCAATGGACCTCCAAGCTGGTTTGAAAGCCTGTGGAGATATGGCCCCTAACTTTTTGCCACTTTGTAGGGCAAGCAAGTTGGGCCTGAAGCTACCATTTGAATCTAAAATAGAGGTCCTGTATCTCTTTGGCTTCTTGGCTACTTAAATTCATTCATTCACTTATTTGTTTAAATTTATATTCCACCCTATACCCGAAGGTCTCAGGGCAGGTCACAATAAAATAATAAAAAAAGGTAAAAGCATGACTAAAACATATAGCAGATGTCTTTGGGTGGCACTTGATGGGAGCAATGTCAAAGCAGTGTTAGGGTGTTGTTGATTGTAGCATGTCCGAATAAAAAGCTGTCAAGATCCCATAATACTGGAATCACATGTGTGGTGGCCAGCATGAGATCTTCTGGATGTTTCTGAACTGCAGTTCTCATAGGGGCTAGTGTACCTGCTTTCCACCTGTGTACTTCAGCACCTGCAGGATGGTCAGCGTCAGATACCCTTGGTGTAGAGCAGTTGCTTTCAGGCCTGTTATCATTGCTGTACTTTTTAGGTTCCATTGGACTGGTTTGAATGGAGACTTTTGGACTAAGGACCTTTCTGCTGTGTGCCTTACTCTGGATTATATCCTGGAATAGGGACCTGCCATCTGCATGCTAGTGCAGCCTTCAGCCTGCCAGGTGGGACATGACATTGTATTAGATACAGATGGCAGATCCCTATTCCAGGATATAATCTGGAATAAGGCACAGTGCAGACAGGGTCAAAAGTGGTCCCCTTCTTGACCTACCTTTGTAAGAGTATGTGTAACTGTTGAAGACATCTGGATTAGAATGTGATATTCTTTGACTTCTGCTCCTTAGGGCATCAAGATGAGAACAAACTTAAAATAAATTCACAAAGCGCAACATCCAAAGGCAAACATTTGTTTCCAAACCTTTTAAAGTCTGAGTCGGCCCGGGCAGGAAGCTTGTGACGATCTTCTCACATTTGACGAAAAAGTCAGAGATGGATATAATCTTTTCACAAATCATCTGCACTGGCATCTGAATTCTAACAGTATGTTAATATTTTATACCTTCTAGACAAATGTATCCCATTTTCCTTCCTGTTTCTTTGCTGCTATATAACCACCCTGTTAAGTACTGCATGCTGATAAACTAAAGACAGAAAGTTAGATCAAATGCCATGGATTCAGCAACCAGCCTGGATAGCTTTAAGAATGGATCAGGTAAATTCATGGGGGACAGGTGTATAAAGGGCTACTAGAATGGAAGCCTAGATGCCACCTCCGGGTTGGAGAGTCAGGCAGGATGCTTCTAAAGGCCATTTGTAGGGACCCAAGAGTGGATGAAGGTTTTGCCTTTGTCGTCTGCTTGAGATGTCCATAAGCAATTGGTGGGCTGCTGTGTGAGACAGGATGATGGACTGAGTGGGCTCTGGACTCATCCAGCAGGGCTCCTCTTACTTTCCTATGTTCAGCCAAGCCAGTAGAAGGTAATCACTTAATTTTTCATCTGTAGATTGAACTTGCAGGTCAAATGGGACAACTATTTTTGTTTATGCAAACCAGTAGCCCAGAAAATGAGAGCTGTTGAGAAGACACCCCTCAGCCATGTTCTTGGGGTTGGAGTTATATGTTAACCAATTTGCTTTACAGCTTTTAAAGGAAATTAGCAAAAGGTGTCAAATGGGGCCAGGTTTTGCGGGACCCTTTCCCTTGTTGTTCATTCAATATGCTGGATGAGTCCACATTCCCTGTGTGTGGCAAGGCACATTTGTAGAATGGAATGGTTCGACCAACCTGGAAAGAAGTGGTGGTTTGTCCATTCCTGAAAATGCCTTCCCTGGGCCACGGGGTGCATTCTAATTGCTGCTCAGTCAGTGATACCCTCTTTTGGGGCAGTTTATTAGAGAGATTGGTGGCAGTACAACTTCATGTCTAGAGCATGGCAATGTGCTTTGTGTGGGACTACCCTTGTACCTGCTTTGGAAGCTGTCATTGGGGGGAAATGCAATGCCCATGATGCTGAAGGAGTCCTCAGTTAACATATGCATGGCAGCTATACTCAAGGAATTTTACTGTCTGCCAGTTGGCATTAAGATAGATCCAAGATTTTATGTTGGTATATATAGGACCCTAAACAAGTTGGGACCACCGTGCCTAGCAGATCATCTTCAAGCTTAAGGTACTACAGAGATTTGTTGTGTGGATAAAGCAGGGCGAGGAGAGGAGAAGAATATTTGCCACACTGAGTTCTTTGGAAGAAAGTCAAGACATTAAAGCTTTCCATAGAAGCAAGGAATAATGAAAGCAAAAGGGAAAAACATGTTCTTTACTCTCAGGGAATGTGAATCCCACAGTGTTGCCCAGAGATAAATCACAAGAAGACGCATTGCTAGGGCTTATGCAACTGCTACTGGAAAATGTCATTTTTTTGCTACTGTTGGTACAGTTGCATTATGTTTTGGAGACTTGATCCCTTTCTGCACTGGATCTTATTCTAGATTATATCCTGGAATAAACAGTTACCATCTATCTGTTAATGCGGACTATGAGAAGCCTGAGAAAAATATAATCTGGAATAAAACCCAGTGCAGAAATGACCTTAGTTTGGCTTGTTGACTTGGTATATTGCTTATTATTGCCACATTCTGGTCATGCTAAGAACTGAAAAAACGCCCTGCTGAATTTGATCTGTGGCCTGTTTTTGTAGTAAAAGCTCACAAGCATGGCATAAGCACACACCCTGCTCTCAGGTCTTACAGCCACCACAGCTGAAGTCACACAGCCATCAGAGACAGAGGCTTCCATGAATTTGGCTTCATCTTCACACATGGTGCAGGAGAAATGTGTGCCTCTGTGTTATGGCCATCCCCTTGTGCTGGTGATGGGGACTTCCATGTATTCACAGGCAGTGCAGAAAGGCATCTGGAGGTGCTGTGGTTGAGGCATTTGCCATTAGCACATAGGTTCGCACCTTCCATCCTATGCACTTCAGGCAGGCATCATGCTCTCCTTTGGATGGCTGGTGTCACAAAATGGAGATGCTGTGCCCCAGGCTGTTTCTGGAGGTATTTAGATGAATAAGTGGAGACATAGCCTTAGCCCCAACTTCTTTTGAAGGCCTCCAAACTGGTGGCCAGCAACACATGTGGTGCTACTAAAGTTCATCTATGGTTGTATCCACATACATCAAAAAGGGGTCTAAACAGAAGGTCTAGCATGTCACACCTAGAGTCCCCAACCCACCTTTAATCCACATTAAAAGCCAGAAAATGCACATCATAGTTTCTGGCTTTTAATGTGAGTTATATATGAGATGGGAACACTCATTTCTGAACGTCTTCTCCTCCTCGTCTCAAGAATATAAGAACATAAGAGAAGCCCTGCTGGATCAGACCACAGCCCATCTAGTCCAGCATCCCGTTGCACACAGTGGCCCACCAAATGCTCATGGGCATCTCAAACAGAGACAAGGACAAAAGTACTCCTGCTCTCAAATCCCAGCAAATGGCCTTAGAAGCTGCCTGCTTCCCCCTCTCAGCCTGAAAGATGCACCTAGGCATTCATTCTAGAAGCCATTGATACATCTGTCATCCATAAATTCATCTAACCCTACCTTAAAGCCATCTAGGCTGGTAGCTGTCACCACCTCTTCCGGCAATGATGCTGGATGTTACCTGTGCATTTTGTGGAAAACACTCCTCTTTGCTTCTTTTGTTCTCAGTCTTCATTCAACAATGTAAAACAATCAAAGGCTGTCCTTTGAATTGGTTGGCTGCTGAGTTTAGTGATTACTGAAGAAGAAGAGTTGGCTTTTCTACCCAGCTTTTCCCTCCCATTTAAGGGGACTCAAAGCGGCTGACAAAGCTTTCTATTCTTATCTCCACAACAGAGCGCCCTGCGAGGTGGGTGGGGCTGTGAGATATCAGAAAGAGAGTTGTGACTAGCCCAAGGTCACCCAGCTGGTTTTGTGGAGGACTGCAGAATCAAACCCCGTGATTACGAGATATGAGTCTGGAACTTTAACTACAAGACCAAACAGTGCTCTCTATGCACTGTTTGAATTTCAGTCTTTATGGCTTCTTTTCGTTTTCTTTTGACCAGGGCCCCATTTCATCCTACCTATATCTCTGCTGACCTCTCTGACCTACTTCTGTTTCCCTTCTCCAACTGCCTACAAAAATAGAATTTTGCCAACACTACATGACCCTCCAATTGTCTACACTAGTTGGTGCAGGAGTTCTAAAAGGGAAAACATCCTCAGAATTAATACCAGAGTATAAATTTCACCTGTTGACTTCGACTGTTTCTCTCCAGGCTAAAATGTGTGTAGGTTGGCCTTGCTTTCTCATTGAGATAGCAAAATCCTCATAAATGCGTTTCACTTTTAATTTTGTGTGACTTGATCCAAGTTAGACCGTGTATAGACTGTGTGTGACATTTTCCCCTCAGCCAAACGAATGTTCACTTCTATATCAGCCACTCAGTTAATTGCCAGCCTTCTGTATCTGAGCCTTCTGCCTCAGAAGTTGAAGTGTTTTTGAACATTCTGTGATGCTACATTCCTGCTCTGTTCATGAATGGGTTACGAAGAGGTCATGGATAACTAACGAGATTTTAAAACCTATTATTCATGCGAAAAGTGGAAAGCATCCAAAATTTCAAACCTCATCAATTAAAAACAGGAATGTCAGTTCCTTTTGGTCATATTATATATAAATCATGTTTATTTATATATAAGTAAGTAATTAGCAGAACACAGAGATCAGAACACAGAAACCCTAACTGGCAAGCTCTGTGTATGTACGTGAGCAGAGACACCAAGAATTCATCAAACTGGGAGCCTGATGCGATGAAGACAGAAATTATTAAAGTTTTCAAATCCTTATTTCTTTGGCCGTTTCTTCACCTTCGCCTCCTCTCACCCCCTCCCCTTAAAAGACATTATGTGTTAGGAGAGCAAATCAGCCCCGGGAAGTGATATTTTACCATCGTCTGTGCTATTAATGCAGCTAAAAAAAATCCTCAGACTGGAAAAAATCAGACAGATGCATCTTCCAGGTTCACATGTGCCAACTCCATCTGTTAAATCATTAAAACACAGGCTTGGCAGATTCAGGAGAAAAACACATTTGTTTTCACTCTAAAGAGGAAGAGTAAACTTCCCCCCTCCCTACGTTCATGATTTTCTCTCTTTCCCCACCTTCCTATTCTAATTAATTTTGCATTGAAAATCTGCTGGGATAAAGCTAGTGTGGAAGGTGACTCTAAGAAGCTCGGACTGACCTGATTCAAGTGGGTCTTATACAAATCAGACAAATCAAGATGTAATATGAACCTGAATGAGTTCATGTGTCAAGGAGACACCTCTGTCAAAATATGGGGATACAAATATAAATGCACATAAGAACTTAAGAAGCACACCAGTGGTTCAGGACTGTGGTCCATCTAGTTCAATAATATTCTCTTGCAGTGGCCAGCTAGTTCCCAGTAGGACATGAGCACACAAGTTACTCTCCTTTCAACAGCCTTCTCTCAACAGCTGGTCTTCTGAGGTAGACCACCTCCTACTTCCATCAGGGCTATTAGCAATTGAGAGTCCTGGCTTCCATGAAGATAAGAATATAAGAAGTGCCCCACAGGATTGGACCCATGGCTGATCTGGCTCAGCAGTCACTCTCATAATGGCCCACCAGCTGCACAGAGAAGCCCCCCAGCAGGACATGATCCTACAGCTTGCTTCGCTTGCTTTCTCCCAGCACCTGCCCTTTGAAAGCAGATCACCTCCTGCTGCCATCAGGGCTAGCTCCCATTGGTAGCTCTGATCTGAATTCATTTATTGAAACCATCCAAGATGATAACCAACACCACATCTTATCCTTGCCCAGTGGATCTTGGAGTCTGAAGGATGCCCCTGCCCTCCCTCCCTCCTTCTCTCTCTCTCCATCCACCCACCCGCCTGCCCGCCCGTCCATCCACCCGCCTGCCCGCCCGTCCATCCACCTGCCCGCCCGCCCGCCCGCCCGCCCGCCCATCCATCCATCCATCCATCCATCCATCCATCCATCCATCCATCCATCCATCATCTTTATACACTGAATCCCATTAAAATATAATCTCAAGGCACTGCTCACACTTCAGTGATCAGGATGGCTTGGCATGCTCTGGGATGGAGCAGCTACACACTGCAGGGCTGCCTCCATGTCAGAACAGCCCAGAACTACCCTGACTTATAGCTATGAAGCACCCTTGCTTAACTCCTGGACACAATATTTGCATTACTTCATATGTGAATGTTGCACAGGGGCTGTGCAGATGTGTGCCACATTGCTGACTGCCATAGCAACAGCACAGCATGCACAGCCATTGCTATGGCAATCCAGACAGGACCATCTGTGTTTCACCACGATCCAGGCAAGTCTGGGTGAAGACTGGAATGGGACAGTGCAATGTGAATGTCAGCCACTGTCCTTGATCTTAACTGCAGTGGGATACTTTCCCAGGGTAGTTAAGTGCAAAAACACCCAAAGAAACATTCACATTGATAACTGTAGATAAGCATTCAATCAGTGCTTAATACATTATGAATATCAGAGGAGAGACTAACCCCAAGGGTGGGTACCATCAAAGAGAAAGTCCAACCATGGGTAGTCATGGGATGACATTCAGTAATCTGTGGTACCCCCAACAGGACCTCCATTGAAGATCTTAATGGACCTCACAGGTCTATACTGAGAGTGGTGCTCTGCTAAGTAAACTGGTCCTGAATTGTTAAGGGACTTGTACGCCAAAGGTAAAGCCTTGAATCTGTTCCAGTAGCTAAATGCACATGCTTAACCGTATGTGTGATATGTGCACATCATGGTGCCCATTCAACAACTTTGGCTGCCACATTTTGCTTGAGTTGCAGCTTCTGGATCAGGTACAAGGTCAGCCCCACATCAAACGCATAACAATCTAAATATTAAATATCAACCTTTCTGTTCCCGTTGGCTAGCTGAAAAACCCTCCATTATTTTAACATTTGTTTGGTCATTAGATCAACATGGTAATATAATTAGGCTCCAGCTCATTCCAGTGTAATGGATACTCCGAATAAGCTATGATACATTTGGACACAAGGTTATTACTTTTCTTAATAGCGTTCGTCCAGAGTTACCAGGGCGGGCTAGAAAGTATGGGAAATGAAAAATCAATCATTCAAGATACAAAATGTGTTGAGTGTGTTGTCTGCAGTTGTGTTTGTCCCAATCTGACTATTCGGTATTAAACAGAGTTTGCGGCACAGCTAGGAATCCTGATTCTAGTTAACTCTGTGCAGATTTAAGCTGCAGCCACTCACAGTTAGAAAATGGGGTTCAAATGAGATTTATTCCACTTTAATGGACAGAAATACACTTCCAGAAGGCATTCTTTGGTCTTTAGTGTGGAACAGAGCTGGGGGGGGGGAGGGGAACACTAGCATCCTCATCGAAACCCTACTAAGCTGCTTTTGATCTGGTTTATTCTTTAATGCGTGCAGATGCAGCCTTAGTTACAGCAGTAAGTCCCATGAAGATGACATTTAAGCAGGAAATATCTAATCATAGGACTACTATGTACAACTACATAGGTCTGTGGGTAAGGCAATATGCTCATGACTTCCGTGAACTTAGCAGGAAGTTTTCTCAGAAGGACAGATTGAGACTGTAGCAGAGTTGACTTCATAGGGTTCCCAGATGAAAAAGGGGCAGGATTCTTCATCCTTTAACAGGCTCCATGTTGTCTCATGTTGTCTTTGGACATATTTGCACTTAGGTCTATGGCATGCAGTTAGGACAGCTAGTACCAGAGAGCTGTCCTAACTGCATACCAGAGGCCTAAGTGCAAATATGTTCTTTGTTTCATATTGAAATATGTGTGAAAACCTGAAAGAATTAAGTCTTGACAAATATGCAAAAACAGAAGAAATCCGGAAGGGGGCAAAGGCTTTTTCATGGCACTGTACATTCCTCTTTGGTGAATGTTTCAGTTCAGATTTGGTCACGGTGTGTATTATCCAGTTATCCAGAGCCAATTTGGTCAAGTGGTTAGGGAGCCGGACTCTTATCTGGGAATACCGGGTTCGATTCCACCCTCCCCCATGAAGCCAGCTGGGTGACCTTGGGCTAGTCACAGCTCTCTTCTGAGTTCTCACAGCACCACCTACCTCACAGGGTGTTCTGTTGTGAGGAGAAGAATATAAAAGCTTTGTCAGCTGCTTTGAGTCCCCTTAAATGGGTGAGAAAAGCTGGGTAGAAAAGCCAACTCTCCTTCTTCTATGCTCAACAATTTCAGCCTTATAGTGTCTCACCTGACATTAGCTCCACCTACTCTGAATCCTGGTAATATTTCTTTCTGGGTTTTTTTGGTCATCTGCCCAGTGTGCAACAGGTATCACTGCCCAATGTTCACACTGTGTGGGGTGCTGTTTGCAAAAAGCTTGTGGAAGCTGTGCATGAGACACAGGGTGTGTTTTTTTGAAGGTCTCTCACACACAAATGATAAAAATGTATCACTAATACATTTGTTAGTCTTTAAGGCCCTTTAAGAGTCTTCAGTATCAGGATTTCCTAGTGAGAAAGAAGGATAAGAAGTCATAACGTTTGCCTTCCTTAGCTGATAATGTCCGAATAATGTTAAACAATGGCATGTCTTCGCTACTAAGAATATGAAAATTGATTAAAAGAAGCATGATTAGTATTATATATTCCTCTTGTGAGGATATGAACTGCCCAAGCCACATATCAAAAACTATCAGAAATGCCTGTGGGCAAAAATCCGCTTCATTAGGTATTGTGGAGCAGCATCTGGGATGGCTAATTTCCTATCACAAGAGATCTGTCACAGCAGGGAATATGAACATAATTGTAGGTGTGACTGAAATATGTCACATCAGAAGATGTTTTGTGTGCAGAAACAACGGTTATACAAACTGACACATAAATGGAAGTTAGTGCTTGTACAGTTGATAGCACAGCTAAGCTGCCACCCAGTACTCAGTTGTCCAGTAGCCATTTTCACTGCACTCAGTAAGGCTTGCTTTTGATTATCTATATTATGAATGATCGCACAATAAGGCACCATCCACTGGGAGCATGTGCAACCACACTGACCAAAGACCCATTCACACTTAAACATCTGGAGCAGTTTCAACTGCTCCTGGATAAGTGCATGCACATGCAGTACTGCTTCCTCTGCTCTCTGGGAGTAAAAACTGCTTCACAGCCTGACCCGGAGTAGCTAGTATGATCTCGGTCAATAGCATTTACACTTGCTTCTGGATGCAAAGCTGTAAGCAAGTGGGGCAGTGCATCTTTGGCTGCACAATTGTGTGCTGCATTGTGACTGCCATGCAGTGGAAGTTGCTGTGGCTGTTGACATGGTGATTCAGATGATCTGGGACAGACTATCCACACTATGAGCACTTGTGGTTCAGCTGGGGACTATACCAGTGCTCACAGTATGAATGTGAACAGCCCCATATTTTTTTTTAAAAAAAACTGCACAGCAAGTGACTTCAGGACATTATAGAATTCACAGCTTGTTGGCTTTGATTTCTCGTAACTGCTGCAGGTAGCATAGGCAGGAAGCCATCTCTCTGCATTAGCACTGTGATCAGGGAGTACAAAAATGGGGAAGCAAAATTGGGCTTTCATACCCTATTATGAGACCATTGTGGGTGCTTGTAGACAAAGGCCCCAAAGCCAAACTTCCTAGATGTCATCAGGGAAACTATTCACCTTTACCTTCTCATATAGACCATATAGACCTGTGCTTGAGCACTGAGATCTCAAGGAGAGACCTTCTTGTAGAGGCTCTTCTCTCAGAGGTGCAATGGGTAGGGGCATGCAAGAAGGCCTTTTCTGTGGTGGCCCCCAGACTCTGGAACTGGCTCCCTCTGGAGGTTTGCCAAGTACCTACATTGTATGGTTTTCAGCACCTGGTTAAAACATACCCATTCACCCAGGACTTTAATGTTTAGCTTCTTCTGGGTATTGTCCTGCCAGGGAAGGATGGATAGATGATTTTATTTTAAATGTATTTTAAGAATGCTGTGTATATATTTTGGTTTTATCATTGGAACCTGCCCTGGGACCTTTTGATGAGGGGTAGGATGTAAAATGTTGAATAAAAATAAAAGACAAGAAATGCTCAACCAGACAGAAAGATTAGGAATAATTTTACAAAACTTTATTCATGAGGATCAGAGCAGATGTCTGCCAAAAACAATTCTGTGATAATGTGAAAAATGTTTTGGATATTGTAGAATACTTGAAGTATCACACCGATAAAGCAGCTGCATTAATCTTTTTGGACGCAGAGAAATATTTTGATCATCTTAATTGGTCTTTTCTGTTGTAAAACTGTGGCCAAGATGGAGCTTGGAGAAGCTTTAAGAGGTGCACAAAATCTATTTATCCTTCACCAAGGGCTTGAATAAGAGTGAGCCAATAGAATTTCCTGGAATACAGACAGGATCAAGGCAAGGCTGTACCTTGACACCATAATCTTGTTTTTGCAGGTGCTGCTGAGAGACATTAGACAAGAATGGGAATAAAGGTGAAAGAAAGATGAATTTAAGAGCCTTCAGAAATGATCTGATTACTGTATTAGAACCCTAGAAGGGACTGACAATTTAATGATCAAATTGGAAGAACTTGGCTCTCTAGCTGGTTTCAGGGTTAATAGAGAACAAACAAAAAATTGTCAAAAAGAACAGGATTTGAAATTGAGAAGTATTTGTTATTTATTACAAAACAACTATGGGCCTTTGCGAAAGGGGAGGTCCGGGACTGCTGTGGTCCAGAGCATTCACACAGCATGGGGCCACTTCTGTGCTGGAGGGGCGCCAAGTGTGCTGGATCATCTCCTGGCCTGGATAGCTGTGGAGCACTACAAAGCACCCCACAACAATACTATCAGCATCTGTGATATACCAGCTCACTCTGGCACGCAACATTTACACTGCTTCTGCTCATTGGGTGCATGGGGGTGGGACTGTGCGTTGCCAATTGCCACGGCGAGTTGCTCACTGCTAATACGGCAGTGTTCCCGCTTACTTGGTACTTAGTGAAGTGCTGCACAACTCTGGGATGGGACGGTGTTTGCAATGCGGACACCCGCTGCCATCTCTGATCTTCGCTTCCTTGAGACACGGAAGCAAAGTGTGAAAAGTCTTTATGTTGAAGTATCTGTATGGTAAATTTTTCTTTATTGGGAAGGATATCTATTGTTGAAACAAATGTTTTTCCTAGAATTATGTTTTTGTTCCAAACTATACCTGTTAACTAATGAAGCAATATTTAAAGAGTAGGAGAAAGATTTGTTCAAATGTATTCTAGCAAGGAAACAAACCACACATTAAATAAAGGCCCTTTCTACACTTAACTGTTTTTCATCCAGAGGCCAATTTGCACTTGGTCTCTTAGTTTGCAGTTAGTTAACATCTGGGCAGGCACATCTGCACTTGCAGGAGGTGACTGGAGCCAACAAATGCACCCTGCCTGCCCAGATGTTAACTAATTGCAAACTAGCTGTGGTGCACAAAATCGTACACCACAAGGAACCCAACCATCCACAGTCCCAACCCAAAGCTTAACCGATGCGTCCAGGCAGTGAGCACTTGCACCTTTTCTGGTGTGAAAGGTCATCTGAGGTACTGTGCAAGCACACTGGTATCTCAGATGACCTCTGACGTAACTGTGTGTGTGAAAAGAGCGCCATCGTTGCCATAGCCCCGGGGTATGCGCAATCGTGTGGGGTGCCACAATCAAAATGGCAGTGCCCTGCGGAGGATTGGATGCGCAACCAGATCCAGATAAGTTTACGGACACACAGGGGCTAGGCTGTCATGTATTAGCATTCCCCAGTTCAAATGCTAGTACACACTAGTCTCTTCTGCACCTCTCTTGTGCATTGATTTGGATCATTCGGTGGCATGGGCGGGATAAGTGCTGTCTGCATTGATCTGTATCACTTACGCCATGTGGTCTTGAAGCTCGTGCAAACTCTGAAGCCACACCTCAATGTCTTTGAGGGCTAGGAATGAAAGTTCCTATCCTTGGGACTTCTGGGGAGTGAAAAGCACCACTTGATATTCCTGGATTTGGGGGGGGGGCACTAGTCCACTGGTAGTCCTGATCAAACAGTACTACCAGTGATGTGGATTAGGGCCTCCCTAATATGGATCAGGCACTGTCTCATGAAGCTAGAGCAGAACCAATGGGTGTGGGGCCTCTGTGGACATTAACATGTGGATAAGGAGGCCCAGATGTGTAGTACATATAGCCTTGATTTGGATGAAGGGTCCATACAAAAAGGACCATAGTACCGTATAAGATGCAAAAGACAGAGGGTTATTGGTTGCGTATGCTTTGGTTTGGATCAAATAATGAGTAGCACTGATAAACAGATAACAGAATTAGAGGAAAATGTTTAGGCTCCTCTGGGTGTTTTCCTACCAGGGAGGGTGGGCTGTATTTTAAATGTGTTGTAAGAATACTGTACCTTTTCATGAATGTGACCCACTCTGGGACCTTGCAGTGAAGGGGGAACAGATGACAGACAGACAGACACGCATGACTATCTCTGATACCTGTGGTATAATAAAGTCAAAGTTAATGTGGGCTTCAAAAAATCACTGTTATAAATACTTTACTGAATATCTGATCTAAGTACAAGCCCAGATTGCTGGAGTGCTTCATCTGCGCTTGTGATTCACTGCAGTGTTCTTGAAATGTTCTGAGCCTTCCCCGGTGTTGTCCTACTGTGGACAGATTAATGGTAGTCCACAACTATTCCTGGAGTGGTGCTTCTGCATCACGTACGCTGTTGTGAGGTCAGGGGTGTATCTGCAATGCTAGGGCTGGACCTTGTACACTGCACACAATGTAGGAGTGATGCACTCTTCAACCAGAAATAGTTTTTAGCATGTTTTAGGAAGGTGGTGGTGAGGTTGCCACCGACACATATGGCAACTCCACCACAGCACAGCCATATAGCCCCCACCACCACCAATCTGGATGGGACAAACTAAAGATAACTAAAGGAGCGCCTTCTCCCATATTGACCTGCCCACGTTTTAAGATCTGGAGGGGAGGTCCTCCTGGTTATCCCACCACCTTCAGCAGCTAGGCGGGTGGGCACCTGGGAGAGGGTCTTCTCGGTAGTGGCCCCAGGCTGTGGAATGGTCTCCCCCTGGAGGTGCGTCAGGCCCCTTCTCTGTTCATGTTCAGGAAGGTGGTGAAGACGTACCTCTACACTCAGGCATCTGGTTAAATGCTCCCTACGCTTCCCCCATTGCAAACACTACTCATTTTTTAAACTTTTTGTATCATTTTTTAAAATTATTATTATCATGCTGGATTTTTAAACTGTGTACTGGTTTTAGTATTGTTTGATACAGTTTTGATATGCTTGTTTTTAAATGTTCTGAGCTGCCCAGAGACCCTTGGGTATGGGGTGGGAAATAAATAAATAAATAAATAAATAAATAAATAAATAAATAAATAAATAAATAAATAAATAAATAAATAAATAAATAAATAAATAAATAAATAAATAAATAAATAAATAAATAAATACAGCCCAAACCAATGGGTGCCAATGAATAACTGGTTGCAGGAATGATTCAGATACTGTTTGGACAAGCTGATGCCCACTAGAAGTTCAAGGAAAGGGCAGGTTACAGGAGTTCAGTGAGCAGCTTTACAGAAATAAATAAATAAATAAATAAATAAATAAATAAATAAATAAATAAATAAATAAATAAATAAGCCATACGTTCACCTGCCAGTAACTACTTCCGAGGGTGACTGGCTCACAAAAACAATGTAGACTATACATCAAACCAATAACTCAAAGCTTTGGCCATTCTGCATTGGCCAATATACCATCTCAACCACCCCATGAGTTCATCTTCTGGTCGTGAATGGGTCCAAAGCATCCTGGGAGAGAAGGCATGCTGAACAAATATATCATGCCTTGGTGTGGGTCCTGGACCCAGAAACCTTACTGGTGTGGAAAAGACCTTTCACAGCAGCAAGATTTCTGTCTTGGCTGCTTCTACACTTGACCAGAAATGGTCTCATTAAGTCAACCATCTTTTGTTCTAGTACCAAAGTGGCCTAAATGGAAATTTTGTTCGTTATCCAGCCACATTAGCCAGTGTGCATCACAAAAGTCATTCAACTCATGTGACGGGTAGGTTGGCTCCTGGTCCACTGAGGGCAACCGTCGAACTGGTGAGGGACTGGTGCATGTAAATTGCTTGAATGCCCTACTGTAAATGCAGCCTTGGAGTCTGCACTTGATCATTTTGGAGAACCATATAAATCTGCTTTTAGTTCTTTACCTGGCTCCACGTTTTCTGTATAAGGAAACTTTTTTCATAATGATAACCTTGCTGTTGGTCTCAGCTTTATTTATAGGACTGTCTTGCAGACAATGAGGGGAAGGCAAAGGGATTTGAGACTGGAGGAAACAGTTCATTATTGCAGAAGGAGACTACATATTAAAATGTCAGCATTGTCTGATACGTTTTTAATGCAGAATCATAATAGCAAAGGTAAGTTGCCAAATCCAAATGATAAAGGAAAGGTAGAAGAATAATTCCCACCTCTTTCTTGAACCGTGAAAAGCAACGGGGTAAGAACTGATCTCTTGCTGATTATAGAGTGGGAGTGGGGGTGGAAAGGTTGGCAAGCTCGCTGCCCCCAAACTCTATGGGCACAAAAGCAAAAATTCTCACCGTACTGAAAAGCTCCTGAAAAGCACCAAAGATGTTATGTGGGAAGATGCATGTGTAATATTCCCATTAGTAGAATAGGGTTTGCTAAAAATATTCATAGATGGAATTGTTCATATATCAGTCTGCCCTTCCTCCTCTCCTGAAGATTCCGTGGTAGAAAAGGTGGATTAGGGAAGGCTTGAGAACATGAGGGCAAACACAAGCTCTCTAAGGTGCCTCTGAGGGCTCATCCCCACGCTGAAGATACTCCAGAGTGAACCTGAGTTCACCTCGGAGTGTCCCCATGCAAAGCCTCTAATCCATGCGGGACAAATTGCACAAATCTGTGGCAACCCCCTCCTTTCCAACTGTTCTTGCCACGAATTAGGAGGCAATCACACATTATCCTGGAGGCATGGGGACACTCCCGAGTTATTGGGGGCAAAGATTGGCAACTGCAGCATTAGCAGGCGGAATTTCGCCTGTGCTCGCTGTCCCTGCCATGCATGCTGTGATCACAACTGCTTGGGGGATTTCTTCAAAGAAATTAGGATGAAAGAGAAGGGATGAGGGTGTCAAATGGCTCTCCAAGTGTCTCTCCGACTACAAGTGTGACACCCTCCTTCCCTGATCGCCTGATCGGCAAGGCACACATGGGTAAAGGGCTTGATTTAGTGCATGAGCGCCCATGGCTTCCCTGCAATCGGCTGAGAAAGATCAGAAGGAGCTGCTGTCAGGTGGAGGTAGCACTGAGCTGCAGCTTCAAGCAATGAGCTACTTTCCCTTCCTATTATGCCCCCCCTTATATCATTTTTTACCTTATCTAAGCTGTCTGTGGTGTTTTTGGAGGTGCAACTGGGAGGAGTTTCCCCTGTCGTTGCTGCAGCAGGCAGCACAGGGCATGGTGAGGTCAGCCGTGCTTCCTATCAGGGGGAGAAGGTGGAGAAAAAGGATATGGTGCCCCACTGCAGGGTTTTACCTTGGTTTTCATGGGGACAGGTGGATTCAGCTTGAACCCGCGCTCTCCTCAATCACATGGGGACATGGTAATTTGAACTAAAATGTGTATTGGGGATGACCCGATTCAGCACCACAATAAACGGAGCCCATGGGGACCCAGCATTTGTTGTGTTTGAACCCAGGCCAAGATTCAAGATGTATCCACTCTAACAGGAATTTTGGGGATATCTTTGGGAGGACATAATTCTTTTGTTTTGCTGATGTTGATTCTTCTTTTTCTTGTTTAATGTGGATGCATTTTGGTTCTAAAGTTATGTACATTACTGGAATGTCTTGCTTTCATTAATGATGTTTGCATATTGTCTTTGGATCATGAGTGAGGCAGGGTGTTGTGTAGAAGTAAAATAACAACAACAACAACAATAATTCTAAAATTGATGTGTTTGGCATTGGGAAAAGTAGATTTGGGATGGATTTGGATATAAGGCTGTGCTTACATGGCAAAAAAAGAGAGAGGCATCTCTGAGGTGCATATCAGCATAACAGAGGTGTGTATAAATGCCCCGGTTCCATTAAAATTGTTTTAAAAATCTTTATAAAGGGCAATCAGTTTAATTTAGATCTGGTTCAGTTTGAACTGGTGTGATTTTGTAGTTCAACACCCCCCCCCCCGCAATTATTTGGTTCAGATTTGAACAGATGCATACAACTGACAGAGTGTGGTTCAATTTGAAATATTCAGTCCCCAGTTCACATCCCTATGGCATAAAGCTCTTTTTGCTGCACACTAAGAAGAGTGCTACACTCTTCGTAAGTAGTGATGTACTTGATTAAGCATATCTGCCCCTGTCTCTGTCAATGCAAATGACACAGCTGAAGAGCTTTTTCATTCCCTGGCTGCAATGTTGCCAGCTGGGCTCTCTGAACACAGGACATGGCAGCAAGAAAACAACAGGCTAGGTAGGTGTGCAGCCATGGCAAAGTTGCTGGAAGAATGGTAGGAAGATCCATGTTCCACAAGAGTGTACTGAGAAAAAGAGGGACTCTTATCTCAAGTGGCAAGGTCTGAGGCCTTGCATGGTATAGAAAAGGTGGATAGAGAAAATTTATCTATCACACAGTACTAGAACCAGGGCCACTCTATGAAGCTGATGGGTAGGAGAGTCAGATCCGATAAAGGGAAGTATTTCTTCACCCAGGGGGTCATCGGTTTACGGAATTTGCTGCCGGAAGAGGTGGTGACAGCTATCAGTCTAGATGGCTTTAAGGTAGGGTTAGACAAATTTATGGACGACAGATGTAGTAATGGCTACTAGAATGAATGCCTAGGTGCATCTTTCAGGCTGGGGGGATGGGACCGGGGTGCTTCTAAGGCCATTTGCTGGGATTCAAGAGCAGAAAAAGGGCTGCCCTTGTCTCTGCTTGAGATGCCCATGAGCATTTGGTGGGCCACTCTGTGCGACAGGATGCTGGACTAGATGGGCTGTGGCCTGATCCAGCAGGGCTTCTCTCTTATGAGGCCAAAGGTTCAGCAGCCACATGAAAAAGACATTTGTATTTCAACCAGTGGAGGTGAATTTTTGAGGGCTATTTCTGCAGAGGCCAGTTTATATTGGGCTGAGAAACGGCCTTGCACTAAATTGTACCATGAGGAAACCTTGCAGTTGCAAAATGTTTGTGGCACAGTGTGGAGGCCATGTAGAGGCCCCACCTCCTGCCTCTGTGGCAGATCTACACACTCCTTTCCAACCATTGTGATGGCCTTATTTACGGAGATGCAGGTAAGCTTAGGCTCTGCAGAAAGTTCTTAATGATTGTCATATTAAAATTCTATACAGTAACTCATCTCAGCTGTAAACTACAAGGACTTTTCTGTATTTAATTATTAAATACCAATAATTTGTGCATTCATATTTTATACCTTAATTCTGAAGCCTTATAATTGAGTTTTGTGTGTGCCTGAGCATGCAGATGATAGAGATTAGATGTTTCCCCAAAGCATCTGTTCCCCAGTCTCCATTGCAGGGAAATTGTGTATGCAGCTGTAGTCCAGAACCACTTTTCTTCATGCCTCCTGGGACTGTTCTACAGCTGCACCAATCAACTATAAATTGTGCATGGCCTATCCCATCCCAACATTTTCATGCAAATTGGATGCATTCTAGAGCCATATCCTGCTCTTTACAGGTACCCTTGATTCTATTTCAGGATCATTCTATTTTTAATATTGTACTCCTTTAATATGCATTATCTGAATTATCCTGCTACACTGTTCTCGGATGGCACCAGCAGAATACAGTGGGTAGTCCTATCTGCATGCTGTGCTGCTGCCACCATCCTAGGATTCACTCAGACTGTCTCGGTCTTCAGTAGCTGGGCAAAAATAAAATCTTGGGAGATTTCGCACTTCTCTTCCCATCTCCTGAACGGAAAAGGAGTGTAATTGCCCAACGTTAACTAGTGCTTGCACCTGCAAGCACTAGGTAATTACAGCCCACACCCCACACAATTAGTCACTCCCCTGTGACCAATCACGGGGCTGGTCCTCTTCCAGGTGCTGCTATTTTGGGTGTGATGCCCTCCATGACTTCCCATGCATCAGTGCTGTTGCCTGATGCTCTACGTATGTGCAGTCATGTCTATGGTTGTCTCCAGTGCCAGTGCACTTGAGCGGCACCTCAGATTACCCTGGAGTACTGGAAGAGGTTCAGATGCTTGCCGCTGGATGCTTCTGGTAAGTCCCTGAGTAAGGCTAGTCACCTAGGCCACATCCCCATTACAAGCTTAATCCAGTTTCCCTAAACTGAAATAATAGAACCAGATGCAAACGCGAATTTGCCTGTTCCCATTACTTTCAGCTTAATCACGTTCGATCCGGATTCTGAGGATCCTACATGGCGTACGTGACTCAAGAGGGAACTCAAGTGGCTACTTTCTAAAAGCTGCTTTTCAAGGCTACTCTGCCCTCTTCCTCCTGGCGTGAATGCACCACCCATAACAGACCCCTTCACCGAGCCTGGCTGGGTGGCTGCTGCTTGCCTGGATGGAGGAAAAATGGCAGTGGGCAGCCAGGGATTCTCCCCATTGCCCAGGGCACACAGCAGCAGCGGCAACTTAAGCAAGGGGGCTTTAAACATCCACACATCTCCCAAAACCGGCCTTGCTTTCCTTTCCCCTTTAAAGGTCAGAACTCCAAAGAGCTAGAATTGTGCAAAATTGCAACATTGTTATCAGGTGTGAAGTGCCTGGATTGCTACAGTGTAGCGGCTGCTGTGATGGTTGGATTTTTACACTGAAATCACTGTCTTTGGAAGCAAGCTATTGGGAGAGGGAAACCCTAAACATGGATTCTCATCCCTTAAAACGGTATGGTCCCCATAGTAAAAAATGTAACACGTATCAAGCGCACGATCCGATTCCCTAATCATGCAGTACAGGCTATAGCACAAATTGGCCTCTGGTTTAAAACTTGACTGGGAGCAGCTAGTTAGCTCCCGGTCGTCAGTATTCTTGATGCAAAGCTGTAAGTGGGTATAGTAGTGTGGGAGCATGGCTATAACTGCACAGTTGTGTGCTGCAAGCTGTTCATTATGACAACATCCAGGCATACTGTCATTTCCATAATGATCCAGCATGCCTGGGCCAGGGGATCTGCACTTCAAGCACTGGTGATCTGGTTGGGGACTGCACCAGCACTAGAAGTGTGCACGACTCCCTCTGTGCTTTCACTTCATTGGAATAGTTTTATTATACTATTACAAGTGTGAACAGGTCCTCTCAAAGGCTGTGCTGCCAACAGGAAAGTCAGCTATTTTATTCTGATTGCTGAGTCTTGTCTGCATTGGTCATGGGCTCCTGTAAATCATTGCTCCTATTGTGACACCAGGCCCTTCAAAAGACCTGCATTCATGAGGTGAAAGATGGCAGGGTGTAAGTCAGTACTGATGCCACCAGTCACACAAGAGGGCAACACCGCAGAACAGTATTGAAGCCGCAGTCTAGCTCTGCAGCTGAAATCCAGGGGCCCTGGGAAGGCTGCCGGACTCGGGGTAGTGGCTTGAGATCTGCTGCAATGGTCAATCTGTAATCCCAGCTCTCTGAAGTCCACCACATGTTTAATGGCAGACTCGATCAGCTGGGGATGGTAAAGATCAGGTTGGAGGCACGATGAAGGCAGAAAGACCAAGAGTTTATTCTTGCAGTGCTTTTTGTACTGCAGTCCCAAGGGGTGTGGGGGATATGACATCAAAGCAACATCAGGGGAGGCGATTAGAGGAAAACTGCTGCTTCCGGGTCAGAGGTCCTTCTGATGTCACTTCCTCTGGTAGCAGGAAGAAAAACTGTAAGCCATGTGCTTGGGACATGTGCTTTTTAACACCAGGCATTTGCAGACTCCATAATACCCAAAGGGAGCTGCAGAGTGGGAATAATTCAGCACCCTAGTGGTGCTGAGTGCATATTACAAGTCTATTGAAACAAGAAAAAAAATCTTATTCCTTTTACTCTCGAACCTAGAGAATTAAGGTATGAGCTGGAAGCGAAGCTAGGGGAAAACTGCAGCCTGGAGATTACTACAGTAAGAAAGCACTTTTTCAGTGTCATTAGGGAGAGAAGCCTCAGACCCTTTTCATCATGGCTGATCCATGCACATAGCCACTCAGCTGTGAACAGTGAAGAAAGAATAAATAAAGAAACCATAGACCAAAGTGTTTGGAGAGCAGCACAGTGCTTAAAGATGGTTTAAACTTGCATGTGAAGATGATTAATATTATACTTTATAATTAACTTCTTTGAAAATTTGTACAGTGAAGAACCTCAAAGCGGCTTACTCAAAGTGAATTCCCACAGGAATATTCCATGAAATATTTATTTGGCCATGTTCACAGTTACCTTTGTTATTCTGGAACAGACTGCTCCTGTCATGGAACAAAGCTGTGCCATCCTTATTATTCCGTGGTCTGGTATACCACTCCCTGATATGGTACTAGACCTTGGAGAAATGGTCTACTGGCAGACTGGACCAGGAGGCCATTTTGGGTACTCTAGACCACTCTATGCTCCATCCTGTTCAGATGGAGCATACTAGAAGAGGGAAGGGCCTTCCTTAAAGCACACCAATGGAAACAGCCTTAGTGTCAGTTAAACTGCCTAAGGGCTCTAAATAAATAAATAAATAAATAAATAAATAAATAAATAAATAAATAAATAAATAAATAAATAAATAAATAAATAAATAAATAAATAAATAAATAAATAAATAAATAAATAAATAATCCTTTATTAGTGTTGCCTGGTTATTTAAAACAAGGTCCTTCCACACACTCTGAGTTGCATTATCTGTGTGCCCTGGCAGAATAGTCCAGAGTGTAGGAAAGTGTCTTGATCCCCCGGAGTTATGGAGTAGTAAAGACTACTCCACAGATTGACTGGCAGCATTTAGGGACCTATTAACACCTAGGTCTATGGTATGCAATTAGGACAGCTCTGGTACAGAATGTCTGTACCAGAGCTGTCCTAATTGCATACCAGAGGCCTAAGTGCAAATAGGCCCTAGTACACTCCTGGTGGCCAGCATTTGCAACCTCTTTCAGGTACCAAAGCTATGAGGAGGTGGGCTGGATGGCTGTGGCTCGGCAAATGTATGCCACATCGCAGTCACCATGGTAATGGTGAGGCATGTGGTCAAAGTTGCCTCCCTCCACTGTTGCTATGGCAATTTGGATAGGCTGGGATTGCAAGTGAAATTAAGTGTAAACTGGCCCAACGTTGTTTTTGCTAATCATCCATTAAAGCTATAATCTGAATGAAAGAGTGTAGTTTTTTTTAATAGTTCTTTTTCTTAAGTCTCTGTTTTCTATTTTGTGTCGTACTATCATTTTAATCTGTGGATATTTTATGTTTAAATGAGAACTTCTTCTGGGAGGCAGGATATAAAATAACTAACTAGCTTAATAAATAACATAAGCCCCTGAGCATGATGGAATATGCCACAGTGTCAATGCGCATAAGATTATGGTAAGATCACACTGCTTTCTTTTGCTCACATTTGAGTTCTGTGCGATTTTTTTTCTCTTTTGCTTTTATTTTTCTTCTTTTGTTGAATGCATTTTGCTTTCATCTGAAATGCTTGATAGAGCAACCGTCTGCAAATCAAGCCTGCAGGACACTGGAAAAATACAGAGGCTTTGCTCGGTCTGCATGGTGTCATTATGTTGTTGTTTTTCCTTTTTACTGTTTTTATTTATAACTTTCTCATTTTACAATATTATTTTACAACAATATTGCAAAATATTAAATTACAATAATACATTACAATAAATACATATGATATAAATATAAATACATTACAATCCAATAATAAATAAAACAGTGAAATAAACAACATTTGATAACAGTAACAGTAACAGTAACAGTAAAGATAAACTACAATTGAACCTAATGAAAGGTCAGCTAAGCTACAATTTAAAAATGTAAGTGAGGTACAGTAATAGTGTAGAGTTTACTCGGCCATAAATACTTATTTATTTTTGCTGTTTTCAAAAGTTGAGACCATTTTTCTGAGAAGAAATTTTTATCTGTTATTGCTAGCATTTTTTGTTGTTGGATAGTTACTGGGTCGTTAAGGGCCATTGACCATACTTGCAACATCCATTTTTCACAAGGAGGTTTGCAAGTGTTCTCCAGTTATAAGCTATTTCTGCCTTGGCTGCAGATAATAGTGATTTAATTACATTTTGTGTATGATTATGGAATGTCTTGAGGACACATTCAGTATAAGGCAAGAGCATGGTGTTTGCTGGGACACCATACTGTTTCTGCGTTATGGTGCTTTCAGCACCATTAAGGCACTCTTGTGGTACTTACCTCTTGCCCCTGCTGCTTGAGGGGATTCATAGGTCCCCTTGGTGACATTTGTGTTTTTGGACAAGGAAGAGGGTCCCACCCATGCAGCGAGATCAGCTGCCTTTCTGAAATACCAGGCTAAAAGATATAGCTGATCCAGTTGCATGTGTGTGTAGGAGCAACATTTCCATTTCCATTTTTATTTGTATAGTGCCTTTCCAAAAGAAAATTTTGTCCAAGGAGGTTTACAACAACAAACAGAAAAGATACAATGCAAATACAATCATCACGTCAGAGAAATACAGCAAGTAAATATAGCAAGTAAGGAAATCCGTTTCAATAACTAAAACATCAAATATATATCATAAGCAATGTACAAAATTCTAATACACAGTATCAAATAAAAAATACACAGTATCAAATATAAAATAAACCATAAGACCGATTAACACAAGACAACTAAAATATGTCAAAGGAGAAACTGAACCGAAATTGCAGCCAAGCAGTAACAACCAACCCAGGTGTCCCTCTGTTCTTCCATCTTCAGCTGGAACCCACACCTGGCAAAGGCTCCAGTCTCACAGCTGCAGCACAAGACTTGGTTGTTTCTCCTCTCACCCCAGCCAAACATTGCTGAAATTTAGTAATAAGATAGCAGAACTGCACTAGGCAGATTACACAGTGTAACTTGGGTTGGGCACTGGAACCACAAGCAGAGTTGTAGAGACGTGATTGCATTCCAGACAGAAGGTACTTTATTTAGTGAGTGTAAGTGAGATCTACATAAATGTGAGAATACGTGTTGCATGCATACAAGAAATAAAATACAGGTATACAACTTATCTCTAATGTGAGAATACATGCTGCATGCATAGAAGAAATAAAATACAGGTATGCAACTTATCTCTAAACTGAATACAAGGATTCACATTAAGTTTTATTCTGATCATGTCAGGAGGCCCAATCCTCTCCTGCCCATGAAATGATGGTGGTGAGGGAATTCCTTGTCACCATTTGACAGAGCAGACAATACATTTGCATGAAAGAGAAGTGATTCCTTTGGGGCTTTCCACACACTTCTTGGTCATTTGGTATAGTGCAAGGCTTGGACCCAATGCATGAGCTTTGATGCAGCACAGGGGCTGTCCTGGATCAGCTCTCTCAAGTGCAGGCAGTCTTGTTCCAGGACAGCTGGGAACCCTTCCAGTATAACAACAATTCAAAACTCTTTTTTTTAAAAAAAAAAATCCACCAATTACATGGGCGAGAGAAACATAACTAAGAGAAATTATCATAGGCCTGGGTGAACAGGGAAGTTTTTCCAAAGGGTTGAGGGTTGAAAGGTGTACAGTGATGAAGTATGACATAATTCTTGGAGCTTGGGGGCCATGACAAAGAAGACCTTTCAAGAGAATTTTGGGTGACAAGCAGAACTGTATGGGAGGAGGAACCCATTAACAACACTTACCTTGAACCCCTTCTGCATTGGAGACACTTTCTAGCACCCTTTGCGGATGGTACATCCACATTTCGGCATGCAAGACCGGTTTTTTAATCCACCAAAATCCAGATTAAATGTAAGACCAGAAAAATAAGGTCTTATATCCGTCACTTCCCCCTGGATGTGTGCAGAAGCAGGATGCTTCCACACACGGCCAGGGGGAGAGACGGATTCCTGGTGGCCGCCATTTTGAGAAGGGCGGAAGCAGGGCTGGAAACACGTTGTGACTGGCAGCTCCATGCTCCAGTCATGTGGCTCTCTGGGCATCTTCGCTGGCACTCAATCTGGAGAACAGATTGGAATGGATGCTGGTGTGTCTGCATAGCATCCACTCCAATCTGTCCTCCAGAATCCATCCTCCCTGCGCGTGTGCGGACGTGCGGGGTTCCCTTCGATCTGTCACAAATAGTGACGGATCTTTGGGAGGACGGATTGCCAAAAAACCCCTTTTTAGATCCATTTTTCAGTGCCCAGTGCGGAACCACCCATTGTCTGTACGGCAATGCAGATCAAAGGAGCTGCTGAGAACACATTTTCTGCACAGAAGTATATCCAGAACTGTGCTAAGGGCTCACCAGTCTGGATTAGAAATAGACTAGTTAAATGTGGTCCTCATCTGTGCTAGCAATCCTTACCGTACATCTGCTGTTCCAAAGCTCACTCAGTGCAGATGCCTCTGCCTGTGGTTGATCTGGATCTAGGTAATATGGATTAACAAAAGTAAGTGCAGAAAGGGCCCAAGTTTTTAAAAGTCAGAATCAGAACATTCAGTTGGTCCTAGAAATGTGGTGGCAATCAGTGCAGATTTCTAAGGACAGGAAGAATATGAGAGTGATTCTGCACTGACCAGTATATAAAATCAGCAGTAATAGTAGGAGGCCTTTGTTCTGCAAACCGATGTGGAAGGGAAGCTCCCAGTATGCTTGCTGGTCTGATATACTGGTCAGCGCAGAATCACCCTGAGTCTGACCAGACATGCCTATCACCAACCTGGCTGCAGCAATTTTCTGCATGATTTAGCTTCCCAACCATCTTTAACGCTAATAATGGCTAGTCTGGATTTATTAGAAATAGAAATATAACCAATCCTATTCCAAAGACTTTCGTTGCTGTTCCTTTAAAGTCTAATAATAAACCTTTTATGGTCTTCTAACTTGATGCTACTAAAGCTTTCATCAAGCTTAATTGGTGTTATCTATCCACAGTATTACATTACATAGAATTTGCCCCTAAATTTTACAATGGCATACAAAATGTGTATTCAGACAGTAAAGCTTGTATAAAGCTAAATTGAATACTTTCCTCTTTTTTCAATTGAACGTGATGCTTCTGCTTGCATGCTTGCTTATATTTTTCTTGTTATATTTCACATCTTCTGTTACATATATGTGGTCTTTTGTATATTATATTTTTAAAAGTATATTGATGTGGTAGCCATTTATTCATAGCACTCCCTGCTATCTGCATTTTCTCTTGCACCTTGCATCAGATTGTACCAAAAGATTAGGAAAATGCTACCAATCACCATCATTTTATGTGCCTCCAGGCTGTGAGAGAAAATTGCAGGAAACTATCTGCCAAAATGTAGGAGGCAGTCCCAAGGCAACCCAGGACCTTTCTGCATGGAAGAAGAAGAAGAGTTGGCTTTTCTCCCCTGCTTTTCTCACCCATTTAATATCCTATGAGGTAGGTGGGTCTGTGAGAGCTCAGAAGAGAGTTATAACTTGCCCAAGGTCACCCAGCTGGCTTCAGGGAGGAGCGTGGAATCGAACCCAGTATTCCCAGAGAAGAGTCTGGCTTCCTAACCACTAGACCAGACTGTCTCACTTTTGTCTTTTATAAGATACAACATGTATTAAGGATCCTTTTGGTTTGCTTCTAGGCCTCATAGTTTTGCATATTAATACAGATCTATGAGGCCATGGGTGTTTTTCCACTGTCAGAAAGTACCCGTTTTAGCACCCATTAAGGACCCATTTGGCTCAGAGCCAGATGACCCCATTTCCACCACAGTCCCCATTAGGGACACATTTGTTTCCACAGCAGCTTGGGAAATCTGGATCGTATGGGTCCTTCAGGATCTATAATCCGGATCCCATCATGTAGAGTCTTCAGCCTGAAAATCCAGATTGCAGGGAGCCTGTTTCCACTACAATCTGGCAATGAGGTCTAGAGGAGGCTGGGGGGAGGGGGCGCCCATGGGGGGGGGAGCCCCAAAATCAAAGTTTTGAAGTCACTCTGAACTCCCTCTGAAATCCCTCACAAGGAGCTAATTAATATGCACCTCTTTTGCATTGCTCTCGCAAGGG
>MTQE01003428.1:31619143-31630996 GCA_014337955.1 Aspidoscelis marmoratus | reverse complement strand
CAAGGAGCTAATTAATATGCACCTCTTTTGCATTGCTCTCGCAAGGGGTTCATCTTCAAAGCCTTTGCTAATCTCCGAAGTTACCTTTGGAGGAACTTTGGAGCCTTTGCTAACCTCCGAAGGCAACTTTGGAGAGACTCCGGAGTCTTTGCTAATATCTGAAGGCAAGTTTGGAGATTGCATCCCCTGTCCCCCTAAACACCTGGGGTGACAGGTAGACCCCTTGTGGGTCAATCCAGATTTGCAAATGGGTGCTCCAGTGTTTCCACAGCAGGGAGGCTAGCACCCATTACTATTGGGTGCTAGACCACCCATGGAAACACATTAGGTACTTCCCTTAATTTGGATCTACTAGATCCAGATTAAGGGAAGTACCCATTCCTTCGATCTAGATCTTCTTAGATCTGGATTAAAGGAGTGAAGTGGAAAAATACCCCATTTCTCCCCTCTGTCTGCATTAGACAGAGAGTGATCCAGATTAAGGGAAGCCTTAATCCAGATCTCTGGTAGACCTGTTCAATTGGGTCTACCAGTGGACCAACATGGCCCTGATCCAGAACGTGGGAGGCATGAAGAAGGCATGTTTTTGCATTGCCCCAAAGCACCCCACCGAGGTCCTGAACTTCCTCTGCTATGATGGAGACTGTTGGTCAGTGGCATCAGTGGTTTTCTCATGGCCCTGTTTGCCATCAGACCAAAAATGGCAGAACCTTCCAAATTAATAGTAGTTCTACAGCTGTAAGGGTTTTGGAGGCATGGAGGACCAGTGGTGTGACTGTTCCTTGGAATTCCAATAGAATAAAATGAATTTAAATGAGACAGATCAGTAGATCTGTCAGTAGCCTTCTCTAAGAACCAGGAAGCCCTAAGCTATTAGCTGAACTACAAAATAAGAGTATCTAAATGCTGACAAATTGAAACTGTAATACTCTGTTCTCTTTTTACCAGTTTTTCTGTCAACGCAATATGCCAACAGCACTGAAATCGTTTATCAGTAGACAAATTCTTCCTATTGTCCATCATGAAGAAATTCGTTGTCTAGCTAACACAAATAAAAACGGTAGTAATTCTTTACTCTGAAAGAGTTTTCAGATAAAGAAAGAAGAGGGGAAATCAGGCCCTCAATGATATCCTAAGCTGTTCACACACTCACCTTGCTTGGAGTGATTCAACTATCCCACTCCAGCCTGTTCTAGACCAAGCACCCTGGGTTCCATCCACACTGCAAGAGTAGGGACGCTGTCCATCTGGAACAACACTATCAGAAGATGTGCCATAGCATGCCCCAGGTTTCTGTTCCCCCAGAAGCAGAGGATTCAGGTTCAGACTCAGATGCTTAGCCCACCCAGACCAGAGTTCTCTCAGGAGACAGTAAGAACACTTGTGACACTCAGCGCACCTCCATGCCAAACAGCTGTGTTTGTGGGGGCGTGACTCTCCAAGTCCTATTTAAGAAACACCCAATCAAGTAACCTTTGTTGCAAATAAAGAATCTTCTTGGCAATCCCCGACTCTTGTGAACTCTGATTCCTGACTCCTGACTGATTTCTCAACTTACGACGACTCTCTGGTAAACTGACTCTTGGCCTACACATACTCTATATCCCCAAGGACTTTGGAAATTGACTTGGCTTCTTGCTGTGTGTGTGTGTGTGTGTGTGTGTGTGTGTGTGTGTGTGTGCATGTGCTTACTGCTGCTGTCTACTCTGGACAAGATAGCCATTGCTGTGGCAATCAGGGGACACAGCGCACCACTGCTCAGCCCCGGCTGTGCTGCCCCCATGCAGCTTTCACATGAAACTATGCTCATAAGCTCTGTGTAGGAGTTTTCTAGCAGTGTGGTAGATGCTCCTGGTATAGATGTGGAGTACTTAAAAGTGTTCCACAGCTAATGGTGATTGGGGTCAGAAGTGGCTCCATGCCACATGGATGCTCCATGCTGGAGTCTCACCAGATGATCCCTATTCCTGAAGTGTGAAAAGGCCCTAGGTCTATGGCTGAAAACACACACACCACTAAGGTGGCTTACAGCAAGCTGTCCTCCTGCATCTTGTAAAATTCTGTGCTAAAAAAGGTGGGTTAGAGAAAGTCTGGGAACACAAATTCCACACACTGTTTCTCCAAGGTACCCTTTTGTTATGTCTGAATGCCACCTCAGTGGCCAAAATACTCACCTGGCCAGGGATACTGATAGGCCCAAGTTAACACCCCTTACTGGAAGTCCAAGGGCCGCTGGAAGACGCGTAGAAAAGTGCACACCTCCTTGTTCCGGTTTAGCAGAGAGACCCATTTCAACGTTACACCAAATGTACACTGCTAATCTGAGTTCCTCTGGGGCTCCAAAGATGAGAACTTTCATTCCTGGCCATTGGAGCCTTCGGAGCAGTGCAGTGCTTGTCCTGGAACAAGTCAGCCAAGTGCAGACAGCCTTGTTCTGGGATAGCTGGACTGTTCCAGCATGGAACTACATTCCATTCAGAGCAGTTCAAGCTGGAGTAGTACAGCCCCCACAACTTCAGACAAGGCCAAGCTGGCTGCACCAATGTTGGGTGGTCTGCACCTAAGGTGTCATTTGCACACCTGTTTTGGAAAATGAATCTGTATCTTTAAGCGCGCCCTTACCATCCTAACATTTCATGGCTTGCCTTGAAACAGTCACTTGTTCTGCTTCAGTGAGGGGAAACAATTGCAAAAGCCTTTTTAAAGAATCCTTTTGGAGATAAAAAGCTACATCTGTAGTGTAGTTTTATAGCAAATCTTTTTGTCTCCTCATTTGTTCTGTGCCTGAGATATTTTGTAAAGCTCAGATATTAAAATGGAAACATATTAAGTGGGTAAGACAAAGTGCCCAGTTCCCAACCTTTACAAGGATTTCACAAGCATTCAGCACACCAGATGCAGAGTGATGTAAATCAGAAGTGTCAAGAGGAAGCAAGCATCATGAGGATAATAAAGGTATCCTTGAAACTTTTTTGTTTGTACAAAGAACTCATGGAATTGTGGGACATAAGTACACAGGAAAGAAAACTGAATAGCGAGGTGATGTGGAATGGGACAATGAACAGGTGCATGAGAACTTCTCCCCAGAGTTTGGAGGCTAATGTGGAGTTGCTAAGCTTTTCAGCTAAACAGAAGGTGCGTCAGCATTTTCCTCCTCCCCAGAGTTTGGAGGCTAATGTGGAGTTGCTAGGCTTTTCAGCTAACAGAGGGTGCTTCAGCATTTGCTGTTGAAAAACGGGTCTAAGAAGATCCGTTTTTTGGCAAGCAGTCCTCTGGAGGATCTGTCCCAAATAGGGATGGATCCGAGGAGGCCTCGCTGCATCCGCACACGCGTAGGGAGGGCAGATCAGGCAGCTGGATCGCCTGGGTGCTGCGGAAGGCACAGCACCCATTTGAAAAGTCCGCCGGATTCCCGTGCCACCGACGCCGCCCCCGGAGCCCTGGGACTGGAGCAGACAACTGTGAGTCACTGCGTGTTTCTGGCGGCACGCGGCACATGAGGGAGTGGCTTCCAAGGCAGGCTGTACTGCTTCCGCCCCTCCCAACATGATGGCCGCTGGGACATTCATCCCTTTGCCTGGCCATGTGCGGAAGCTTCCTGCTTCCACATGGATCCAGGTGAAGGGACAGATTGAAGACCTAATTTTTGAGGTCTTCATTTTAATCCAGTTTTCGGTGGTGAGACCCGTTTCAGAAATGGATCTCGTGTGCCGAAATGTGGAAGTGGCCCCCAGGAAGGGTCCCGAATGAGGTCTCCAGTGCGGAAGGTAAGTAGGTGTGTGTTTAAATGGGTCTTAAAAGGGCGGTTAAAATGGTTTTTGCAGCCAATGCGGAAGCACCCAGATAGCCCTACTGCAATTACTGTCTGCTTCCACCTACCCCAGTGTGAGAGGCTGGGGGCCAACTGGTGAACCCCTGTCTGACTGCTGCTGTGGGAGTTCCAAAGATAACATCTGCACTGGGACTGCTCTGGTGGCTGTGAGATACTCTGGCAGCGTGGTGCTTCTCTATTCGCAGGACTAAGCTCAAGCAGGCTGAGCCATTTAATACCTGTTTGCCTCTCCAGGCCTCTAAAAAAATCCTGGCAGATTTGGCCTAAGACCTTGTATATTTCAGTAGGTTGCATGGTGGGACTTTTAATTGATAGATGGGCTGTGTTTTTTAAAATCACTGTTTTAATTTGGTCACTGCTTCATAGTGTTTTAGCTATTTCTTCTTCTTTGTGTTCTGTTTTGCAGGGAGTGGATAATGTGTCAAGGCCAGGTAGGAGAGGGAGAATGTGTCAGGGGGCCACCATCACAGTGGCATTGGGCAGAGGGAGATATGGCACTGGGAGGCAGAAGAGACATTTTAGGAGAAGGGGTGTTAGATGTATTGAAGCTATCACTCCTTCTGTTCTGCTTCCCAGCCAGCAAAGCTTGTGGAGGCCTGCGAGCCAGCCCCTTGGTCTGGCCATGCTGCTCCTAAATGACAGATCAGGCTGGAATAAAACATCTGTCATTCATGACTTGATTCTTGATAAAGGGGCTAATCTGGTATGCATTACTGAGACCTGGGTGGATGAACTGGGTGGGCCTAGTCTTACACACCTTTGTCCCCAGGATACTCAGTGCAGCATTGCTCCAGACTAGGGGGAAGGGGAGGGGTGTCGCTGTAGTCCATTTGACTTCCATCTCTCTCACCAGATGGCCAATTCACTCTGCAAAGGGGTTCAAGGGCCTGTTTTCATTGTTGGGCCAGAGAGACAGAAAAGATATTGCTGGTGTACCATCTACCCCACTGCCCAGCAGCCTATCTGAGCTGGTTGAAGTGGTCTTGGATGTGGGGTCGGAAGCCCCTACCATGGTGGTGTTAGGGGATTTCAACGTCCATGCCAAGGCAATACTCAGTGAGCCTGATCCTGGCCTATGCAGGTGGCAGGACCCCAGGGAAGGGGCCCGACTGGCCTCCCCACCTCTGGGTGCAAAGCAGCCAATCGAGGGAGCCTGGGGAGGGTTTTTGGCCTGAACGGGTTGAGTACACTTCCCCATTTGCACGTAGGCAGGAAAAGGATGCATTTGGAATGCATTCTTTGCCTGCCAGTGCAGATGGATAAGTGTACTCAACCCGTTCGGGCCAAAGCATCCTGAGGCGTCTTTGCCTTAGTGCGAAAATGCCTATGCAAAGTACTTGTTTGTTTGCCTTGAGAAAGAAATTGTGCTTTTTAAAATCCTGTTAATTCCTGTTTGAACAAAGGCCGACAGAATTTTTTTGGGGGAATTTAAGGATAAGCCTCGATGTCCCCTCAAGTAATAAAACACTTGAGCGGCCATCAGAGTTCTTCATTGCCTCCATAGGGCTGTCTCAGTATGTAACGGGCCCAACTCATACAGCAGGTTGTGATGCTCAACCCACAGTCAAAGAGGCTTGTATCAATTGGTATTTTAAAAGAATTAAATAATAAAATATCTCTCTCTTTGTTAAACTCTTTGTGATGTCTTCATTTAGATGGTAGCATAAAATGTGGTGTTGGCCTGGCCGCTAAACAGTTCCCTGCTGCAAGGTTCATCACTTTCCCTTTAAAATCCCTTAACTAAGTGTGAAGTGGTTCTCAGCTTTGCCAATAGTGGCGCCAAACTTCCTTCCCACTCTCACTTCCCTTAAAGCTGTTACAGCCTTAACCGGCCTGTAAAAATTCTCTTTGACTCACAGCTCTTTTGAAATCAACAAGAACAAGTTTATTGATGTTTACAAATTCAACTCTGAATGAAACATCAGGTAAGTCTCTCATTAAATAAGATTAAAAGTTTCAGTCTGCCTCTCTCTAACCTTTCTTCTTAAGAGATCTGCCTGCCTAATTCCCTAGTGCAGCGATCCCTGGATCTATCCTAGATCTACCCCTTCAGGATGTCGTAAGCTTTCACGCAAACCGCCCACCCCAACAAGCTCATAGAACATAGTACATAGAACTTATAGCATAGAACCTCTGGCAGCCATTGGGCTAGCCTTTTATATCCTCCCCTGGCGAGCCTGCTGCCTCTGATTGGATGGCAGCTGCTCATGACTTGCCCCTCCTCCCTCCTAGTGAGCTGAGCGAACCCCACCCCTGCTTACCTGCAACTGTTGCCAAAGCCCTTCCAATCCGTTTAATTGTATAGACTATTACTGGTTACAAAAACATTTAAAACTTGCTTTTAACAGAATTTTACTTTAATATACTTTGAAATAATGGTAGCACCACACAGATCATACCCTTGATCTGGTTTTTCCCACAGAGTGGGCTGGTGAGGATCCAATGATAGGGGGGTTGGTTGTCAGTCCATTGTCATGGATGAATCACTCGCTGGTGAGATTTGGACTTGCAATGGCAGCTCCCCTTTCTGGGGATGGGGGACCTATTGAGATGGTCTGCCCCTGGAATCTGAGTGATTCTTGAATGCTCTGGGGGATCTTTTTGGTTGTCATGACTGGTGCTCCTGCTGAAGCTCTGGTCCCTCTCTGGAATTGGGAGATGAGCAGGACTACTGACATGATCACTCCCAGGTGCCCTCGACATGTCTGTAGAGCCCAAAAAGTGCCTTGGTATTCCATGGAGCTATGGGCAATGAAACAGGAAGGTAGATGGCTAGAGTGCAGGTGGCATAAATCCGGCTGAGCATGAGTTAGAGCACACTGTTATGCCTACCATGTGGCAGTGGTGGTAGCTAAAAGGAGCTTTTTCCCTGCCACCATTGCGTCTTTGACTAGCTGTCCAGCAGAGCTCTTTAGAGAGCCTTATAAAATCTAGCTCAATGAAGACTGGGCAAGGGCCATGTAATATCTGCTGTGACTAATTTGCACAACACTGAGGGCAAAGTCACTCAGATTCGTGGGGGATTAGATGTCACAAAGAGGAGGTGTCCAGAAAACTGTCTGGTCCGGTTCTTTTAGATCAGTTTCAATTGTTGCAGCCTGAGGATGTTGGACAAGCTACTTGCAGGGGTTTGGCTGACAACATGCTGTCTAGACCCTCGCCGTTCCTGGCTGATAAAAGCCAGCTGGGCAAGGTATGAATGGGTGGATTCAGGGAGTACTGAATGCCTCCCTGAGGGATTAAACAGGCAGTGGAGCATGGGAGGTGGGCAGGATGCCTCCTCTGGCATCCATGGGTCTTTTAAGCATGATCTGGTGTCTGAACTAGGCCTCATTGGGGTCAGAGAAGGCACTTCCGGTTCCTGGGAGGACCAAGGCCAGTACAGGAAGGCCTAGTTCACCCCATTTTGATGCCCGGATCATGCCAGAAAAGGCCCACAGACACCAGAGGAGCTGCAAGAGACGGTAAGAGGGTACATGGGAGGTGGGCAGGATGCCTCCTCCTCATATTTCCACAATGCCTTTTATTTTAAATGCATCTATGTCCACATTTCAATTTCTGTATGAAAATTTCTGTTCAGGCTGGTGAGCCATAGCCCTCAAGATTTTCCACATAATGAACGGTATTTGACCTAGCTTGTGTGTATCATCTTTTGGTTATAATTTCCCATTTGAGACGAACAATTTGTACAGTTTGTGTGAAAAGCAGGGAAAGAAAGAGAGACTGTTACTCAATTGACAACGTGCGCAAACAGATCGCAAGCCAATGGGAAGCTGAATATCCAGCTTCTGTTATTTTACAAACTGTTTCCATGTGGTAATTTTACCAACCAAATTAAAACTTCTGTCTGCGGAGCACTTAACAAATTCTAGTTAATAAATGGAGAGAGAGAATGTCCACAGATGGCCCTGTACTGCTTCATGTCCCTGCAGCCCCCAGAAGTTTATTTTCTACTTCCTTATGGGACTGAGAATACATTGGTATGTTTGGAAAGATGAATTGCATAAAGCACGCGAAATGATAAAAGGCCTTGGATTTTCTTTTACAGGGAAAAGGATTAATCAGGTTTTCTACCTCCAAAAGTTCTGTTTCAGTTAGTGTCCCAATATTTGGTGTGGGCATGTGTGTACATTCATGTGCGGGCAGGCGAAGTGTTGTAGTGGAGGTTCAAATTTTCCAATCCAATATTTAAAAAATGAGTTAGTGAATAATAATAGCCCTTTGAGTCACTAGCAAAAATGCTTGGCTATGGACGGTATTCATTGAAAACAGGTCATTTCATCATTTTAGAAAACCTGTAAGAACATGAAGTGCCATGCTGGATGAGATCAGAGGCCCATCTAGTCCAGGAACCTGTCCTTATGGTGGCACTCATGTGCATATGGAACGAAGCTCATAAATAGGTACACACCTTGCTCTGCTCTTGAGCAGCCGGCCTCCAGAGGTCTTGGTGATTTGCCCCACTCCATAATGTTGCATTGGAGGCATGGATCTTCTCTACAGAAACTGCCCTTAATCTGGATTAGTGAATCTAGCTTGATCTAGTTCAACAACTCCAGCAGGACTCATCTTGGAAAGGGAAAAGGAGGAGGACCTGGCATTTTTGCCTCCCCCGCCTTCCTCCAATGTTCTGTGTAATTTCATTGTGTGTTGTTTTGTTTATATATAATTTTATAATGTATTATTTATTTAATGTATGATGTATTACTTTGCATTGTATTTTTCATGGTTCCTGTAAACTGCCTTGAGTAATTTATTAGAACGGCAGTATGCAAAAATAAACAGAATGGAAGTGGACTGGATAGCAGCAAATGGGTTCTAAGCAGAGATGCAACATGGATGCCTAAGCCCAGTTCTGTATCACTGGATGACAGCACCTCCCAAACCCTGATGCAACTGACACATGCACCCATCAATCAAATGCTGCATCCAGGTGGCAGACACAAAAGTGTCTTTGCAGGCATCATGAAGCCACCACTGCTGTCAATGTGACCATTGTTCTTAAGGAACTGCACAGCTCACATTCCTCAGTGCCATGCTCATGACCTTCCTGGTTCTGTTCTATGGGTGGCTGCTCTTTTCTTGTTCCAGATCAGGTTGTGTTAGTATGGATGTGGACCAGATTTGTTGGGTCTACCACTAATTTGGATTGCTGTGCCCTTAGTATGGATCTGATCTGGACTAGGAATAGCCTCATGCGGACAATATGAACTAAGGGATTCCTTGATCCAGATTATCAAGTACATGCAGAGAGAGCCATGCTTGTGAATGAATCCATAGATTTTTGTTAGATCTTTGCTTGTTTCAGTTTTATTGGTGAGAATAGCCTTAAAATAATGTGGAACACAGAAAAGTGAATGGGTCTTTCCTTCCTTCTAGAAAATTCAATGGGCTACTTCATTAAGTTGCATGATGCAGCCAGTTCTGCAATGTGGAGTGAGGGAAATCAAATTACTGCAGTGTTTGTATAAACTATGGGCAATCCATGAAGTGGTTGTGTACTTTGCTTAGACTGCTAGTGACAAAATGTGGACTTCGCACAGCACATACTTCCAGAATGAACCTTCAGTGCAAATAAGCCCTTTGTTTCTGATCATAATGGCCAACAAATCATGGCTGCCTCTAAACTATCATGACTATCTCTGCAGATGAGATGTCAGGAACAAGCCCCAGAGAGGTCTTTTTGAAAGGGCCTTGGGTACCAAGAAGAGCCTCTGTCTGATTAAAACCTTGGAGGACCCTGGTGTTACCAAAAGAAAGTTTGAAGGATGCCTTCTTAAGGGTGCCTCACCTGGATCTCAAGGAAGGCACAGTTAAATACTTGACATGTGTCTTGACTGATCCCTGATTCATCCCTGTTTCCTTCTGTGAGCCAGTTTGGTCTAGTGGTTAGGGAGCCGGACTCTTATCTGGGAATACCGGGTTCGATTCCACCCTCCTCCATGAACCCAGCTGGGTGACCTTGGGCTAGTCACAGCTGTCTTCTGAGCTCTCACAGCCCCACCTACCTCACAGGGTGTTCTGTTTTGGGGAGAAGAATAGAAAAGCTTTGTCAGCCGCTTTGAGTCCCCTTAAATGGGTGAAAAAAGTGGGGTAGAAAAGCCAACTCGTCTTCTTCTTCAGTAGTGGAAGTAAACTGATAGGGAGCCCACATTCAGAGGCTTCCAAGTGCAGATTGGAGGCCTTTTCACACGAGGTTTTTTTGAATGTGTGGAGAACATGCGGGGACACTGCATTCACACAGCAGAGGGATTTTCGCATTACTCCCGTTCCATTTGGAACGGGAGTAGGACGGGAAGCCTAAGACAGCTCACGACGTTTGAGCATTCACACAGAGGTGCGCAGGGATGCGTGTAAATGCATTCCGGAGCGCCCGTGTGCGAATGCTCAAAGCGTCGTGAGCTGTCTTAGCCGGCAAACGACAGCAAGGCGCGGGGAGACAGCTGAGGAGGCTTCCGCAGCCGGCGCTGGCTGAAAACAGCTAATTGTCAAAGCTGCGCCGGCGGGGAGGCAAGCCCGCGGCTGTTAGGGAGAGAGAAGCATGCGCGAACGCTTCCCCTCCCGAACGCCTGCGGGCAGTTCGTGCGCGCCCGAACGCATGTAGAGCAGTTTAAAGTGCTCTACATTTGGAACGCGCGGAAGACAGCTCCGGACATGCCGGGACGCAAACTCGGCCACAGCAAAGCGAATGCTGCGCCCGAAGCTGTTTCCCGCGCGTTCCAAACCCCCGTGTGCGAAAACTTCTCAGGGGCAGCTGGATCTGTTCCAGACTGCCCCAACTGTTCCCACACTCTCTCCACACATTCTGCTTTCAGAGCAGAAAAACTGCTCTGAAAATGTCTCCACACATTTGGCGTGTCCCCAGCTGTTCCAGAGGGAGAGCGTTTGCATGCTCTCCTTCTGTGACAGCTGGGCCCCTCCCCTGGCCTTCCTCAATTGGCTGCCTTACAGCCAGAGGTGGGGAGGCCAGTTGGGCCCCTTCCCTGGGGTCCTGCCACCTGCATCGGCCAGAATCAGGCTGATGCAAGTGGCAGGACCCCCATGTAACATCCCCCAACCAACTGTGGGGTCGAGCACGCATGTGAACAGGGCTTATCTTCTCCTTCTGGCCCAATTCTGGCTAGATTAGGCTGGGACGTTCTAAGCATGCTCGTGGGACAGGCCTTCATTGGCCAGGCACCTGCCTGGCCTCAACTGGCCATCTGAATATGTGCTGATGCAGGTGGCAGGACCCCAGGGAATGGGCCCGATTGGCCTCCCCACCTCTGGCTGCAAGGCAGCCAATCGAGGGAGGTCGGGGTAGGGTCTTCAGCCCAAATGGGCTGAGTACACTTCCCCATTCACATATAGGCAGGGAAAGGACACATTTGGAACGTGTCCTTTGCCTGCCAGTGCAGATGGGGAAGTGTACTCAGCCCGTTCAGGCTGAAGCATCCTGAGGTGTTTTCGCCGTAGTGTGAAAATGCCTCTGGTGCAAATCTACTGGACCAGCTGTGAACAATGATCCAACAGAAGATCGTCCCATTTCTCCAATAGCTGTGGACATGAGGGAGCTCCTTGAGCTCAATAACCTTCCCCTCATATGTTTTGTTTTCTAATAAAGGAAATGTGTATCATCTGAAAGTCCCACAGATTATTTTCATCAGCTTCTGACAGCCCAGAACTGAATGAAATGGATATTTTTAAAATAATTAGCCATTCCTCAGCCATAATCATTACTTCTCTTCATTGGATAGGAAGCAGAAGACCAGAACAGGTTAGAGATTTTCTACAGAATTGAGCAAGACGCTATCTAGACATATTCTATATTATGTCTGCAAACCTATGGGTTAGAGGCATCATGGGTGAGTTCCCATTACCACTTAAAACTGTTTAAAAATGGTTTGGCTCTTCATAGTTCCCACCCCCAATCAATTAAAACGGTTTAAAAATGGTTTGGATCCTTGTCGTTCCCACTCCCAACCAGTTTCAGGGGTACTGAAGGAATTAGCAGAGGTAATTGCTGAACCACTTGCTGTAAT
>MTQE01003428.1:31558571-31607843 GCA_014337955.1 Aspidoscelis marmoratus | reverse complement strand
CTGAACGCGTTCCGTTTGGAACGCGTTGCAGTGCGAAAATCCCTAAGGTCACCGGGAAGGCAGCAGCTTTGTGCAGAGTCAGCTAAGCAAAAGAGGAGAAAGGGCAAAGTGATCCCTCTCCCTTTCAAATCAGATGCCCCCTCCATTTACTATGTTACCAGGAATGCAGCAGCTTTTGCAGAATCAGCTGAGTGAAAGAACAGACATACAAGGCAAAATGGTCCCTCTCCCTTTCAAATCAGTGATGAGTGGGAGGAGAATGGAGGATCATGGTTCTTGCACAGGTTCAAAGAGAGAAGAGGGGATCCCCTTCCTTTTTCTTTGCTTTGAATGAGCTGCTCAGGAGTGAGTGAGGCTAAAAAAAGATTCCCTCTGCCAACTGTCAGATTCTGCCTGCTGTTACAGTGTAATGTATCTCTCATAAGTACAGTGGCATTCACAAAAGGGGAAATCTACGTACAAAGATCCAACACTTTTAAAAATCTCCATACAGAAAAGATTAGGGGAACTCTAGCACGGCAGGGGTGGCAAGGACAGGGGGCAGGCCTTCCTGATTGTGAAACCCCACCTATTTAATGGCACCCCCACAAGAGCAACAGGCATTGACCAGAAGGATATGTGGGAGACAGCCCGAAAGGCAGACCTCCTCCCTCACTAGTCCTGTACTGTCCCCAAAAGGGAAAAAAAATCAGCTAGCTGGCAAAATGGGACTGAGACTTGTTTTTCTGAGCACATTTTTTCTGCAGATTTTATTTATTTATTTATGTTTATATCTCGCCCTGTGGTGACCCACTGCTTAACGCCTTGCTGCCACTTGGTATTTGCCCCAGAATCTCCCCGATTCTAAATACTAGGTCCAGCATTGGCAGGGATCTCCCACATACCCCCCCTTCTTGTTCTTTGAATTCAGAAACAAGACACCTCTCATCAAGCTGTCTGCTGGATCTTTGCTAATATGTTTCTTTCCCTCTTAAAGGCACAGTGCTCCTCAACTGGATACTTCGTTTATGCTACGTGACCACCAAGCAAACACTCAGACACCCTTTAAAGAGAACAGAATACTAATTGCTTTATTGTCACAACACTAATAAATAAGCACAGTGAAGAACTTCAATATTGATAAACAGAATAAAGTCTCTCTATGAAGCACTATCTCAGACTCCCTAAGTAATCTTCCCTCAGGAACACAGTTGACAAGAGCCCGTTTCTCCCTGCCCACCCTCAGTGAATTAACCCAGGAAAGAACCACAAACCCTTGCTGGATGGCCTTATGTAGTATCCCCTCAGGATGCTGGCATGCCCTGATTGGCTCTCCCTAAGGGCAAACTTCCCCCCTCCCTCAGAGCTACAGCCAGCCACACCCACTAGCCACCTTCCAGCATACTTACTGGGACTGAACTGCTTAACATAAACTTACCTTAGAAACTTGGTTGTCACACACCCTATACCCGAAGGTCTCAGGGCAGGTAACAACCCATACTAAATTTCAGTGCTGGGTGAAGTAATTTAAAAACTGTAGTGAAGGCATATTCAATTTGGAATAAGCAAGGAAGTTCAACCAGACATCTTGAACAGATAAGGAGGGGGCGAAACCTCCCTTATTAGCATAATGGGAGGGGGAAGAGAGCACTCAACCAATCAGGCGTCAAGTTACGTCTGGTGAGCGGGCATAAAACCCACCTGCCAGAAGATAGAAGTGTCCATGCTTTGGGGTTCAGGGGGGGATGGGCGCCACACACGCCCTGTACCCAAAGGTCTCAGGGCAGGTAACAACCTTTAAAACAACAAATTAAAAACAATTTTAAAACAATAATATACATAAAAACATTTAAAAGATTCAGCATATTAAAATACTAAAGTAATAGTGATTTAGTACACATAAAGTCCGAGAATTAAAATTTAAATGGGAACGGACAATCCCAAAAAATGGACTGAATTTGGATTTTTTCTTGTACGGGAACGCACCCACAGTGTCTGAAAAGCATCTACAATGAATGAATGAACTATCAATAATGTCATACAGAGATCACAATCATATTCTGGTTGTCAGAGTCCTCCTTCTGACCATTCTTTTGCTTAAAGCATCAGGGGACTGCTAAAGTTCAAACTTCTGCGCTGAACTGTAGACTCCCATTTTTAATATTGACAAGTTGGCAAGGATCCAGTTAGACTCAGCAAGAGAATTTTACTATGGAGCCCTTAAAGAATTGCAAGCAGTTTGCACGTGGAATGGCTTCCTGGCAGAAAAAGAGATGGATTAGCTTGTGGGGAAGGCTGCCATCTGTAAAGTAATAGTCTTGGCTGATAATGTGATGGCTTGTGGCACTATTTTGATGATGTTTCAGACATTAAGGGCATACATCTATGCAACATCAAGGAAGAAGTTCAGTGTAATTTAACAGACTTTTGTAATAGCCAAAATATGCTGTAGATAAACTGGCAAAACCCAGAATTCCAGATCTGTGTTCTATGTACTTATGGGATGAGTGCTGCTAACACAAATTGGGCCTGCTTTATTTTAAATTATCATAGAATCATAGGGTGTTTCCGCACTGGCCGCTTAAAACACATTAAGGACCCATTAAAGACAGATATAAAACACTTGGCAAGTTGCCTTCCGCATTGCAGCACACATTAGAGACACTTCACAGAGTCCGCTTCTGCATTGGCTCGCATGAGATCTGTCTCTAATGTAGTCTACACGGCACTAAAATCGGTTTCCCGCAAGACCTGAAAGAAGGTAGTCTTAAAGAGGTCTTAATTCATCCTTGTGCGGTAAATCTGCATCCACGGAGGATGCTTCCGCACAACAATGGGGCAACTAACTGGGCCCTTCCCCTGGTGTCCCTGATTGGCCACTCCGGAGCCAGGCATGGTGAACTGGGGGCCTCCATTCTCTGGGCTGCCCCTTGCCCCAGGAGCCGCAATTGCTGCTCCTCGGATCAGGGGGGGCTTCACCCTACAGCCCCCTACCCACCCTGGCTCGTGAGCACGCGTTACCCTCCTTACCTGCAGGCAGTCAGGCCAATTCTGGCTGCTGGGGCCCAGCGTGCTTTGCGCGTGCACACAGTGCGCCTCCCCATCGGCCAGTCATGCACCTGGCTTCAGCAGGCCCTCTGTGCATCAGTCTTGCTGATTCACTCACCTTTATAAACAATAGGAGCACACTGACAGGTTTCACTATGCATAGAAATAAGCATTCCACATATTTGTTTTTTCGACATGTAGATATTAAACTTATTCAGAAATGATTGGAATCAAGGGTGAGCGTCAAGAGAGCCAAGCCTGAGAAGGACATTGAATTATTCAGAACAGTGAAAACCAAAACAGACAATGTAAGCTATAAAAGGGTCTATCAAAACTGGGTGAATGGGCAATGAAATGTCAAATACTATTCAGTGTTAAGTAGAAAACAATGCACATTTGGGGCAAAATGACTCCTTTTCAGTTCACATACGTTCTGATGGGTTCTGAACTGTCTGGATTTTTGTAAAAACAACTTGAGGTCATGGGGATAGCTCAATGGAAATGTCAACATGGTGTGCAACAGCAATGAAAAGGGCAAATGGTATGTTAGGTTTTTTTTTTTTTTAGAAAAAGGTTGAGAATAAAATTGTTGGTGTCATGCTTTCATCATATAAATGAGTGATGTAGCATGCAGCTCCAAGTCAAATAATTATTCAAAGGATATAAAATAAGTAGGGAAAGTACTTCTTTCTGAAGTCGCCCTAAGCAGTGGGAACTTCAGAAAAATTCCCGTTTACAACATGGTTGGAGACAGTAGTCCCTCCATTGCGCACCTTTTATTTGTTATAATGTGGGTTGTGATTTGTGACTCTCTTCCCCTTGATTTACACAACCACATGGCTTTGCTGTTGTATGGTCTGCCATCAAGGATGGAAGTCAGCTGATTTAACTAAGGATTTAACTGATACTGCCAATTCACAATATTATTGTTGTTTCTTTTTGACTGATGGTAATGGAATTTTAATGTTAATATATCTAGTTGTACTTTAGTTGTCTGAAGGCAAAAGAAAGAAATAATGCTTCCATCAATTTTGCTTTCATCGTTGACCATCATCCTAACAAGAAATGAAACCTTTCTTATGAAAGTTTTGTTGATTTCCTGATTCACTGTTTGAGCAGTATAAACACACCTGAAAATACAAAGTGCTAAGATTGGTAGGCAACACAAAGGAAAGACTGCAGCTCCTAATAAACAAATGATAACATTAAAGCAGAATTCTGCTGTTGATTGCATGAATCATCACGAAGCAAGACATGGAGAGGTTAAAATAAATATTTGCAGTTAGGAAGGATAATGATCTTTAGACTGTGCAATGTAATCCTATGCAGTTACAGGCTAGGGGGTGCACAAATGCAATTTTTGGATTCGATTTGATTCAAATCGAATATTTGAATGTTCAAATTCAAATGAATAGAGAAAAAACGAATGTATTCAAATTTGAATCTGATTTGAATCATTTGTGTCTATTTGTACGAATATTCAATTCATATTTGAAGACAATATTTGTCTGTGTCTGTACAGATCTGTACGCACTGGTATGCACCCTATTTTTATCCTGTAGGCTTCCCATTTTGTCCTGTACGTATCTGTACAAATGCATACAAATATGAATAAGATGTGTATGAATGCATATGTAATATGTACCGATACTTACACATACGAATGTCCGAATAATTTGTACAAATGATTCAAAACATTCAAATTTGCTTGAATGTTAAAAAACAGATATATAGACTTTCACTTCTCACCATCTTTAGTATATATTTACTACATGTATTAATGGTGTTTGGAGTGCAATTTTACAAGTGTACAGTAGGCTAACTGGTTCTTTTCAGCTGCCTTTGCTGGTAGGCAAAGTGTGCTAAATGGGGCCGGATGGTGACACACCAAACCAGAGGGATTTTCGTAGGACGGGAAGCCTAAGACAGCTCACGACGCTTTAAGCATTCACACAGAGGGGCGCAGGGATGCGTGTAAACGCATTCCGGAGCGCCCGTGTGCGAATGCTCAAAGCGTCGTGAGCTGTCTTAGCCGGCAAATGACGGCAAGGGGCGGGGAGACAGCTGAGGAGGCTCCCGCAGCCGGCGCTGGCTGAAAACAGCTGATTGTCAAAGCTGCGCCGGCGGGGAGGCAAGCCCATGGCTGTTAGGGAGAGAGAAGCATGCGTGAACGCTTCTCCTCCCGAACGCCTGTGGGCAGTTTGTGCGTGCCCGAATGCATGTAGAGCAGTTTAAAGTGCTCTACAATTGGAATGCGTGGAAGACAGCTCCAGACATGCCGGGACGCAAACTCAGCCGCAGCAAAGAGAATGCTGCGCCCAGAGCTGTCTCCCGCGATGTCATGGTCAGCCAGGATGATGACTCAGAGGATGAGGAGGATTCACTTCCTGAGGTACAGGAGGAACCTGAGGTGATGCCAGGACCCAGTTCTGACCCCCCAGCCCCATTGGAACCTGGGGTTCAGCAGCCCAGCCCTACCACAGCAGAGGTGCAGGATGTGGGAGACATGGAACAGCAGAGCCCAGAGATCCCCAGCTTTAAGCAAAGGAGAGCAGAGAAGCAAGGGTTAAGAAGATCAAAAAGGCTGGCCCAGAAACATGCAGATCACCTGCACCTGTGAACTCAATCTGCAAAGTTAAAACACTGGGCAGATGTTCAAGCCCTTTGTCAGAAACTATTTGTTCACCTTAAGAGAAAGCTGCTGTATCTGACTCCTGGACTGCTTGGAAACCCTAGACCTTGGAACGTACCCGTTGACCACCCTTCTGGCTGCCCTGACCTCGGACTGGACTGTTTGTATGACCCTCGTTAACCCTGGACTTGGACTGTTTTGGATTTCTGCTTTTCGGACATTGTTTGGGGCTGTATCTTTGCGGAGCAATCTCTTACCAGCTGTGTGTTTGTAGGTGAGCGGGCAGCTTTCCCGGACACGCGCGTTCCAAACCCCCGTGTGCGAAAACGTCTCAGGTGTGTCATACTTTCTTAAAGCAGTAGACACTTCTCTCTAAACTCATAAATAGGACAATTTGGAAATGAGACTACTCCCTTGACATTTCTTAGCCCATAATGGCTCTTCTCGTCTTTGTAAGACCTTGGTGTCATGGCTCAGTAGTTTGCACATTTTTTGAAAATCTTTATTATAGGAATGTATATTGATCTTTCTCAGTCTTTGGGTCATAAAGTCTTGTTTCACATGTGTTGACACAGAGTTGTTAGAACTTTGACTGTCTCTAATCCCACACATTTAAACAATTCACTGGGTAGTTCATCTATGCCTGATCCTTAATTGACAGCTGGTCTGAAGCCCTTCATACCTTGCTTTCCAGTAGAATTAGTTCCTGTTATATAATCTCTCTCTGCAATTTCTTTCTTTCTAGAATTCTGTTTAGCTTGATTAGTGTGCCACCTGCATTGTTGCATACATACTTTCCAGATCTCACCATTATTCCTGGTACCTTCATTTCTAGAACTTTAGGATTCCAACCACACATTATAAGTAAAATGTCCTTTCTTCACGTTGCATTTAACATCTCTTTCAATTTGCTGTTGAATTCTTCAATCTCTTCCTCTGTTTATCTATAATAGGTGCATGAACATGTGTAAGGTTTCTATTTACCAGTAACATAATTTTAAGAGAAATGAATTTGAATTCTGTAATATTTTGGGCTACAGCTAAGGAGACAGTTGATTCGAACCAGGAAGGTAGAGCTGGTGGGTAATGTGCTGCCAATTGGCTGCATGATGTCTGTTAGTCCTGTCGTGACTCCAGAGTTCAGGAATAAAATTTGCCAACCTCTAAAGTTGCAGTCAGGGATTTTTTTAAAAAATTATTTTTTGTGGTATGCCACAAACAACTCATTTCCTGGACTGTTTCTGGATTTTTGAATGGTGTGCCACAAACATTTCCTGGACTGTACCTGGATTTTCTTGTGGTGTGCCACAAACAACTCATTTCCTGGACTGTTTCTGGGAGTTTGCTGAAATGGTGCTGGTCTCTGTGTGTCACTTGGTGAACAGCTGGGCCTGTCCACCACCCGGGCACTTGGGTGACTGCTTTAAAGCTGTCTCCTCCTGCTGTGCTCCTTAGCATGACTTTTGGGCTGGGGAATAGGCCAGCTGTTCATGTGATTTGGGCAGAGATATACCACTCTTGTGTATGGACCCTGCATTCACCAGTGTCAGCTAGTATGGTGCCTAGCGACTATTTGGTGGGAGGGAGGGAGGGAGGGAGGGAGGGAGGGAGGAAGAGGGTCTACTCCATACTACCTCCAAATGGCTGGATAACAACAACAGTTTTAATTAGGCACCTGAAAATAAATGAGAGAAGTGTCCAGTGCACTTCCAGGAGAATAGTATTCTAAATCCTGAGGGCAGCCAATGAGACAGCCCTCCTACGAACCACCACTCCATGGTAGTGATGTGCATGAATATCTGCAACATTCATTATTCATACGAATTTGGACATTCATAACACAAATTGAATGTTATGACATTCGTATATTAACATTCATATGAATATGAATCTTTCAGAACATTTGTACAAATAGTTCGGACATTAGTTAAACTGGGGATATGTATCAGATATGTATTGATATATATGCATTTGTATAGGGTATGTATCCGATACATATCTGATACTTATGCATTGGTATAGGATATGTATCGGATACATACCCTATACAAATGCATATCCTACCACATCTGAAGGGGATCTATCCAAACAAATATGAATTTTCGAATGCCAAAAACCCCCATTCGTTCTCACCCCTACTCCATGGACATTCTTCAGATAACTGTGACCCAAGTCTATAAAACTTTATATGTTAACATAATACTGTGTATTGTTCTTGGTAGTCTATAGGAGCACTAAATATTTTAAGATTGGTACAGGAGGATATGGGATGGCAGAACGCTAGTTAATACCATGCAGCAGATGACAAACTAATTTAAGGAATGTTACACATATTTGCATAATATCTATCTCAGAAATCATCATCAAATCAAATCAAGGATATTATGAAGACTATCAGCCATCTCAAATAGGATTTAAAATGTTGGGTTTTCCTATTCTTAAGGACCAGGCGAGTTTCCAGCCTAATATTTCAAGAATGTACTACCTAAACCATTGATTCAAGTTATAAAAGAAAACCTATATGCTCAAATTATTCTGCATTCATGGCAGGAAGATGATATAACCTTCATGTACAAAGAGGGATTTAATCAAACATTTCCACAATTGGAATGACCTGCTTCCCTTCTTGGTATGGTTTATAAACTTTTTGCCTTGATTTTCTCTATGAATTTGGTCATTTATTAAAGAGTTGGTACTAGGAATGTGCTGAACAGTTTGGCTAGTTTGTTACTGAGTTGAACAGGTTTGATATTCACATGAAATGTTTGCACCCACCCTCCAGCCACCTCTCCATGCATGTGGAGATATGACCATAGATAAAGATTCATATATGCCCATCTCTGAAAGTTAACCAGTGGGTGGTGTTGAAGTACTGGTCAGTATGAAAAGAAGTCAAAAAGGCATTGGCAAAGGAAGACTGGGCTTTCCCTTCAAGTGCAATGTTGTCATGCCAAGAGTTGCCTACTTTCTGTCTGGCAGTGGAAGTAATCCACATGCCTGGAGAGGTGGGTGGAGGATGGGTGCCTTTAAGAGGCAACAGAATCACCACAGTGAAAAGTGCCTCTGTGGCTCCATCTTGGAGTGTGGAGGTACTTTTTGAAGCAGTAATCCAAGTGTCTTTGTTGAGGGATGGAAATTGCATCCTTCTAGGCACCTAACGATGAGTTTGTACCCTTTGCTGATGCACCCTTTGCTGCTTTGTATGAAAACAAAGCAGATGCACCCCTTTTCAAACATGGCCTCCTTTATAAGTGGGGACATGGACTCTCTCTGTGTATGTATGTGTCTGAAGAAATTTTGAAAAATAATTCTTTTGCCTTGCTCATGATTCCATCTTCTAAGGACACACTTTTAAAACAACATCTTTTTTAACCACTCTTATGACTCCAAGATAGGAAAGTATGGAAATACTTTCATTTTTGAGTTTAGGAATGCGGTCTCTTCACCTGGTAGGCTTCTCAGAAGTGGGTTTTAAAATTGATAGCTTCAGCCATGCATGCTCTTTTATTGAGTGATCCTAGGGAAAATGTTGATTCACATCTAACTTATGAAGAAAAATTGCAATTTCATCTCATTTATTAAGAATTTGGATGAAATGGAAAATTGTTTGATTTCAAGCATTTTCTGTTTGGCATCTGAGCTTAATCTTTCTTTTATGAAAGATGTATCCAATATAATATTTGAGGAAAAGAAACATCTTAATTCTTATGGATTTGTGTACTTATTATTTGACAGTAAACTGGACAAAACTCTGAAGGTTTAAATTTAGAATGGGGTATTTTAAACTTTTGCATTGGTATCAGTATCTCCAGTTCCAAATGTTCAGCTATTTAAGAAGTACATAATCAAGGGAGTCAATTTAGAACTTCAATAGAGTTTTAACTGATTACTTGAAAATCCAAAATGCACTTGATTGGGTGGATTTATAAATTACTTAATAAATATGAAACTCAAACTGAGCAAGTAAAAGAATGCATGGTAAATGGATGCACATTGTAAGTTTTCTATTTCAGTGCAACAATGGGATAAAAGTTGGAATGAATTGTTGCCTATTTTAATTAGAGTTATTGCTGTTTTAATGAGAGAAAATTGACATAAAATGTTTTATCATTGCTATAGGGCCCCAGTTTTAATTTCTAAGGTTAATTCTGCACGTTCTGTCACAAACGTAAAAAATCTGTAGATAATTTATAATGGGAATGTGAAAAGGAAAAAAAAATACTGGAATATGAACTCTTTCTTAATCCAGCAGATTTTGATTTCTATTGATTTTCATTTCATTTTCTTTGCCTTAATTTCACATATACCTAGTTTTCTGATTCAATTCTATATATATATTTTATTTTTTTGTAGAAAAAAATCTGTTATGCAAAGAAATGAATATTGGAGTTTAAAACCTTGGGGAAATGCTTCTTATTCTAAGTTGTTTGCCTCATGGAAACACTAGTCAATAGATTAGTTTGAAAGAGCCTGGAAGTATTGTAATGCTTACACTCATCACAGCTTTGCTCAAATTTTTATATTTTATTACAGTATGAGTTATTGCTGAATCTGTGGTTTTATAAGTAGTTTATTACTTTAGTTTTATTCCTTTTTCAGTTACTTTATATTCTCTTTGCCCATCTCTATATTAATTTTTCTGTATTGTATATTTCTTACTTAAAACAACAGCAACACCACCAGCAGCAACAGCAACAACAAAGATCAGCATCTAGCCAGGCACATGGGTCAGCAGCTAAAATGCTTCATTGTGTATTAGGTCCAGTTTCTGAAATGTCTTCAAGGGAAGCTCCACATAGGGATCATTACAGTAGCTTAGTCTGAGGGTTACTAGGGCATGAATCGCGTTAGTTAAGTTGTTGCGGCCCCAAAGGGGCTGAAGCTGGCAAACCAGGCAGAGATTAAGATGGAAATTCATGCCAACAGCTGCCACCCAAGGGACAAATAACTGTGCATCCAGGTGCACTCCCAAATTCTACACCTGTTCTTTCCATGGAACAATCACCTCATCTAGAACAGCATGTTTTTATTCCTGCTGGACCTGAAATGTCTTCAGACAAAGGACTTCTGTGTTGTGCAGGTTCAGTTTCAGTTGACTTGTTCTCACGCATCTCCTTACAGCCTTCAGACACTGATCAAGCACATGAACCACCTAAACCAGAAGGTACAGAGAGATAAAGCCAAAACTCCCAATGTTCCTAAAGCCACCCTCTCCCAACTTTCTCCTAGTCGAAGTTGTCCATCAGGGCAATCAGGGCTATTTCAGTGCCATAACCAGGAACCAGACTGAAATGAAGGTCTTTCTGGATGTAACCCAGAGACAGTTCCAGGTAGACTGCAGGAATGCACAGTCTGCACCACAATCCACCTATAACAGTCCCTGAGGCCTCACACCTGTTTCTGTGTTTAGGGTCATCTGAGGTGCCAACATGCTTGTGCAGAACCTCAGATGACCCCTAGCACCAGAAATAGTGGGAATGGGCACAGCACTGGACACGAAGGTAAGATTCTGGTTAGGGTTTGGATGACAAGGTAACATCTGGTAAGGCAGGAAGTGTATGTGAGTTGGAAACGCCTTCTGCAAGTGCAGATGCTCCTTACCAGACATTACCCTATCATGTACTATGGGGCCAAGTGCAAACTGGCCTAAGGACTGAACTGGATTTTCCTCAAGAGCAAGGCTGAATATCAAAACTCACAGAACAACAGGGTTTAACAGGGTAAGCTGGGTTGGTCTCAAGGTTTTCCTTGGTAAGCAAGACAAGGCAGATAGGGGCACCAGCATACAGAAAACAAGCCAGTCAAAAGAGTCTAGAGCAACAAAGGGTGTCCTCAGAAATACTGTCATGTCCCAGGCAGGCGAGGGTAATGAGGCAAACACACATGCATGCTTACAGCAGTCCTTTGAGTAGTAGTCAGCATCAATTCAGTCCAAGGTCAGAGTTCAAGAGATATGGGAAAGTCACAGCAAGAGTCAGGTAGTCCAAGGTCAGGGTTCCAGAGGTACGGCAAAGTCACAAGGGGGTCCAAGAGTCAGAATACAGGTGCGGCGGGAGTTACATCAGAGTTGTCTGCAACACCAGCTCAGTGTGTGCTGCTCGACTAAGTAGGGGAGTCATCACCGCACCCTTGCCAGCACAGCTGAAGCAAATGCTGAAAATGACATTTCACCTGCTTCTGTTGTCGAAGAAGCATAGGCGAGGGGCGCTCTTGGGGTTGACTGTCCAAGCTCTTGTCCCCAGAGCTGCCTGTGTGCTCCCCCACAGGTGGCCTCAGACCCTCAGTGAACTCCCATAGGATCTTGTGGAGTTAGTCCAAACACCTGGGAAAATGTGGAGGAAGGTAAACCCCACAGCTGATGCTGATGCAAGTAGCATTTTTTACTTCACAGCACTGGGCTTTACTTCCCAGGGGCTGTGGAGGAGAGATGTGCACAAATGGTTTCTTTGTATTCAAAATGTATCAAATTGAATTGTTGCAGCTGTGAACTGCAACCTAAATCTGAGGGCTCAGGGAAACCTGGGGAAGCAGCCTATAGCTACTTTAATCGTGGCTGCAGTTCTCAAAACCACAGAGTTGCGGGTTACAGCGGGGAGGCTGTAGCAATGTGGGTAACCGTTTACAATTCCTTGCAAGGTGTTATGAAAGTAAATCCCTTGATCCCTGCCAGCTCAGGATCAGGGACCCGCCTCGTGCTTAATGGACAAGAAGCCAGGGGAGAGAGATCAGGTAGGACACAGGATCAGCTGGAACAGAGAGCTCTTTATTCTTCTGCAGAGGTTTAAATAGCCTGCTTCAAGTGGGGGCGTGGAGGAAGTGATGGAGCACAATCCAGGGAGGTAATTGGTGGAGTTGGGTCAGGCAGGCAGGTCAGAGGTCCTTGGCGATTTCACATCCTGTGGTCAGAGGCGGGGAAAGTCCTCAAACAGGAAGAGAAGGGAAATTGTCCTTTAGAAACATGTGTTTGGACTCCATAATGCCCAAAGGCTACCACATGGAGTGAAAAGAACTCAGCATCCTGGTGGCGCTGAGCATGTACTACAAGCCGATGGAACAGGAAAATTATTTCTCCTTTTACTAGCGAGAGGCTTGAGAATCAAGGTGGGGGCTGGAAGTGAAGCTAGGAAAAAGGCTGGGCAGCCTAGCAATTACTACATTGTATGCAAGAAAATTCATTTGTTTGAATTTGACACAAATATTCAATATAAATTTACATACAAATCCCATACAAATCCATAACAAAGTTTCATACAAATGTATCAAAACATTCAATTTGAATACGAATGTCAGTCTTCGAATGTGCCAATATTTGATTTGAATTCAAATATATGAATTCATATGAATTTTGAATGTTGCAAATATTCATGCACATCCTTGCTGTGAAGCACTGTAAAAACTGTCTGGCTCTTTCACACCTGCTCCACAGTCCATGCAAAGTATTGTCCTGTTTGGTCTCCAGCAGGGGCCGGAGCAAGATGACAATTCTAATCCAAGATAGCCATAAAGGTTACAAAACACCACAATAGTAATACTAAGACAACGTGTCTTACTTAGTATGCAAAGATAAGCCATGGAGTAAAGCAAAGCCCTACAAATTTATCTGTCATCTGCATTCAGCCAAAGATGCTGCTTCCTTTTAAGACCACTAGATGCTGCTGTTGGCCATTATTAAGATTGTTGTTGGCTGAGAAAAAGAATGATTCTGCCAGTCTATGATCTTACGCACATCTACATGAAAGTCAGTTGCAAAAATCAGAAGATATTGTGCACAGATTCACCATCCTGGAATAGCAACATGCACCAAGGGGAAATGGAGACATAGATCACTTTGTCTTTAAGGGGCACATACCTCAAGGAAGCCTGACAGATAGAATATAGAAGCCCAAAACAGATGATTGTCATCAGTAAAAGAGGTCCCTTCTTGCAAACCCAAAGGCTTCTCATGGTCAAAACTGTAATGTCTGTTGCTATAATGTTTCACATGGTTTCCTAACAATTTTTCTATTCACTTGTCTTATGAAAAAGAGCCTATATTCTCCTCCAAAAGCAAACAAATGTAACCTCATTAGTTGAACAAGTCTGTCCAAAATCTTTAGATGCTAATTCAAGTGTGTTATTGTCAGTGTAACAACTGGTGCTTTAGTCTAAACAGAGTTGCAAATTCCCCATGATGAAGATGTTTAGAACCTTTCTGCACATGTCTTTATTTACTTATCTATTTATTTCATTTCTATCCTGCCCAATACCCAGAGGTCTCAGCATTTATGTATCTCAGCATCCAGAATGCTTGGACGTTTCAGCCTCCACACATGGGCACTGGATAGAGCAATCATGGCTGCTATGTCCAGAAGGTAAATAAATGTACTACAGTATTGTTGGAAAGTCTACAAACAGTGCTGTGTTTTCCAGCATAGTTTTAATGTGGTTTTTTTTGGGGTGTATGTGACGGAGAAAGCAGGGCTATGGTGGGGTTGCCACAGATATGTGAGACAACTCCACCATGGTGGTGCTATAGTGACACCATATTCTCTCAGTGTGAATGGGGCCAGGAGTAGGGATGTGCATGGATTTTTTAAAATTCAGTTCATATCGAATCAAATGCAAGAAAATTCGTATTCATTCAAATAGATCCCCTTTGAATGTTGTAGGATTCATATTCGATATGAATTTTCAATCCCATATGAATCCATACACGATACATATGAATCAATCCATATGAATGTCAATCTTCAAATGTGCCCACATTTGATTCAAATTCGAATGTATGAATTCTGCCAAAGTCACACGAATTTTGAATATTACAAATATTCGTGCACATCCCTGGCCAGGAGATAAGAGCTGTAAAAACGTTAAAGCATCCTAACACAGAGGCTCACTTGTCTCTAGCAGTCTTGTGTGGGAGCTGCACATGTGTCTGTTTGATGTGTTAACACAGTCTGTTGCATAAACACCTGAAGTCCCCAGTGATCTCTTGAAGCGGGGCACAGATTATGTGATTCTGCTTTGCTCCTTTTAAGTAGCTTATGACAAAACGAGCCACAGGAGTGCCTCTTAGCAGGTTCTGAAGTTCATCTGGTGCTTTCCCACCCCGGGAGAGGATCAAATGCAAGAGGAACACTGGCTAAACTGATTCAAATAGACGCAGATGAGGACAAGTTCGAAATCTGCATGCTGGCTATCCCATGTTACAGTGTGCATCACCAACCACATGTGATGGATACTGGGGGCGTTGAGGCATCTGCCTGGTAATCTGGTTTGAAAGATTGCCTTTAGTGTTATCCTGTTCTTCTCCCTCCTGCTTCCCCCATTGTCAGGACTCCCACGTACTGAATTCTCATTAGACCAATAACATGTGAGCCTATTTATGACAGGCATAATAGGAAGTGAATAGTCTAGCAGGCCTGATGCTTCTCTCTGTGCACCTTGTACCTGATTTAGACAGGTGGGGAAAGATGTGCACAGAGGTAAAATAATAGCTCTGCACATTTGGCTCAGGGTAGGGCGACTGCCTAGAAAGCAGGTGGTCAGAGGCTGCTCCCAGGCATGGCAAATGACTTCTGTATCTCTGTCCAGAAAATGCCATGGAAGAACCCGCATGGTTACCAGGTGTCAACTTTGACTCAGTGATATCCAAGAACCTGTACTACTGCCATAATAGCTTCATTCAACAGAAAGTTATTGAAGTCTGTGCCCTCCTATATTTAGTGGGCCTTCTACATTCCATGCAAGAATCACTCTATTGAATTTACCTCCCTCCCCATTTTTTTTAAGCACATGAAAGAAAAAGTTCAGAAAATATACAAAGGGTCTTTCTGTACTTATGTGACCGGGATCCAAAGCACTAGGTTTGGATCAGTGAAGCCCTCAGATTTGGGGCATGGCAAAGCATGGTCCAAAACAGCACACTCCATGATGGTGGTGGTACAGACCACCCCCTTGCACTGGTCCTGAAGCTCACATGAGCTTCATGGCTGGTTTCTGAGGGCTCTAAAATCTAGGAATAAAAGTTCATAGACCCAGAGATTTAAGGGAACCCATTTTGGAGGTGCACTCCAGGTAATCCAGAAGATGTGTTCCAGATCATTCTTACCAACATGCCAGATATCTGTTTAAGGTCCATTGGTAATCCAGATCAGGAACGTCCTGATCTGGATTATACACCATCTAACACAGACACAGCATACCAGTTGTTGGGCTTGATGTCTATGATCTACACTAACATGGACATTGATGAAGCCCTAAAGGAATCCTGTTCCAGATCTCAGGTAAGTGCAGAAAGGCCCAAAGTCTGTATCCACATGGATGCACCAGAGCAGTCCACCAACCACTCTAGGAATAGGGCTTTCAAACATCTGGACTCCCTTAGGACAGTATGTTTACATGCTTTGCCCCCAGCCAATTTTTGGGTTGCCATCCTGGCAGGTGTCTTACCTGATGTGCAGGTTGACTGACCCTTGAGGTGATTGTTTTCACAAGAATCACTTTTCTTCCACTGGGAATAAGAAGAGGAGACTTACTGGTCTGGGTTTTGGCTGGGATAATTTTGTGCTGGGCCAAATACAGCAGACAATTTGGGGTCCATTTCTGATCTCAGTGCAGAAGTGGCCAAGCCAGAAAACTCACTGCTGGGAGAGGAACTATTTGCAGCAATGAAGCATTGGGAGCCAGAAGCCACTTTGCAGCTCATGGTATTTGCCATGGTCCCTGCTGCAGTGGCATCTCATGCATGCTCTGTGTGACTTGCCATAGCTCTGGGCTTCACCCACATCTGTGGGGTTGAAACCAAAATGATATTTTCAGTGTCTCTTCTGTAGATCTGTTCTGTTCTCTGTTTCTGACAGGAGTAGTTCCTGCTGCTCATTCAAACTTGGGCAGCACTGAATATCTGTCAGGAAAAATTTCTAGACAAAGCTTGATGTGTCAGTAAGAGTCATAGTTTTGGAAAGGAACTTTGCTTTCCTCTTTTTCTTTCTTTCTTTCTTTCTTTTTGAAATCAGTTGGGGATAGCTGCAAAGCAGAGAGAAATAATTTCCACCTCCACTGCAAGAAAACAATCCACCCCCTTCTCCTATTTGGTCTCTGCCCCCATTAGTTGGGTGATATGCTGTCAAAAGCTGAAAGTGTTCCAGGGTGTGCAAAATTTGATCGCAGCCGGTGTCATCGAAGTGTGTGACCAAAATGATGCCTCTACCTCCTACTTTCCCCTAAATTTCCTCACTGCTGCAGCTCCTAGAGTTCTGTGCAGTAGAAAGCAAAGGCAAGATAGGCAGATGGTCTGCTACATGCTGTGAATCTGTCTATTTTAGTTACCTCTTCAAAATGATGCTCCAATTGTCAGGAACAGCAAGACTTGAACATTCACCAAACAGGAACTAGGCAAGGCTGATGAGTCTGTGACGCTTTCCAGAGAACAGTATGTGGTGGCAACCTTGCTCAATGATTCTTACACAAACAGCTCCAGGAAACTAGCGGAACACTCACTTCCAGGAAACTGTGCATTGGCAAAGTCCCGTGTTCTGGTTCAGCCCATACCTTGCTAGCTATATGATGTTTTCTGGTCTGTGGTAGATATAGATCTAAGGACCGATGAGTTGCCTTTTGGCCAGAACCAGCTCCAAATCTTGCAGAATTATCTTTTGAATCCCAAGACAATCAGATTCTTCTAAGTTCTTGTAAACAGAGCAAGAAGACCATCTGATATTCTAACTAGTATGGAGATTTATCAGTTGTGCTGAATAGCCAATCATTTCCCCAAGTCTGTACCCCTAGAGGTTGTTCGACTCAAGCTTCTAAGAGTATGGTCAATAGCTAAGGGTGACAGAAGCAGGTGGCCAGCTCTCTTAGCTGCCAAAATAGGCAACCCTGCTAACCTGGAACAAAGAGGCACGTGCCCTTCTGCGTGCCTTCCTGTTCCATTCCAGTAGCCCCTGCAGTGCCAGTAGACCTTTTGAAAAAGTTTATTGGTTATCACAGTCTACGTGTCCATTTTGACAGCCCAGACTGGGCTATGATCCATCCAATGCAGACAAGAGTGGCCTAGAAAGGGGTATGTGGCCTCCCTGTTCCATACCAGAATGTGTAACAGAGAGGCCTAGAAGTGGGTTAGGCCTCACACTTGACCACTATACTGTGAGTGTACTCACACCATCCTGAAAATTCTATGCAAAAGTGGGAACAGTGCTTAATCCATGTACAGAAGCAGTTCCCATAGTACAGCACATTCTCTGGGAGGCTGTATCTCTGAGGTATAGATGACAAAATCCATATAGACAGCTAGCGTAGTCTGTAAAGGCCATGTGGATGCTATCATAGAGAACCAATGTGAACCGTAGTCCTGAAAAACTGCAAATAAAAAGGAAAATTAATTTAGCTTCTAGTGACAATGATTTTTATTTTTTCTCCTTCTGCATGTCCCAAATAGAATAATGTTACATGACTGTATTAATCTAAGGTACCATACACATTTCAAATGGAAGTATGGCAAATGTAGGAGGCTCCTTTCCTCAGTGGCCATCAGGGTGACACAATGCCAGAGCAGCAGAATAAATTGCTCTGATGGTGCCTTGACAGCTGAATACAGTCACCTTGTCCTTAAGCCAACTGAAGACCTTTAATTTTGTATATATGTAGTTCAGTTCCAGGGTCAAGTTCCAAAATTTATGTCAGATTGGTGTTCTCCCTGCAGAGATGTTTGAGCCACCAAGGAGGGACAAGATAGATCCTTGGACATCTTGTTAGCTCTTGTTCTGCCTCTGAGGTGGAACCAGCTCCATTCACCTGAATTTGAGGCCTAGTTGTGATGGAGCTTTAGGCAGATTCTGCATTCCCCCTGAGACTATGCCAACTGCCTTCTTGGACCTCAAGATCTGTGATGTGTGCAGTTTGGCTTCATTTTCCCAGCTTCCAGAAAGAAATGCTTCACTTCTGGAACTGCTTCCAGGCACACCACTAAAGCGCTCCCAGATTTCAACTTTGAAGGCTGAAGACTGAAGGTAGGCTGGGACAAGCAACCACTCTGCAGAGAGCTTCTTAGCACCTTTCCTGTTCTTGGCCTGAACTGCTTGGTCTGGGTCAGGAGATGAGACCTTTCTGCACTTACCTGATTAGGCTGCTGTGAATTAGTGCTAGTAAACTTCTGGTGAAGGAGAACCATGCACACTCAGCATGAGGAAAGCTTCCCCAAAGCCTCCATTACTGGCCAGAAGTGTGAATGGTCCTCCTGTTTACCAGCCCACACCAATCCCTCCAAAGCTGGAAGTTCCACCTCCTCACTGCTGCGATTGGTTGCTCGGACACAGTTGTGAGGGGGGGAGTGTCCAAGCACAGACTAACCCATAACTGAATGCCCCTCTCTCGATTATATGATTGATCACCACTCCCGGGGATTGGAGGTCCGATCACAGCATGGGTGAGCAATCGATCACTGCCGCCACTGCCACCAAACTCAGGAAACTGGACACAGAGAGAATGGTTACTTCAGGTAAGGTTTTAGTAAATGTTGGTTAATGTGCTCTACACCTAATCAATAATTAGAGTACTTCTGGTGAGTGAGGGCATGCTTGTAGGCTGTAGTAGCCTAGTTGATGTGCCTATGCTCTTCACCAGACCTTCACTACTTCTTCACAACCAGCCTAAGTGCGAATAGACCTCCGTACATTGCACTGTGTGCCGTGTTATTTGTGGAGTAGAAATCAGCCCTGTCAAATACAATATGATAGCAAATGTGAATGCATTGTTTGTAGCAAGGATTTTTTTTAAAAAAATCTTCAGATTGGTGTATCTAAAATGTAGAACAAAAATGGTTAATTCATGTCTTGATTTTTTTTTGTTTTCTTGTTTTTGTAGCCTTCACCTCTTTGACTTTCTGCATTCTGTAACACTAGTATGTTTCCCTTTATAAATCTGTCAGATTTAGAAGTGATCAGCACAGCAAGAGAGAATGGAGGATGTGGATAAGGAAGAAAGGGTAAACACAGCAAAACAGATGTTCAGACAAAGCACCTCTGGATAATCTGATAGGTGGACTGCTCTGGCCATTGAGAGAGACTATCAGATAGAAAAAGAAAGTACAGATGTATTCATTTGGGGGTGGGTATTTTGGACTAGTCTCCAAATAAACAGAGTTTCCTGAATAAGGAAAAATCAAGAAACAAAAATGGCAAGGTGAAGTACTTGATTTAGAATATTTTAATATTTGGCAGGGATTCTCTACAAATGCCTCAATATGGTCAGATTCCCTTAGTCCATTGCCAATTTTGGATAGGTAACTATAGCTTACTAGTTTGTTAAACATTTTTGGACTGACAGTTTTATAAACTTTTATACGTGTAATAGTTGCTACCACACATGTTATGTTTTATGTTATGTTATGATTCAAGCTGTATATTTCTCATGTGCTGTTTTTTTAATTGTTAAATTAAAGCAAACTATTAATAATGAAAAGCAAGAAACAAAAACCACCCAGTGCTATTAATTTTAAATGAAAACAGTAGGATAGTTAGCAATGGAAATCAAATTGAAAATCTTTCTAATTTCTGTTTATATTATTGTAATTTGCCTTGGTTTTCAAGAAGAGTGGGCTTTTATACCCTCCCTCTGACTCAAAGCAACTGACAAATCTTCTGTTCTTCTTCCCACAACAGACACCCTATGAAGTAGGTGGGGCTGTGAGAGCTCAGAAGAGAGCTGTGACTAGCCCAAGGTCACCCAGCGGGCTTCATGTAAGAGTGTGGAATCAAACTGAGAGATCTTCAGATAAGACACTGACACTCTAACCACAAAACCAAACTGGCTCACAAAGGAAGGAAATGAATGAATGAATGAATGGTAATGGGTCAGTAAGTTAAGGCCTTGTTTGACAGCATCTCCTTATTATCTTCAAGGGCCAAGTTCCTAGGAAATCGCATGAATTTCAGATTCCTAAATATTTAATTTCTGTGCTTATGGAACAATCAAGATTGGGGGAGTCAGATCTGAAAATATTAGGTAAGTAGTGAGAAAACGATGCAGCTTTCTTTGAATGCTTCTAAAGCCCATAAAAATTAATGGCACATAGAAGTACTTAACTTCCCTCTACCGCATACTCAGGAGTGCCAGAATCCGCAGTTCCAGATCTCACAACTGGTTGAATTGAATAGAGCCATAAGCCAGAAGTGCTAGAATTCAGAACTATAAAAAGTACCAGTTCTGAAGCACTTCCAAAGTGTGCCCTCATTTGGAAATAATTTAGGATAAGTACCAATCTCCAGTGCTAACTCATGAATATGCAAGTACAGGTACCAAAACCCTCTACAGTTCTGATGTCTCAGCAGTGCAAAGCCTGGAGATACTAAAGAACATAAATTATGAAGGGCAACTGTAACGAACAAGCCCAGCTAGATGGACATACTGTACATGTATGTGTGTGCGCACAATCACACACAATGTAATAACTTGTACACCAATGGAGAAATAAGCCCCATTGAACTCAGTTGGATGTTTACTTCACAATAGCTTGCCCAAGCTTACAATCACAATATGGCCCTGTAAAGACAAGACAGTGGATATGGAAGTGACCCATTTCTGAAGCAACAGGCTATTTCTGAAGCTTGTCACACTGGCCTGCTGTTGTTGCACCATTGCTATGTAGCTATACAACACACTTTACAGCCATGAATTTCTCTGACTACTCCATTGTTGTGCTGACAAAGGGTATCCCATAAACACCCATCTCTACCTCAAGCCATAGAGAACAGGTACCCTCAACCACATGACCCACCTGCTGTGGGTGTGGATGCCTACCACTTTGTAATAACAGCATCTAAATACAGTGCCTACGTTTCCTGAGTGACACAAAAATCAATGTCTTTATTGAGAGGAAAACATAGCATCCTGCATTTAAATTGAACTAAATTGATAAAGATGGCCTGTGGAAACAAACTGGCCGTCCTCAAAGCTTAATTGACTTTGCTTAACTCCTTTTAAGTAAGTATTAATATTGATTGGTTTTTGTTTTTGACTTGACATTGACACAAATGGGCTACTTAACTTTAGCAAAGGCGGCTTGAGGTCAGCGGGGGAAAAATGCACTGTGTTAAGTCACGTTCCAAGAATGTCCAATAGAATTCAAAGAAATAGCTGTGTTAGTCTGGATCAGCAAACAAGGGAGTCTAGTAGGACCTCAGGAACTAAAAGCTGGTGATGTGAACTTTCCTACAAAAGGGCCTGCAAGCCTTTAATTCAGTGGGATAGTATCCCACTGTGAGCACCAGCACCATCCCCAACTTACTTCCAGGTGCTCGTAGTGAGGACAGTCCATCCATCCTGAACCATCTGAAATCACCATGACAATGGTCATGGCAACTGCGGCACAGCACATGGCCGTGGAGCTGCAGTTGCACTGCGCTGCTCCCACACAGCGTTTGTACTTGGAAGCGGTGTGAACCCTGTGTATAGGAGCAACCAGGAGCATACCAGATGCTTCCAGTCTCACACAGTCTGGACTTCTGCAGGACAGAGACAGTGCTGTGGTGTGTGGAGGGAGTGCACTATAAAACGAGAGATCATCCTTGACACACAAGTACCAAAAGGACCTAAATCTACCTCTTTCTCTCTGTTAGGGCCTGGTCACATTAACCAATAAAAGCAGTCCCATTCACTACCTGGTGAGGCCCTCTGCATGGCCATGCCACCATTCCAGAGCTCACTAAACCATCCTGAGGTGTTTTCACACTACCCATCTTGTCTGCTGGATGGGAAAGAAGCGTGATGACCCAGCGTTGAGTAGCACTGGCACTTGAGCGCTAGTCAACTTTACCTGCTTCCTCCCCCAGGATAGGATACTCACCTTATTTGATCCCGGGGCCCGGTCCTCCTCTGGGTGCCACCATTTTGGTGGTCAGGCCTCTGCAACTGCGCATGTGTCAGCACCATTACCTTGATGACACTGATGCTCTGCATGCATGCAGTCAGGTTTATAGCCATTTAAGGTTACAGCACACTTGTGCACCTCAAATGACCCAGGAGCACCAGTAAGGGCAAATGGTCATGCTGCTGGATGCTTCAGGTCAGTAATTAGATAATGTTGGCCTAGATTGCCCACTGGAGAGCGTGGAAAGGGGCCCTGGACACCTGAGGAATGTGTCCCTAAAGGTAAAGGAGTGCATGGGAGGCCACGGGAGACAGGAGGCCGGGGGGGGGGGGAAGGCACAGGATCTCCAGTATCCCCTGAAGCTTTGATCAAAGGTTTGGTGGATCCCGGATAATCTGGTTCGTGGACAAATAAAGCCCTACAAATAGGGCCCCATTCAATTTGGCCACGAATACGTGCCTATTTGTATGAATTATGAATAGCATGAATATTTGTGCATATCCCTAATTGAGAGCAGATGAAGGTTTTGCCTTTGTCTCCTGCTTGAGAATGCCCAGAAACAATTGATGGAAGGCTGTACCTTGTGAACGGTTCCCACAGTCCAGGGAGGTAGCTGGTGCAGTCCAAATAGGCTGTACAGAAGTTGCCTTGCTGTCTATGCTAAAGACTGCCACCTGTGATTTCTTTTTAGTAGTTTGTTTTGTTCCCGTGCAAGAGGCGCTAATTGTAACACATGTCAGCCAGAAATGTGGTCCAGTTTGTACTTTGGAAACAATCAAAATCCTTGTCTCTTTGCATCCCTGCAATGTTCCCAGTTTGTCTCCTGACAGTGAGAGGAGGAGAAAGGGCCAATTTGAAAATGCGGATAAAGGTAAAGAGACAATTGTTTGACAGTTTCACTTGCGGGTCTATTTAGATGCAGAATAAACAGATTTTTTTTGTTTAAACTAGAGATGGAGAAAATAGTTTCCTTCATGCTTTTGTCTCGTTTTATACTAGACCTTGAGATCCAATGCTTTCCACAATATCCCATTTGAGTCATGCTAGTCAGAACATGACCTTTTGCTCTCAGAAACTTCATTTCTTGTGGTGCTTGGTTTAATTTCTGCTTTGCTTTCCTCACATTTCATGCATTAGCATATTGAACTTTGGAATGACAATTCAAACGGGCAAGGTTTTTTTGCTTAAAAACTACAAGCAGACTCAAGGATGAGGTGCATGTAACAAAAGATAGTTTGTAAGTCACACACAGTACTTATTTTATTTTCAAGCGAGGGAAGCAAGGCTTACCCTGTAACACAATAATAACAGACACAACATCACATTTGTAGCAGTTTGGGGGCTGTTACGCCATGTTTCAGGTTTCTCTTCTTCTGAGAACCTAAACTTTCAGATATAGCTGTGATACCCATCTTCAAAGGACTAATACATAGTAAATAAGTTAGCCTCAACGGCTGGCCATTAACACTTCTATCCAAGGAAACAATGCCAACAGGGCACAGCCAGGGAAAGACAAATGACTCATTAGCAACTCAAACAAAGGAAGAAGTGACAAACAGCAGACATCTATAAGAAGGGAACCAAGATCTAGTGAGATACCAGTCACCCTTGAGTTATCCAAGAGCAAAGTCTTCTGAAGATGGATATTGCAACTCTATCTAAAAGCTTAGGTTCTCAGAAGAAGAAACCTGGAACATGGCATAACAGCAAAACAACTGCTATAATGAGATTGAATCCAGTCGTGAAAGCCTACCTACGACCAGACACAACATCAGTTATGGTCTCATGTTTGAAAGTAGAAAATATTGAGATAAATTTAGGATTTGTGGTTGAGGTTGTTTTGTGCAGAGCTGCTGATACAACAAGGACCAGTTTGTGTTGGTGAAGGCTGAAGCTCCTGATGGAAATGCATAGGTTTGTACCTAAGAACATAAGAGGAGCCCTGCTGGATCGGGCCACAGCCCATCTAGTACAGAATCCTGTCTCACATAGTGGGCCATCAATTGCTATGGATATCTCAAGCAGAAGACAAGGGCAAAACCTTCAACTGCTCTTCAACTGTGAGCTAGTTTGGTATAGTGGTTGGGGAGCCAGACTCTTATCTGGGAATACTGGGTTTGATTCCACATTCCTCCACAAAGCCAGCTGGGTGACCTTGGGCTAGTCACAGCTCTCTTCTGTGTTCCCACAGTGCACCTGTTGTGGGGAGAAGAATAGAAAGTTTTGTCAGCCACTTTGAGTCCCCTTAAATGAGTGAGAAAAGTGGAGTAGAAAAGCCAACTCTATTTCTCTTGAATCCCTGCAAATGGTCTTTAGAGACATCCTGCTTCTCTCTCCAGCCCAGAGGAAGTACCTAGGCATCCATTCTAGCTGCCATTCTAGTAGCCATTGGTACACCTGTCCTCCCTGAATTTGTCTAATCCTTTCTTAAAGTTATCTAGGCTGGCAGCAAATTCCATAGAGCTCTAGGCAAAAAATGGTGTAAATGTCTAGGTTTAGGCAGGAGCTCCTCTTGGAAATGCATAGTCCTGTATAGATTTGTAGGCAAAAGATCCTGTTGGAAACGCCTAGGTCTGTATAGGTTTGTAGGCTGAAGCAGAATAACCAACAATCCCTGAAACAACATAGATCTGAAAGATGCAGAAAGGAAACAAAAAAGATCTAACTATGGGAGGATATAGCACCTTATAAATATGAGCCTACACACCAGATAGTGTGTCAATACTGTTTAATGTGTCTATAACTATAATAATATTAAGACTAGCATAAACACAATCAACAATTAAATAGCACATATAAAAAGAATGCACTTATAATTACAAACCTGACTGGAACACGCTGTGATGGAGAAACACGATGCATATATCTGAATATAAATCCTATTCAAAATTTTTTTGAAATGCCAGTCACTGTTATGCTGCATAAACTATTAAAGCAAGTGTGGGTGAAGCCAGGCACATTTCCACCATGTGGGCCTTGTGCTGTGGCTTTCCTGATGCAGCCTGAGGGGCCTCAATCCAAAACATGATGACACCAAATAGAATGTACATTCAATTTGCTGGCCATCTCTGTATTGAAGATGTGATAGATGAGTAACACCAGAATTAATATATAATAAGAAATTCCCTGCTGCACTGGACCAGCAGCCCATCTAGGCTGCTGCTTATCCTGAGGAAGGGAACTCAAAAGCTGGAGTACCACAAAATAAAGAGCCTTTGCATGAATCACCACAAAATGTACCTGTCTTAATGACCCCCCTCCTCCAACCTGCTGCCACAAAGCTCCATACCATCTTGTCTGAGGGGTGTGAAGAAGAGGCAGCAGGCTGAGGAGCTCTACTACCTAACTTCTAACAGTGACCTCCTCGCGCTGACAACGGAAGGCTGAATAATGGAAGGCTGAGGAATGAGACTTTCTTTTTTCTTGTTCCTCTCTCCTCTTGTGTCATGTCCTCTTAGATGGTAAGCTTGAGGGTAGTTTTTAAGCAGAGGCCAACTCGCACTTAGGCCGGTAGTCAACAATTAGTGAATGTCTGGTAAAGAGCGTAGGCCTTTTCGCACAAGGGGTTTTAGAACGCGCGGAGAGCATATGCACTGCCGGGATGGCGGAGCCATCCCAGCCGAGCCCCAAGTGCTCACTGCATTCCTAGTGTCCCCGGCCATCCAGGGAGGGAAGCATTCGCGCATTCTACCCTCCCTGACAGTCGCAGGCATGCCCCCCACCACCATTGGCTGAAAATCGGCCAAACAGGTGGCGGAGACCACGCTAATCAGTTACCTTGCCAGGCCGGGGTTTCCATTGCACAGGCGCGCTGAGCCTGGTAGGCGGGACCCACAGGCCCCATCCACCGGGAGTGCGCGCACTTGTGTGATGGGAACCCTGGCCTGGCAAGGGGTGGGGGTGGGGGGGTGGCTCGCAATCCTGCTGTAATGTGAAAAGGCCTCATATGTGTGCAGAGTTGGCTGCTACAGCCTCCAAGCAGAAGTTCACTAATTGTTGATTAGGTGTGGAGGATGAATATTCATAACATTCCATGTGTATCAGTTCTGACACTTGTATACAAATTGAATGTTACGACATTTGTACATTGACATTTGTATTCATACAAATGCTTTGGAACATTCGTGAACCAGGGAGGTGGGAAAGTGGCTGTGGCAGTCACATCTACAACGGATCTAGAGTGCATTCAACATGGATTAAGAGTGGATTCAAAGTGGAATCAGGGCGGATTTGACGCTTTCAGAGTGGATATCTAACGGGATACATATCAGATATGTTCGTATCGGATATTCATACAAATTCGTACAAATACATTCATATCAAATAGAATCCTATCACATTCGGAGGGGATCTATTCAAGCAAATACAAATTTTCTTACATTTGATTCAATATATAAACATATTGTATATTGTTTTATATTTGTTGAATGTCTTTTAATGTATATTCTATTTTAATCTGCTGTTACCTGCCCAGAGACCTTCAGGTATGGGGCGAGATAGAAATGTAAATAACAAACAAACAAACAAACAAATATGAATCAAATGGAAATCAAAAACAAACCATTGGTGCACATCCCTAGTTCAGACATTGCCTTGAGAATCTGGACAACCACAGCTGGTAATTTTCACTTACAAGTGCTGCTGGCCAGGTATAGGGCTAATTTAGTGCTTGTAAGTGTGAACAACCACCATCCTTGCTTTTCTGGTATGGTATTGTACCATACCAGTGCATGTGAACATGTCTTTAGGCTGCTTAGTATGAAAAGAAACTAGAGACTTGCAGCAAAACTTTCAGCCACATAAAATAAGTCCTTTAATGTTCTAAATGGTATGAAATGTTCCTTTCCTGTTGTCTCTCATTTGTTTACCTAGCATTCACTGAAACCAGCAAGTGACCTACTACTGCAAAAATTGTAAAGTATATCTATGAAATAATCTATCTTCATCTAAAGCCCCATACATATATGAAGAAGAAGAGCTGGATTTATACCCTGTTTTTCTCACCCTTAAGGGGATTCAAAGAGACTGACAAACCTTCTGTTCTTCTCCCCACAAAAACTCCCTGTGAGGTAGCTCAGGAAGAGAGCTGTGACTAGCCCAAGATCACCCAACTAGCTTTGTGGAGGAGTGCAGAATCATAAGTGGAGCCCTGCTGGATCAGGTGCATCCTGTATGCACACAGTGGCCCACCAATTGCTCATGGGCATCTCAAGTACAGACAAGGGCAAAACCTTCTCCTGCTCTTGAATTCCAGCAAAGGGCCTTAGAAGCATCCTGTTTTCCCCCCTCCCAGCCCTGAAAGATGTACTAGCCGCCATTGATACATCTGTCATCCATAAATTTGTCTAACCCTTCCTTAAAGCCATCTAGACTGGTAGCTCGCAAAATGGGAGACTTCCAAATAAGAGTCTGACACTCTAACCACAAGACCAAAGTGGCTCACGCTTTCTACAGAAGCTTTGCCACATGTTTGCTCAGGTCATTCCTGAGTAATAGATGATTGAAGTCACTGGAACAAAAAGTTTGTTGAAAACATCAAGATTCAAAAATGCTATCTTTTTCTTCATTTCATTTATTTTCTTAATTAGAGCATCCAATTTGGGTTGCAGATAAACCCTTATATGCATATGTGAAATAGTATATGCGTGGGGGACATTTGAATTTCATTTTTTTTACAATTGATTTTCAGTTCTGCATTCCACTAGATAATGAACTGGAAACTAGTCGGGTGCAAATGCACAAATCTTTTGTTGTTGTTGTTGTTGTTTTTAACTTTGTTCCTTAACTTCAGGCGAACCTATCTTGTTTTCTAAGGAAAAGCAAAAATATCAGGAAAGTGTTAATTTGCTCTCAAAGTGTTAACTGACCATGAAACTTGAAAGAAAAATAAAGAAGTCATTTGAAGGAGGCTTCAAAAATAACTTTACTCTTTTCCCCTTCTCTTTTAGAATCAGTTCACCTGAAGACGGCTTTTTATCCATTTTCGTATTTTATTAACGGTCAATCAAGTTAATAAGGCACTTGGCATCTGGATACATCCAGGTTTGCAAAACAGAGATTGCAAGAAAATACACAGAAATTGCAAACTTTCAGTGTTGGTGAAATGCTTCATTGGAACATTTTCCCATTCCAGCTTAAAAAAAAAACTGGAGGCAAAACTATGAGCTTACATTTGCCAAGTTTTGCTTTCTGGGAGTTCCTTGACATTATCCCAGGTAGATATGGCTGTAGTTTTAAAGACTACGGTATAGTTAGCATTTTAGATCAGCTGGGGTGGGAAAACTATGGCTTCTTCCACACAGGTTGGTCAAAGAAATCCGAATCTCCTGCACCCGGATTTAGTAAAACCAGTTCCCAGAGGAACCGGTTTTACCAAATCCGGATCCCCAGGAGATCCGGATTTACTGGGTAGGTCCGCATCTAAGAGATGCGGATCTACCCCTCGCCCCGTGCCTCCGCACATGTGGCATGGATCTGGACTGGAGGCGGATGCTGTGCGGACACACAGCACCCGCCTCCCATCCGTGGTGCAGGGCCCTCCCCCAGCCTGCCATGATTGGCTCCTCGGAGCCAAGAATGGCGAGCCGGGGGACCTCACTACCGCCGCTCGCCCTCGCACCAGAAGCGGTGGATCGCCACTTCTGGAGCCAGGGCGAGCTTCCCTAAAGCCCACCCTAGCCCGCCCTGGGGGGAGTGTGGCAAATCCCCTCCTTACCTTGTCAGCATCAGCCTGTTTCTGAGGGTCGGCGCCCAGGATGCAGCGTGCCTGCATCCTGCGTGTCTCCTGAGTGGCCGGGGCTGCTACTGGCAGCCCTTGCCCTCGGGAGGCGTTCTGCACAGGCGCTCCATCCAGTCAGGGAGTGTATCTGCAAGGGGAATGAGACATCCCCACATTCTCCCAATACTTGGAAGCAGCAGGGAGGACTCTTCTGACCATGTGATCAGCCCCTCCCTCTCTGAGTGGCCTGTTGCTTCTTGGATGAGGGTGAACTCTCATGAGATCTTCCAAGGTCCCTTCCAAATATCCAGGAAGATGTGGAGGGAAGGGAAACTCTGCAGCTGATGCTGGTCTAAGGAGCTTTTTTTTTTTTTACTTCACAGCATCAGGCTTTACTCTGCAGGGAATGCAAAGCATTGTATAATCTGTCTGGCCCTTTGTCAGATGCACTGCAGCCCCTTTCTGGATACAGCCAATGTGATGTCTATACCGGGATGTAAAGGTGCTTTGCTTCATGAGGTGGAGGGCAAGATTGCATCACTCACGGTGACCGATTAGCACCACCTACTGCCCCAAAAGTGCAGGGCTGATTTTTGAGTGCTCAGAAAAACTTAACATGTCAACAGGAGGAAAAGGCTAGTTAACTCAGGACTCAGAAATGATATATATATATAAATTGCTGCTGTTCTCTAGTGTGTACTGCTGTTGCATGTACCTAACAGGAACACTTGTGTCCTTCTCTGCTGCTGTGAAAGAAATTGTTAGTCAACGTGCCTGGTAATATGCTTGGAATGCCCAATTATGCTTACTTATAATTATAATTACAGTCCCTTAATTTTAAGAGAGGTTCATGGTTGCAGAATATTACCAATGGAAGGAGCATGATAGCTGCTTTGCAAGATGCAGTTCTAAATCATCCTGCGGTTTCAATTTCTTTTGATTCCTCTTTTGTTTTTACTTAGTTAATATACAAATTATCACAGCAGCTTCCATCAATTTACATAATAAAACATTTATCAATAATTTTCCTGATATAAAGTGCAAACATTTTAAGCAAGCAACAAACTGATCTGCAATATATTCTAATCATTCTAGGTCAGAACAGGAGACCATAAGAGGAGCCCTGCTGGATCGAGCCACAGCCCATCTAGTCCAGCATCCTGTCTCACACCGTGACCCACCAGGTGCTTCTGGGCACCTCAAGCAGAAGGCAAAGGCAAAACCCTCACCTGCTCTCAAATACCTGCAAATGTTTCTCCAGGAAGACCCATACCATTTCCCAACTCTTGTAGACTTTGGCTTCAGTCTAACTGTTTGAGAGGCCTTTTTGGTTGAGCCAGTTTGGTCTAGTGGTTAGGGAGCTGGACTCTTATCGGGGAATACCAGGTTTGATTCCGCCCTTCCCCATGAAGCCAGCTGGGTGACCTTGGGCTAGTCACAGCTCCTTTCTGAGCAATCTCAGCCCCACCTGCCTCACAGGGTGTTCTGTTGTGGGGAGAAGAATAGAAAAGCTTTGTCAGATGCTTTGCGTCCCCTTAAATGGGTGAGAAAAGCAGGTTAGAAAAGCCAACTCTTCTTCTTCTTTGGCTATTTTGGGACCTGTTTGCACTATGCTAATCAGGACAGCCTAGCATGCTCTGGCATTGAGCATATGTAACCTGGGGTATATGCTCTGTCCCAGAGTGGCTGAGAGCTGCCCCCTGATCACCCCTAGCTGTGGAGCATTAAAAACTGTTCCACAGCTTAACTAAAAATGCCTTGAGCACTCTTGGTTAACCCCTGGATATATCCTTCACATTATTTCATATGCCCAGGTGCATTGCCATTTATTTATTATTTATTTATTGCCATCTCTCCCTATACCTGAAGGTAACAAATATATAAAATATATTAAAATAATAAAATCATATATTAAAACAACAGTGTCTGCAAGCAGGAAGGGAGAGTGTATCCCCATTTAACTGCAGGCCAGAGCAAAGAGGTGCGTCTTCACCACCCTCCTGAACATATACAGTGAGGGAGCCTGACACACCTCTAGGGGGAGACTATTCTATAGCCTGGGGCCCATCACTGAGAAGGCCCTCTCCCAAGTGCCCACCCATTTCATGGCTGAGTGTGGTGGGACAACCAGGAGGGCATCCCCTCCAGATCTTAAGACATGGGCAGGTTGATAGTACGGGCAGTTGCTGTAGCAATGACCTGGTATGCATGCCTGTTGCTATGGTGAGGTGGACAGTCCTGGATGGGAAGGTTCACACTTCACTCAGATTCAGGTAGGTCTAGGCAAAGCTTGAGATGGGCCAGCATTCACAGTGCAAATGCTGGCCACCATTGACCCAGCAGTCACATGATTAGTCACATGACCATTTATCAGCAGCAGCGCAGCAGGAGGGAAAGTGTGCTGTAAACAGTTGTTGTTAATTAACAGCTTTAGATTTTCCCTTACCTAGAGGGAGGATACTTTCCAGTTTTCAGGTATCCTATAGGAACTTCTACTTGTGCTGGCGAGAAAGTGTGCACTTCCGGTTGGGGGGTGGGGTGGGGGTTTATCTGAAGGTCAGGCTTCTGTAAAGGACACATGTAGAGCTGGCCTTTGGGTGATTTTTATGACCGTTTTGCAATTTTGTATTTACAATTTTGCAATTTGCATTTTGCATATACTGTTTTATTTTTTACTTAAAGCCACCTGCATTTCTTTTGAAGGAGAGACTGATACACACCGGGTTCTATAGGGAAAAGAACATGTGGTCTGCAAATGGCACATATGGATGGCAAGTGGGAATAATTGTCCCCTGTCCTTGGTACCAAAGGGTTTGATTGGCACACTGCATATGAAGCATTCTGTGCTTTTGCAGGGAAGAGGAGAATTTTGAAATTAGTACATGATGAATATTCATGTTTCCCTCAAAGTTGCTTTCTCTTCTTGCATTGGAGACTCTCACTCTTTTATGTATTGATTTTTCAGATGAAAGGAACTCTGAAATTTCATTCTGGCCAAACTATAAAAAAATGCCTCGCGCCTACACATTGTTTCCCATCAAGATGTCTTCTCAGTGCCAGGTTTGGCAGAAGTATATGAAATGGCTGAAGATCTTAGATACCGCCTTCAGAGACTGGGTAATTTACCATCCTTCCAGCATATTCATTGCCAAATTATTACATTTCACACTCAGAGTTGTGACTGTTCATGCCTATTCATAAATCTGACTGTTTTACATATGTAAAACATTATACACATAATATATCTGATACATATACATATATCTGTATACATATATCTGATTTACAGCCAAATAAAGTGGGCAGTTAACAGACAATTTCACCAATGTCCTTCATCCCAAAGTCCTTGAAAAAGGTGATGCCTGTAACTGGAAAACTTTGCGAAGATGGTGATAAATCTCTGATGTGATGCATAAAAACTGAGAGCTAAAATAGTCCTAACCTCATGAAAAAGTATTATGTATTGATCTTTACACAGTCATAAATGTCGGTACCTTCCATAGATTAGCTCTGCCTTCCATCCATAGCACTGACTTTAGTGAACTGCATAAAATCCAGATTCAGTTAACTTGTATTAAGCACGAAATTATTAGCTGAAAGTTGTGTCTTTAAAGTGCGTTTGTATAGTTTTATTGCCATGTAGCCAATTTCCAGAACTCAAAACGTTACCAGATGTTCTTACACTCCAGGTATTCTGGAAATCGGCACTGTGGTTTGGACCAGAAACGTGTTTGGGTAATGTCATTGGGATTAAACAAACTGAAATATTCACTTTTGGCTGGGAGGGTAACCAAGAAGAACATTCTTGCAAGTGAAGGAAAGGAAAACTGAGAAAGATAGTTCAGAAGGGACAAGCGTGATTAGGGCAGAGGTCATGCACTATGACTTCACTATTTATTTGCCACATTTGTCTATAATATTCCCAAGGTGGCTCATAACTGCCTTGAACCACCCATCTAACAGAAGGCAAAAATGTGGCTGATAAATGCAATATATATACAATATATATATCATAAATGCCAGCAGCTCCTAGTCCGGTGATGGCTAACCTATGACACGCGTGTCACAGGTGACACACCAAGCCCTTTTGGGTGACACACATGGTCACCCTGGCACCTGGGCATGTAGTGCTTGCTTGTTCTTGAAGTGTACAAAATACTAACTTTCAATTGAAAATTTAGCAGATGTAAATAATTATTTCTTTTTGCTTTTAATAAAATACATATATCAAAAATATAAGTTTTTTACTAGAGCTACAAATATCACAAAATTATGGATATTTCTAGATGTGACACAGCACCCGAGTTAAGCTAGGTTTTCTTGCAAATTTTGACACACTGAGCTCAAAAGGTTCACCATCACTGTCCTAGTCAAATGCAGGGCATAATAGAAAGGGTCACAGATGCCAATCTGATTTCTTTGTTTCCCTATCATGCCTTGGATAACCTTTGACAAAAGGGTATGATGCATCGAGAGCAAGCAAGTGGAAGTAAATGATAAACAATAGAGATCCAAGACATATATTTTCTCTTTTGGTGTTTTCACTAGGTGTGAACAAATGTTCAAAGGTATTTGAAATTCGACCGAAATTTGTCCCAATTTCAACATTCAAATTAAAATCGAACGTCTATAAATTTGAATTTAAAAATTTGAATGAATTTTGGATGTCTTCATTTGCATTATCCAGACATTCACATGTGCATGGGCTCGTACACAATGCATGCTTGCACATACAGCATCCTGGAGAAGTGAAGATGGGGTGTAAATTTGGGCTCCGCACTTTGGGACTCTGCATCTATCCCAAACCTCACCAGCCCTTCCCTAAGGAAAATTATGAGAAAAATTATATAAAAAAAGAAACAAGTCAAATGAGTGTGTATGTTCACATACTCCAGTTACGATCAGGAAACCATCCGGAGTTGTCCGTTGACCTTGGATGACTAGGCGGCAAGAGGTATCAATAAGGAGGAAAATTAATGATTCCCCTCTGTCTTCAGAACAGAAAATGGATGGCAGATTACTGAGCCTGAAATAACTTTCTCAGAAGCCAAATCTGAGTCACTGTAAAAGATCACTGGCAATTTCCAGCAAATTGCTGAGTCCAGATGGCATCTACCTGAGAGTTATTGGAAAATTCAAGAAGTGAAATAGTGAATTCTTTAATAAAAATCATGTTAGAAAATTAGAAAAACTGAAGTCAGCAGTTCTGTTTCAAACCCTTTCCTAATCATCCCTCACATGCAATTGTTTTTCATCATCTACACTTTCAAACTGTACATCATGAACTCAAGATCTATATTTTGATCACTCCCTGAAAGCTGAGATTCCATTAGTGAATGTATCTTGATAAGGCTTTTTTGTTTTTGCTCCAATGAACATCACTTTACACTTTTTTGCATCCAATCAAAGATGTCACTGAAATGCCTACTTATCCAATTTTGGTTGAGACAGCTGGTTATCAGCTGAAGAGCAGAAAGAACTAAACAAAACAGACAGACAAAATCAGCATGAACGTGGCATTTTTTTTAAAAAAATGAATTATACTGAGCATGCACAGTTGGCATAAGTTGTAAAGCAATTCTTGGAAGGGAAAAATAGAAAATGGATAGAGGTGAGTGGTATAGTGCTCTTTATTGCCTCTTGGATCCTAACTAGACACAGAACACAGACATAAGCATTTTTTTTTTTTTTTTGCTGTAGGATCCAATGAAACATTTTTCTAGTAGGTTCTATTTAGTTAGATTAACTAATCACATGGGAAGAGCCTTATTTCATTGCATTTGTTCCTCAAACATCATTGCAATACTATTGGAGAGATACCCTTTATAACCTGCATCACTAGCTCTCTTTGCATTCTATGTCAAATGGTTCGTGACCATTTGGACTATTGTACTCCCCCCCCCACACCCTGAAATTTGCCCAATTTCTCAAAGGTTATTCCAAACTGTTTATTCAGAAGTACATATTGCCCCTATTCATCTCATTTTTGAGATCATAACCATCCTTTCAACATGACTCTTGCAACAGAGAGACAGGCACGTTGCCTCTAAGGGCCATTTTTGCAGGGAGTTGAGAACCTTTGTTTTCTGCTTGAGAATGCCCAGAAGCAGTTGGTGGGCCACTGTGTGAGACGAGATGCCACACTAGATGGGCTGTGGCCTGATCCAGGGCTTCTCTTATGTTCTGATGACCTAATTCGTGAAATTAAAATTTCCTATCACCTACCCCTCGCATTAATTCCTGTATCCCATCCCACATGGTTCAGGAGGGTCTGCCTCCTTTCAGAAAGTCTTGGGAAACCAAGTGGCTGTTGAAGACAGGATGGCAAAAGGGCACCTTCCATGACCCTTCTCACATCAGCTTAGGGTATAAACAGTAATCTGGTGAGAACTGTGTACTAGAGGACAGCATCTCACCAATTGGTGTGGAATTTTTGAAACAGTTCCTTTCTCTCCAGCTCAGTTGTGATATGCTGTGAATTGGGAGCTGATTTACATGTTTCAAACATGTTGCACAAATTAGCACACTCCTTCCTTGACAAATCCACTTTGTTGTCTGTCCCTAGATGTCAGCAGGATGTAATGTTTCTTGATGCAGACCAGGATTTCAGAGTATTTTAAGAATATAATACAAGGGCAAGGATAATTCTCAAAATCAAAAGAGCTCTTGATGGTGCGCTAGGAAGGAATTCTCAAATGAAACTCTGCATCCACCAATTCCTGATCCAAATTCTCCTTCCTGTGCATTACTGGACTCTGAATGTAGCACTTGTGTGTTTTTGTGCTATGAAATGTAGGCTGTTGAGAAGACACAATGATTTTGTGATGGCTCTGAAACAACTGTTTGATTCTTCTTTTGTTGCTTCCCCACTGCCTTGTGCCTTACTGCATTCTAGCCAAGAGCTAAAATGTCACCACTTGACAATTAAGAGCCTCCCAAGGGGGTGTGTTGGACAGCTTAGAAATGGGACCAATTGTGCAACCTTGAACTAGCCAAAGAGTTCATAGAAAGTTCATGCTGGGTCCATCTCAGAGTTGCCTGTATGTACCCAGACTTCTGGCTTCTGGAGAGACACCAACTCATGCCCAATACAATGGAAATCTTTGTACTGGGAAGTGCCATTGTGGGTAGGAACACAGAGGAAGTTACTGTTTTCTGCATTTGATGGAAATCAGTGAAGACCCACACTGTGCACATTATGTAAAAATGCCCTAACCCCAAATAAAAATCTTTCTTTAACAGGCAGCCACTTAAGTGCCCACAGTTTGCTTGAATGTTGGCCTGAGAGGTTCCATCACAAAATGATATCTGGCATACTTATACTCTGTTCACATGGCAGATGGTTCTGGTTTCTGGTGCCCATTGGACTTTAATATACTGGGAGGGGGGTTGTTTGTTTTTTTGATGTAGGGTATGAAAGGGCAACCTGATAAAGACAACAAAAGATGCATTCTAGTTATCCTAGGCAGCATGGTAGAAGTGAGCTGGAGTGTCACAGCTTCTGGAGGACCACAGATTTCCCACACTAGTGTGGAGGCAGCCCCTTTTCGCATTCCCCCCTAATCTGCAACAGGGCAGGATGCCCTGTCCTGGGATAAGCCACCCATCTCACTATTGCAAACTATGCTCTGGTTATTTGTACATGTACATTGGGATCTTTTTGCCTTGATCTTGCCATGTCCTGAGCACTTTACCTAGCAATCACAGACATGTAGCAAATATAGTGTAATGGGGAATTTTATTAACTTTGGGGCTTTTTGCATCTTACTTAGGTGTGCAGGCCAATGAACTGCTGGGATGCATCAGACATCCACAGCTTGCAGTTGCTGGGATTGCCTTGCTGCAGCAACAGGTATGCATCACATCATTGCTGTGATGACCAGGTGACATGGTTTGTGACCATGGCTGTGCTGCCCCACCTGACACTCCATTCACCTGGAAGAGGTTGAATGGTGCTGTGCCGGGCTCTACTAGCCAGCTGCTAATAGAACTATAGAGCATGTCTTTTGTGTTCCACAGCTCTATGGACAAGGGATGCTCAAACATGAGCAGAGCTGCTTCTTGGCTAGAAGCGGCTCTGCACAGTACGCATGCTCTGTGTGGGAGCAAGCTATGGCTGTTCCACCAGATTAAGTGTAGAAAGGCCCTTAAACAGCATACAAACTGAAGAGGGATCATTATTTAAAGTTTATTGATTCAGAAAGTTCACTGCTTGAGACACCTAAGTTCTTTTGGAAAAACTGGGGATAAAAAAAGTGAGACTCTAGAAGAAAATATTGATGATGTGCATTGCACATTCACACAAATAGAGAAAAAATATGGGCGAGATACTGCCATTTACAGATCATTCCACTAAGCTAGGAGAGAGAAAAAGAAAGATATATATCCCCTTTTTGGATTTTGCTCCCGGGGTCCAGCTGGTGGAAAAGAAAAAGTAGGTTGCTAGGCAGCTCTCTCTCTGACTCTCTCCCTCTGTGTGTGTGTGTGTAAATGTAGACCTGTCTGTATAGATCCATGTCTTGGACCACAATCACACCTTGCTAAATTAGTCTGTCTTATTGGCAAGCCAGACTCAAAATGTGCAAAACCTGATCACACCCAATATACCATAATCCTTCCTCAGTTCATTTTCAGTTTGGGTTGCTCTCCCTACACCTTTCTGTTCCCTTCCTGAGTATTGTTTATTGTTTATTTATTTATTATTTATTTGTATTTCTATCCCACCCTATACCCGGATGTCTCAGGGCAGGTTACAATATTATATTAATCTTAGACAGGTCTCTGCCCTCAGGTTTACAGTCTAAAGAGACAAGATACAAAAGGAAAATGCTGTGGGAGGGAACAGGGACACTCTTAATGATAATAATATTACATACAAATTAGAATGAGGTTCTTAAAGATCTTACCTTGACCAGATATGAAACAATTAAAAACCTTTAAAGGTGTATTGAGAAAAAAAAACATTTCTTTACAAACATGTTTGCCACTTCTAAAAGGAGACTTTAGGTTAAAATCATAAAAACCCCATGCTGCATAGATAATGCAGATAGTTCGTTATATGGCCAACAGCAAAAAGCAGGTACTTAAAAGTCTTCAGTCCCTTCAGTTCGTTTCTTATTGCTGGAATTTTCATATTCTCTTTATTTCAAATTTTCTCTTTTTATGATCTTTTTAGGTCTACACTCCTCTCCACCATCACAACATCCCCTGTGCTCTGAAAGGGTAAAGTTCTGTAACTCAACAACATGCAATCGAAGGGTGCATGTGGAGTTTCCCCCTAACCATCTTGCTTCCTTCTCCCCTCTTGCTAAACATGTTGCCATGCAATGTGTTTCATCTGTCCACAGACTGGGATACCTTCCAATTTGTAAAATAAAATAAATAAATAAATAAATAAACTACTGTCTCTCCCCATCCTCCTACTGGAGCATAGAAGTGGTTCTGTGCTAAATTGCTACTTTGTTTGAAAAAGGAAATGTGCTAGAGGAATTAAGAAAAGCTCCAACAGAGTGGGGAAAGTCCAGAAAAAAACTGGATATGAATTTAAAACTGTAAGCAATCAGAGCAGAAGATGGACTGAAGGAGGATGAAAGTAAAGGTCTGACCATGGCCTTGGGCTCTTTTTTAAAGGACAAAATGTAGCTGGAGGCACACTTTGGTCAAATATTCTACAAGCAGCCTGAACAATGACTAGACACAATATGAACCTCAAGGTCAATTTTTTCTTGTAAGGAAGGGAAGAAAGGTTTTTATTAAATGAAGCCAAAGCAGTGGCTAAATTTGGATCTGAATCCCTCAAGAGACTTAGATACACTGATATTTCCAGTTTTGCTGATAGAAGGACAAAAGGGTGATTCTTGCACAAACTCAGACAATCTTGCAGCAGGAAGGTTGAATTTACCTGTGAATAGAGCAACGTTTGACGCTATGCTGGTGGAGATCTTCTTGAAGAAGGGCCGACAAGATGGGATGTGCTCTTACAGTGTACCCGTTGTAGTCCAGAACAGTTGATCGAAATGCATCAGTCTGAGCTGGAACAATGCCATCTAAACAGCAACAGGTGTTCCAGCCCTTCACCGTGCCAGCCCTGAAGCTGGTGTAGGTTTGGAGCAAGATTCCACAAGTTCTGATGACCAAGAACTAAAGGTTCTGGCCCCGGAGGGATCCATTTTGCTTGTGCAATTTGGTGCACTGCCAAAATGGAACCCCAATAATCAGGAAAATTGAGGTGTGTGCCTTTTGTATGCCTCCATGATCTAGACCTGCCCCCTTGTCTGACAGGGTCCACTGGCAATCCAGATGAGGAATTTCAGTTTCTCTGTTGTCTTCTGTTTCCAAGACTGGATTGTGTCTCCACAGCAATCAAGCTACCACAGTCTGCCCCTGTGTTTCCAACAAGACTGCTCTTTCTAGGCTCTTTGCCTAGCCTCAGGTTTCTCTTATCACCATTCTGAAATTCTGTTCTTCCTATTCCTACATCTCTTGATTATTTCTTTATCTAGTGCATTTTTATGCCGCTCTTAAGTATTAAAAAAATGCTACCAGAGCAGCTTTGAGTACATAATGCCCTTAGGCTTACAATCTAAAAAGACATGACACATGAAGAAAAATGGATTTTAAGGGAAGGGGCTGAAAGGCTGCCTAGAAGAGGCATCTGATATTGTAGATTGATGCTGTGGCAGAACAGATCTTGAGTCCCTAGCAGGACATCCTTCCTACCTTTTCTGCTGCCTGGTGGTCAAATGGTTTCTCTGAATGGTAGCTGAAGGAGGAATCTGATGTGAGCCGGTTTGGTCTAGTGGTTAGGGAGCTGGACTCTCATCTGGGAATCCTGGGCTTGATTCCTCCTTGCTTCATGAAACCAGCTGGGTGACCTTGGGCTAGTGACAGCTCTCTTCTGAGCTCTCACAGCCCCACCTACCTCACAGGGTGTTCTGTTTTGGGGAGAAGAATAGAAAAGCTTTGTCAGCCACTTTGAGTCCCATTAACTGGGTTAGAAAAGCGGGGTAGAAAAGCCAACTTCCTTCTGTAGATCTGGACTGAGGAGCTTATTAATCCAGATCCTAGGTTACCCATCCACATGCTAATAGGGGTCAATGAGGCCCTACCCCTGCTGGTTTGTCTCCATGTGCACTAGAGAGCCAGATCAGGATTAAGAGGCTTTTAAACTGGATTTAAACTGGATTTAATTGGTTCTACCAATGGGACTGAGGGTCGTGTTCTGGAACATGGGAGGTGTTCAGACAACACACCTCTGTTTTCTGGAACTACACCTCTGTCCCCAGCTTTCAGAGGTGTGTGGGTGTCTGGTGTGAAGCTCACATGAGCATTACACCTGCAAGGAGGCATGGTTGGATGAGTATCATCAATACACAGAGATCAGTGGACCCTGTTATTCTGGACCCACTGATTTGGATCTTCATTAGGTAACTATAGAGAGAACAAATGGAGAAGCCTAGCTAACTTTACTTGTACCTTCAGCTGAAGAGGCAGTTCTCTCCCCCTTGTGGTTATTACACTCTTTTCAACTTAATTTTTAAAATAAATTTTAATAGTTGCAGCCTGCTCAGAGACCACATGATATAGTACGGGATACTAACAGTTTGTATTTTTTTAAAAAAAGAAAGTTCAGTTAGAAGAAAAGCATACATTTCTTGGGGGAGGGGTACAGAATATTGTCTAATACAGACGTGTGTGTAATCCTTTCTAACTGTAATGTTTTTTGTATGTCATATTTCATTAATTCTTATGCACAACGTTTGCTACAATATGCTCTTTTGTAATCTTATTTTTGATCAACAACAGCATTGCAAAATTCAGAGAAATCCTAATTTCTTAGGATCCTTGCATTTTGGTTCATTTGTGACTGCAGAACTATGAATTTTGCAAATTCCCACTTACAGTGTAAGCAAATTAGACGAAGTGAATTGCACAAAGTGAGTGTTTGCCTAAAATTAAAGTCCCTTAATGTTTTAGGCTGTCTTTGTGATGCACATGCTCTACATATTTTGGACTTCATTGATAAGGATGATTTTACTGTTGGTTGTTTAACCTTTGGGAAATATTGTAGGCATGTAATTCTTATAATAAATATGTGAAATGTCTCTTGAACTGACACATGGCTTTTCAAATGCTAATCTGTTGTTTTTCCAAAACAGCAGCACATATATTGAGTAACAACTGCTAAATATATGCAGAAAATGACTCCGCTGCCATGTAAGAATCTCTCAGACACCCAGCATTTCCCCTCTGGAGGATTCCAGTGCACAGGGAAAAATTTGACAGCATTTGCCAAGCTGCCCCTGGCAGTATGCGAAGCAGTTCAGTGCCCACCCCAGCAGCTGACAGAATGAGTCACGGCTTTCCTGGCACTAGAAGCCAGACTTTGCGTGTCTGGAAAATAATGCCTAGCCAAGTGTGATTGCAGGCTATTATTAAGACTTTATTTGTGAAATTGGCAGACTGGAGGTCAAACGTCTTTCAATGAATTCACCCGCAATACTTTTAGAGAGCTTTCAAGTGTAATCCTTATTCAAAAGAAACTTTACCTTTTCTACAAATTGCTACTTAATTACCAGCTCATTCCCCCTCCCTTTTTACAGCGCAAGCATGTCTTTGAATAAGACACTACAGCATGGAGCCAGAAGAAACACTGAGCACCAAACAAAAGGAGTTTGTAAAACGTGTGGGAAGGGCAAAGAGCTACTCAAGCCCCCAGAGATTTATGTCAAGGGCTATCAGTTACAAATCTCATGCTGACACAGTCTTAAAATACCTAGTTCACTTGTGTGTATGTTCAGATTGGGACTGGGACTTGTAAAGGTTCCCTAGTGGATTAAGGTCTTAGGCATGACTATGGTTCCATCCCCACAAGATGGCGGAGTGGCCTGGAGAGTGGGTGCCTTATTGGAAGCAGCTCATTTACTGCACCTCCACATCTCCATTTTGGAATGCAAAAGTGCCTCATAATGTGTTTATTTTTTTATTTTTCTCAAAATAACTTAAAACATACAACATTGGATATCTAAAATTCTAGAACTGTTGAGCTACTGATTACATTTGTTGATCTCCCATCTCCTGCATGGTGTTTTCCTGGGGCCTAGCGGGGATGAGCATGCATGCATGTGACTTACCTCGTGGCCACCAAATTCGAAGTGGCAGGCTCAGCTGGTGGCGTTGGTTGTCTGTGTACACTGCCAGCTCTGATTAGCCAACAGAGCCTGCTGGAGTGTCCCATGGCCGGGAGGAGGCCTCAGGGCCAGCCGTGGTGAGAGGAGGAAGAAGCAGTGCCCAGCTGAGGTATCCCCACACAGCGTCCAGAGACAATCGGGGTGGCTCAAGCCCTCTTTGAGCCGCCAAGATTGAACGTGACCGACACCAGGTGCTGCCGCCCATAGTCGCTGGCTGAAAGAGGGAGGTTAGCGGTCTAGTGATTACCACACATAAGAGCTGTTCCATTTTTTAAAAAATAAATGCACAAAGAATTACAAAACACTTGCAACTAATTGTACTGAATAACTTTTGAGAATACAACAATATCACATACACGTCTTGCAATAAATTTTATAATAAAGTGAGAGCAATCACTATACATTCTGTTTGACAGTACAACTATGACCTATCTTTAAAATAATATAAACTATGTACAGTGTTTCAGAGTTTATGGAAATGATTTAGAAAATGTAATGTTCGATCTGGGAGACCATAATTACTACCAAGAAAGGATATCAAATGTCTAGGAATGAGTATACTTCCTCTCCTGAGCCTTTGAAATTGAATGGAAAGATGTTCCATTTTGAGCTGAAAGCACTTGGAAGGGGTGTTTCAATAGAAACATTTTGACTTTTTTTTTTTTTTACACATCTATAAGCACCAATTCCAGTGACAGTGACATGGATATCTCGGGACCTATTCACACCTGGAAAAAACTGCTGAAAAGCCACCTTTGCAGGATATCCATCCCTTATCAAATGCTTGCTGATGTGGAGAATCAGCTAAAAGTGGTCCACAGTTTGTGTAAGAAGTGCCTTGTGAAATGTGAGACACCAGGCTCCGATTGTATAAACATTTTGCAATCTGTGCACAATGAGTTTTTTTTTTTAATTTCACTAGATTTGTATCCCAACGTCCAACTGAAGGACTCAGGCTGGGCCACAGCATTCAATAAAAACAATTGAATTACTCCATGTCCAGTTCTCTGGGTCATTGACTAGATGCTTCCAAGGTGTTACCTGTCAGAATCTTCTTTTTCCAGTGTTCCAGTGTTGGTTTCTTGCTTTCTTGACCTTTCCAGTGATCTCACTTAAGGTGTCTCCAGAGAAGCTTTAAAAAGCCATGCTTTACTTATAGTCCAGAATAAAGTTGGATTATCCATTACAGTTCCAGTATCCATTACAGTTTGGTCTTGTGGTTAAGGAGCTGGACTTGTGGTTAAGGAACTGGGAATACCAGGTTTGATTCCACCCTCCCCCATGCTGTGATTCACCCATTCCCAATTCAACTCTACTAGAGATGTGCACGAATATTCATCACATTGAAAATTTGCGGAATACAGACATTCAAATTCAAAATGAATGTTGTTGTTGTTTGAAACCTGCAGTATCAGGTGTATAATGTGGAGAATCAATAAATGTGTCTGACAAGTCAAATGCTGCTGCTCATTCTACACACTTTTTTTTTTGCCTTGTCTGGATACACCTAAAGTTACTTTCCCACTCAGTTTTGTGACCTCTGCAAATCTGAAAAGAATTTCATCTACTTCATTCACTTGCGGGTGTAGGAAGGAGATGGTAATGATGTAAGTGACAGAGAAATGACAGTTGTTGCAAATTTATGTCCCCAATTTGAAATGACATTGACAGTATCCTTAGTATTTTCACATTGTTTTGAAAGGATGGCTTATTCCATTCCCTGTCACTCTCAAGACTGCTTACATCAGGGAATCATCACTGTTGTTGCTGAATTGTGCAATTAACATTATTTATGCAACTTTGTGTGTCATGTGCATACCTAGCACAATTTGCAGTGTTACACATGGCTGAAGAAGATGTTTGTAACACTGCTCAAGTGGTTTTTGTAATATTGCTTAGGCAATTTATGCCACTTGAAACACTGCAAAGGTCTACTCTTAAAGCACAGAGATAACTCTTGAATAATTCTGATCTATGCTGTAAGTAAATTGGAACAGACCAGAAAAATGGAAAGAGTATTCAGATATAGACTGGACTCTGAGTATTTGTCCATGGAAGTGCAGCCAGCACTAGAGAAAATCTTAGGATCGTACTGTGACATTAGATGCAGTGTCTACAGCCCCAAGCAAGGATGATATATGCTTAAAACAAGCATAGTTAATAATGAGAATCATAGGGTCTTTCTGCACTTAGCACTTGAAATCTGGATTGAGGAAATCCTGATTTCTGAAATCCGTCCCTGGGAAGATCTGTCTGAAATAGGATGGATCCAAATGGGGCCTAACACATCTGCAATCATGGGGAAAGCATGGATAGCAAGGAACGCATCATGTGTTTGCTGTGCGGACACTGGAGCACCGATATGTAGAAGGAACAGGCCTCTCTGTTGCCCTGCCGCCCAAGGTGCCGCATAATTGGAGCACTCATCCGTCAGTCACCACTCATTTCCAATGTGCATTGCTGTGTCAGGGACAGGCTGCCCACCAATCACTGGCATGCCTGAGATCCCATGGCTGCCTGGCTGCACTCAACATGGCAACTTCCAGTCCCACCCACATGCTTTCCCTCTCCTGTCCCTGTGCGGAAGCATCACCCTTTGATCCAGAATCTGCAGGCAGGAATGGTTTGAAGACCTAATTTTGGGTTTTGGTGGACAGTTCAATGAAGGTGTCAACCCAGTGCGCGGCAGCAGCAAAACAAGCAAATTCAATGCTGGGAATAATTAGGAAGGGAATAGAAAATAAGACAGCAAGTGTCATTTTGCCCCTTTATAAATCTATGGTGAGGCCACATTTGGAGTATTGTGTACAATTCTGGTCACCACACCTCAAAAAGGATATTGTGGAACTAGAGAAGGTGCAGAGAAGGGCAACCAGAATGATTAATGGTCTGGAACACCTCCCTTACAAAACCAGGCTGCAACGTCTAGGCCTCTTCAGTCTGGAGAGACGGCGTTTGAGAGGGGACCTGATTGAAGTATATAAAATTATGCACGGTATAGAAAGGGTGGATAGAGAAAATTTCTTTTCTCTGTCGCACAACACTAGAACCAGGGGGCACTCTATGAAGCTGATGGGTAGGAGAATAAAGTCTGACAGGGGGAAGTATTTCTTCACCCAGAGGGTCATCGGCTTATGGAATGTGCTGCCGGAAGAGGTGGTGACAGCTACCAGTCTGGATGGCTTTAAGGTAGGGTTAGACAAATGTATGGATGACAGATGTATCAATGGCTACTAGAACGAATGCCTAGGTGCATCCTTCAAGCTGAGGGGGGGAGGAACTGGGGCGCTTCTAAGGCCATCTGCTGGGACTCGAGAGCAGGAGAAGGTTTGTCCTTGTCTCTGCTTGAGATGCCCATGAGCATTTGGTGGGCCACTGTGTGTGACAGGATGCTGGACTAGATGGGCGGTGGCCTGATCCAGCAAGGCTTCTCTTATGTTCTCTTATGTTCTTATGTAATTTTTCAGCTCTTCTCCAAAACTGGATTTGGCAGCCTCTAGACCCCATTAGAAATGGATGTTGCGTGAGCCCGTGAAGAAGTGCCGTCCTCAAAGGGGTCCTAATCTTTCCTGCTGTTTTTTTGCATTTGATTTGTATCAAATTGAATACAAGAAAATTTGTATTCTTTTGAATAGATACGAATGTTCAGTCACATATGAATCCCATACAAATCCCATATGAAGCTTCGCACAAATTTCTCAAACCACTCAACTCAAATTTGAATACCAATCTTTGAATGTGCCAACATTCAATTTGAATTTGAATGTCCAAATTTGTACAAATTTGTACAAATTTGAATGTTACAAATACTTGTGCACATCCCTAGTTTCTATGTACTTGCAGCATGGAATATTGCGTACAGTTCTGGTCACCACACCTCAAAAAGGATATTGTGGAACTGAAAAAGGTGCAGAAAAGGGCAACCAAAATAAGGGGCTGGAACACTTCCCTTAAGAAATCAGACTGCAACATCTAGGCCTCTTGAAAGGTGGCATTTAAGAGGGGACCTGACTGAAATATATAAAATCATGCACGGTATAGAAAAGATGAACAGAGGAAACAAACCTTTATTATACAACACTAGCATCAGGAGGCACTCTATGAAGCTGATAGGTAGGAGAGTCAGATCAGACAAGGGGAAGTATTTCTTCACCCAGAGGGTCATTGGTCTATGGAATTTGCTGCCAGAAGAGGTGGTAACAGCAACCAGCTTTAAGGACAGGTTAGACAAATTCATGGATGGCTCGTGTATCAATGGCTACTAAAATGGATACCTAGGTACATTGTCCAAGCAAGGAAGGAAGGCAGGATGCCTTTAATAGCCGGTTCCTGGGATTCAAGAGCCAGTGAAAGTTTTGCCCATAAGCAGTTGGCGGGCCACTGTGTGGGACAGGATGCTGGACCAGATGGGCGGTGGCTTGATCCAGCAGGGCTCCTCTTATGTTTCTAAGGAAGTTTTAGTGGAGAGGAAAGTCTGAAGTTCATGCAAATCTTCAGAATGTAACAAAAATAGTAAAGTTTTCTTTTGTTCTGAATTTGCTGATCTGTTAAAGTGGATAACTAGTGGATCTGCTGAAATCCAACATTTTTGCTCAAACCTTTAGTGTGTTAATTTATCTAGGCATTGTGCTAGTGCTTTCCAGTGCCAAGGGAATGATCATTCTATATTCTCATGCTATTTTTATCATTGCCGTTTTTGTTGGGGTGTGTGTGTGCTGGGCCCAAGCTTTTTGAATCCCTGGAAACAAGGCAGTGTGCGAATGAAGACTTAGGTGGCTGTTAAAGGACAGTACCTTCAGTGCAGGCCATGGGAGCTGAAATGTGCAAAGACATCAAGAACTTTATTTGAAATAAGCAACTGATCATTTTAAAGGAATGTTGGTATAAGAAGGTGGAAAGATGGAGAATGTTGGAATTCCACAGGGGTTTTCTTTCCTTTGTTACGGCTAGAAAAAAAGGCCTGGATTGTTAGGTCCAGTTTCTCTCTGCATATTTCCTTGATTCACACCTCCTGAGGCCTATTCACATTTAGGCCTCTGGTATGCAATTTATACTCTGTACCAGAGCTGTCCTAATTGCAGACCCATATCGACCTGCCCTTGCCTTAAGATCTTGAGGGGAGGTCCTCCTGGTTGTTCCACTGCCTTCAGAAGTGAGGCTGGTGGGCACCCGGGAGAGGGCCTTCTCAGTAATGGCCCCCAGGCTATGGAACAATCTCTCCCTGGAGGTGCAACATACTCCTTCTCTGATTAGGTTCAGGAAGGCGGCGAAGACGCACCTCTTCGCTGAGGCCTTTGGCTAAATGTTGGTTATGTTTGCCCCCACTGCAAACGCTACTGTTTTAACTAATATTGTGCTCCTTTTTAAAAAACATACTGGTTTTAAATTTTAATATTGTTTCTTCTGATATGCTGGTTTTCAAAAGTTGTTACCCGCCCTAAGACCTTTGGATATAGAGCGAGATAGAAATATAAATACAAATAAATTAATTAAGAGTGCCCCTGTTCCCTCCCACACAATTTTCCTTTTGTATCTTGTCTCTTTGGATTGTAAGTCTGAGGGCAGGGACCTGTCTAAAATTTTCATAATATTGTAGCCCGCCCTGAGACCTCCAGGTACAGGGCAGGATAGAAACACAAATAAGTAAGTAAGTAAGTAAGTAAGTAAGTAAGTAAGTAAGTAAGTAAGTAAGTAAGTAAGTAAGTAAGTAAGTAAAGTCAGTCAGTCAGTCAGTCAGTCAGTCAGTCAGTAAATAAATAAATAAATAAATAAATAAATAAATAAATAAATAAATAAATAAATAAATAAATAAATAAATGTGAATAGGCCTCTGGCCTGATGGTGCAGATCGGAATTCAGTTTGCCTGAAGGAATCTGGTGAGGTGGTCCATGGTTTACCCTTAATTTTTTTTCTTTTAAATCATTAGCATTTAACTGTGGCTGCTAGTTTGGAAGAAGCACTGCCTCCCAGTATCCCTTCAAAAGCTGTTCAGAGCAGGTAGCAAGCCTGACTGAAGCAGCACTCTTTCAGAAATGGGCCAACCACGTAATGCTGCAATGAACTGACTGGTTTTACATTGGGCACAGAAAAGGAATGTTGCTGTCTTTGGTTTTGTAGAATTAAGGAAGAAACTGTCCTTTCCCTTTTTTGTATTTGGAGTGATCTCTTCTTACATGCTGTAGTTTGCTTCCCACAACAAAGCACATGTAGTCAAAAAGTACATTTGATGCCTTTGGTGCATTTGTACTCAAAAGGTGCATTTGAACCCCAATGATGACTCCCTGGAACAATCCCTCAGCCTTGGCCATATAAATCACAATCAGTGGTTCACTCTGGCCTCAAACCAAGAGGCATGGAGACGCACCATCCATAACATGGCTGCCTCCTCTGAGAGTGTTCGTAGAACCAATCTCGAGGAAAAAAGACAATGCAGGAAGAACCATACCTTACAGTACCACCCAAGGAGACCTTTCTCTGTACCTTCTGCAACTTCTGTACCTTCTGCATTGGCCTTTTCAGCTATCAGTCCACACGCAGCAAGTGTGGGTTGAGCCCTTCCTAAATCTTCATTTGTGAAGCCAAGCCATGATGATGGTGATGGCAGTGATGATGATGATGATGATGAAAAGTAATTGTTAGGCAAATTTGGGCCTTTCTACCGTTACCAGTATTCCACTATAGTGTGAGGCCTACATCTCTTCTGGGCCTGTCTCTCCCGCGTTCTATTGCAGAAGAGAGTGGGCACGTTCCTTGCTATCACATTCCATCTGCACTGGATAGAGTGTATACCAGTCTAAATGACCCCCAATGGTTGCCTCAACTTGGAAAGCAGTAGGCCTTTTTTTTTTTTTTTTT
>MTQE01003428.1:31541635-31558509 GCA_014337955.1 Aspidoscelis marmoratus | reverse complement strand
TTTTTTTTTTTTTTTTTAAGTCTGCTGCCATCCTAGTTATGTGAACACCAGTCCGGGAAGGATGCAGCAGGATAGAGACCTCTCTGGGCCAGCTTAGCCAGGGGACCCACCTGGCAAAGCTAGAGTCAGAGAGGCACCTTAGCTGATCCCTGACAGGTCACAGCAAAGGCACTACAACAGAGGCATCTACTCCGTGTGCCTGCCATCACAGTAACTGAGACATGGCAGATATCGTGGTGGCTAACGTAAGTATGAATTTCACTTTCATTTCCCAAACCACATGAGTTATGCACCATCATCCACACACTCAGAGTTGCTGGTCCAAGTGTGCATGGTTGTCCCCCATCTTTGATAGCTTTGGAACAGTAAAACGTGCTCCATAGCTATACTAGGAGTGGCTATGGCACTTCTAGTGCTGACCCAGGCACAGCCTTCAAACTTGGGACTGGGATTGGATGGTGCAACTATAGGTGTATGATCGCATATCACGTTACCTGATTGTCATAGGGATGTGCATGAATATTTGTAGGCATTTGAAATCCAATCGAATGTGCTGAATTTCAACATTCAAACTTGAATAGAACGTACTGAAATTCGAATATAAACATTCAAATCGAATTTCAAACTTCAGATCTATTCGTTCGAATTATCAGGACATTCATATGTGTATGGGTTTGTATATGATGCGTACTTGAAGATCCGCATCTTTTCCCCATCCTTACGCATTTGTACAGATCCGTACGGGATGAAAACGGGTTGCATATGGGATAATTACGGGATTCATATGAACAGTATGGATGTGGGGAAGATGCGTACATGCACGTGTGAATGTTGTCGACATTCGTATGTGCAGGTTTGAATCAAAAATTCAAATGAATAGATTCAAATTTGGTAAATACAAATTGAATAGGAATTTGGGTATTCAATTTGAATAGAATGCAAAAAAAGAAAAAAAAACATTTATGCACATTCTTAGATTGTCCTAGCATTGGCCATCCATGCATGGCTGTTGCTATGGCAAGACAGGCTGTGACAAATGGCAGTATTTGCACTTACCCTGCTGTAGGGTAAGATCAAGGAAGTTTGGGGATGGGATGTCCATCCATGATTTTAACTTACCTGGGGACACTTTCCCAGGCAAGTTAAGGGCAACAAATCTCAATGCATCACTTTTGAGCTAAATTCTGTTCCATGGTATGAATTTCTTCCATACCTGGCTGTTGGATTAAAAACCACCGCCACCATATTTACTCAAAAGCAGAATGCAATGGTATGGATACAGTGTGGCCAGCAAGAAGACTTTTATCAGATTTTCAACAGTGAAGTTCTTACATTAGAATTGTATTTATACTGCCATGTCTCAACCTCTGTCTTTCATGGGTGAAACTGTTTCACATCCTTGGTTGTTATCACAAGATCTACAGCATCAAGGGCAGGAGAATGGCAGGCGGGTGCTAGAGTATAATTTCTGCAATCCAGCCTGGGTTATCAGTTGGCAAGGAAAGAGGTCAGATAAGGGCAAAAGGGAGCCAAGGTGGATAGGCTTAGGTTAAGTCTCTGTAATTCCCTAGTGTGGTGTACTACTAGACACATCAGATAAATTAGGCATTAGAAAATTTATTGTCTGGCTGATTGGGGAGACCTGCTTTGTCAGCATCACAGTACCTAGTGGTCCTGAAATAGAGCCTCCTCTTATCTTAAAGAGCAGGAAGTAAGGGCAGTTTGCACACTGAGACTCCAGGACAATGGGGCGAGGGGGGTACTATAAACAGGGCTCCAGAATGCAACTGGTTGTGTTCTGATCCAAGAAAGTGAAAATGAAGAGTATAATTTTGCTGCTGTCCAGCCACCTGCAGATTTTGGTAAGGTTTTTATAACTCCTGACAGCCCTTTATGGGGTTCATTGGATTTCCCATTTAGCCTGCAGGGGTCTAACTCACAGTCAGAGAGCATTTTTGCACTTAACTGCAAGGGTGGGTAGCTTCAGCAGGCCCTCACAGTGTGGATGGTTTATCCTGGAGCATTTGCACCACTGTAGTAATGGCCATGACAACTTCAACAGCAGGCTGGGCCCTTGCTATAGCAATTGCACAGATTTGCACGCATTGCAGTCCCAAGGAAATAGTGTGAATGCTGCATTTGGGACTTTACTGGGAGCTAGGGATAGTGCCCAAATATTCATAACATTCAAAATTCATACAAATTTGTATGAATTTGGACATTCAGATTGAATGATTTGGAACATTTGAACCAGGGGAGGTGGGAAAGCCGCTACGCCAGTCACATCTGCAAGGGATCCAGAGTAGATCCAAAGTGGATTCAGGTCAGATTTTACACATTCAGAGTGGATACATAGGGGATTCATAGGGGATATGGAGGGGATTCTTATGAGATATGCTGGGGATTTGTAGGGGATTTGTATGCAATTCATATGGAATATTTCTATCAAATTTATATCGAACATTCGTATTGAATTCCAGTCCTACCACATTTGAAGGGGATCTATTCAAATGAATGCACATTTTCTTGCATTCAATTTGGTACAATTTGGACCCCCCCCAAAAAAAAATCATGCACATCCCTTCTGTGAACTCCCTAAATGTTCCCAGTAAAGTTGTGGGGAAGTAAAAACTGCTCCACAGCTCCACAGCGTCAGGACAGACATTCATGCTCTGGGATGCTCTGGGATGGAGGTGGTGCTGTGGTGTGGCATGTGTGGCTGTCCTGATCACCTAAGTGCACCTGGGGCTGTAGCTGCAGTTACCTCAGTTTGCTCCTTCAAGTGCAGATGCTCAGTACCGGAGCGTGCTGCAAGGCTGCCAGTCAGCCAAGTGTGGAAAGGCCCTGGTCTAAAATTCCTGTCAGCAGTTATGCTGCTCAATTTTAACCTAGTTCCAGACTCCAGACCATCTTCAAGCATAGCCCCATGTAGAACACATCACCATAATCTAATCTGGGGGTTACTAGAGCATGTATTAGAGTGGCCAAGTTCTCCTGATCCAGGAAAAGTCAAAGCAGGCAAATCTGTTGAAGATGGAAGCAAGTGCTCCTGACTAGAAGCAACTCCAGATTACACACCCTGTTTTTCAGGGGTAAAACCAGCCCCATTGAGAAACAGATGCCATCTAACTTCCTGGGTTCAAGACTCCATGACACATAGTACTTCTGAACTTCTTGGGATTCAGTTTCAATTTATTGGTCCACACCCAGCCTGTTACTGCCTCTAGGAATCCATCAAGCACCTTGCTGGGTTTTTAATAGTTGATTTTAAATGTTTCTTGTCAACTGCTTTAAGAATTTCTTTAAAAAATTGAAAAGCAGAATATAAATGACTTAAATATATAAGCCAGCTGGCATCTGGTGCTCTGAATGTCAGGTGCCAGTTTTTCCCACCACCACTTACCAGAAAATTTTAAACTTATGTGCTATTTATGAATACTTTTTCTTATGCAAAACTGAAGGAAACTGAAGTAATTTGAAAGATCTATGAAATCCATCAAGTTTCTTACATTGCTCAGTTACTATTTGGTTTAAAGCCCAAGTCAAGAGAAATATGTAAGCTCTCTTTTGGTGAAATGTCAGTGGAACTTGGAAAGCCAAACAAATTTGACAGCTTATCCTGATCCGTACTGTACTGAACAAAGTCATTTTAGAAGAATATCTGTCTTCTGTGCAGAACTTTATATTTTGAGGATTGCTAAAAAAAAAAGAAGAAGAAGAAGAAGAAGCAATTTTCACTGCTCTACAGATGCATTCTTTCACTAGCTTGTCATTTTCTTTCTTGGCTTTATAGGCATTCATGGGCTATATTTCTTTCTAAACATTAATGCTCTTCATTCCTGCTCATTTATTTAATTCATATCTTTCATTGATTTTTATATAATCAATACTCTCCAATTGAAGTCTCTCTGAACAACTATAAATCCTTCAGTAAAAATGGCAAATAGTGGAGGAGATTACCTATTACCAGAATAGAAATGTAAGTTGATGGTCCCACCACAAAACCCACATACACCTGCATTTCAAGAACTATTGTCCAGAAGAACTATGAGGCCTAATCAAGTGCATTTGTTCCTTGTGTAACATTTTTTAAAGCACGATTTTGCTTTTACATGGCTGGTAAAATGTGACTTCTTGTTGCACAAAAGCTCCCAAAACGTCTAATAATTCATCCTCTGCAATACAATCCACTTTCAGAAGATGTTCAAAAATATTTGTTTTTGGAGCCATTTTGCACTACTACAAAGCTGCAGACCATCTGCAGTCTTTGGAAGTTGGATTTAGCCTCACCATAGGGAGTTTAGTGGGAAGGCACACAAATATTGATCAAGTCTGCAATTCATATGAATTCAAACATTCATAGGTGAATAAAAAGGGGCCTACAATCATAGGCCCCCATTTTGCTTGCAAAGCAAATATATCTGGCCTTCTTTGGAGCTTCGTTGAAGCTCTGATGAGGTTTGGATCTGGCCACCCCTGGCCTTGCGTCTCCCCCCGGCTGTGCCCCCGACCTGTAAATACCTGCTCAGTTCATCCCTACAATTTTCTTTGATTCGAAATCATGTTGCTGTTCTCCCATCAGTTCAACTTTAGTCAACCTAATGACAGCAGACTCCGGCTCACACATCAGAGTATGTTCTTTAATTAGCAAATTGATCGAAAGCTAAACTGTGCAAACAGGATGAGGAAGATTCTGTGGGATGAAGTTCTCTCTGTGTAATTTTTTAAAAAAATAAATAATAAAAAAAATAGCAACAGATTTGTCTCTTCCTTCAAATTGGAACAAAAAAGGCCACTGAGAAGAGTTTTGGCAGCTTTCTGTAATAGGGAACTGGTAGGCAGAACATACAGAAGCCTTTTTGATGGAAAACCGCCAGGCTGTTCAGTTTCAAAGATTTTCTTATACAAATAAAGATCTAAGGTTAATTTTATTAATATTAAAAAACACTCCTGTTCATCATGAACTCAGTTGGTTAATGCTAACAGACGAAAGCCGCAATGAGGTGGCCACAGTTTCATCCAAATGGCCATCAGAACAACTGAGGTTCCCTCTAGACTAAACATAATTATTTCAATATATTCCATTACTTTGGAATTACTTCTGTAATCATTCTACATTGTCCCCACTCAAGAGCAAAACAGTGCCTTTTAGCCTGGGGAAGTACAGCCATGAAGTTTAGTGACTTGGGGTGGGGGGCAACCAATAACATGTAGCCATGAACACTGGCTACAAGGTCACACTGGATTCTTGCTTTGGTTCTCAAAAAGGCTCACAGAAGTAATTCAGACTGAAAGTTGTTATTGGAATAACAAAATCTATTGCTACAATAATTCCACCCCCCATGTTAGTTTCATTGTGTTATATTGCTTCAGAATTTTGGAACAATTATGTGAGATAGGTAAATGTGCCTGGTAATTCAATGACAATTGTTCAATGATTAAGCAAAAAACACCCAATCTGGATACAGGCTGGGATCTGTTGGAGACAAGATGTGCTGGTCCTGCTGCCAGGGTAAACAGTATGATGTACAAGTGCCATTCACTGAAGCACAGGACCCACCCAGAACACAAGCATGAGGAGAAATCCTCTTGCAGCTGAGTTTTATCTCTGCTGGTACCTTTTCCCATGGACCGAAAATGGCTGACTTTCCACCATTTCCTCATTCAACTGAAGGGTTTACCAGTGTGAAAACAGCATCAGGTAAGTCAAAATGTCCCCATCATTCTTCCAAATGGGGAGAAGGAAGCAGTTTTTACCACCTGGCCTATTCTGAGATCCATTTCCCTGATTTGCAGGAAAGCAACTTCCAAGGTTGTTGGATTTCCGGAACCACTTGATGGGAGGTGGGCAAGTTTGCATGGGTGCCCTTTCCAAGGAGGGAGAAGGAGGGATTAGTCCACTTAGACAAAATCTCAGGCCTGGGTTAGATCCCGATCAGTGGGTCTGGAATAATTAGAACTACTGATGTAGATCATGTGGAGGTGTGGGCTGGATCAGCTATGGCGGACCACTGGAAATCACCCCAGGTAGTTCTAGATCATGGAAGCATGCCATCTGTGCAGCTCTTCTGATCTAGAACATGGCCCTTGGTCCAGGTGTAGACCTGATTAAAAGGGTCTACAACAGATCCAGATTAAAGGTGTCCTTTATCTGTCTCTGTTTTGTGCAGACAGAGTAGACCAACAGGAGGCATGACCTCATAGATGCACATTAACATGAAGATCTATGGATCCTAAGAGTGTTTTAGGGGTCTTTGCAAAAAGTCCCATAGAATTTTCATGAGTACATATATTCATCATAATCCTCAGTCACGTTTGGATGGTCTTGCTAAGCTTAATCTACAACTCCCTGCCTGAACAGTTCTTTCCCATAATTTATTTTCATGCTTTTTTATTTTGTCCACCCATGTGGGTGGCCTCTTCATCTTTTTTGGTGTCTTGGTATCCAGCTGAATATTTTTGCTGCTCACTGTTCATCATTTCTTCTTTCAGTGTTTCCAGCCCGCTGCCATTTCAGGGTTTTTATTCTGAAAGTCATGTCTGCGGTTCCTGTCATCTCTCTGATCCATGAGGTTTCTCTTCTTCTCTTTTTTACTTATACCAAACATACATATTTCTGTGCTCCTTTGTGTTGTTTGCAGTCTTTGTACATCAGATTTAATCGGGGTCCATGACTCTGATCCATATGCTAGAAGAACAGAGAATACATGGAGAGAAAACAGCACAACAGCGGAGAAATTCCCACCATAACCAGCTCAGTCAGCACTGAAGATTCTTGATACACAAATGCTCTGGAAGGGCTTTGGAATGGAACTCCCCACCTAAAGAATAAGTAGCTGCTCAAAAAGCTGAATGGACACCCTCTATTGTGTTACGTTCTCAGAGGGCTTGGAAAAGTCCATTTCTGGAGAATAACATAAATGATCATTATTCAAAGTTCCCATTTGACATTGGCTGCTTTGGTGAAGCATCACGGGAACTGAAAACTGAAAAAGAAAGATTTCCTAGCTCGGAGCTTCCTAGCCCCTGCTCACCTTTTGCTGCTCTTGCCACCATCACACCCTCCTCAGAAGGTCAACTAGGCTTCCCAGAGGTGTGCGCACAGCTGAGGCCTATTTGTGAATTGTGGGAAATATCACAATATTTCCCAGGAATCATGGGAGATCTTGCACAATTATCTGCAATTCCCAGAAGATCATGCAATATTTCCCATAATTCCCAGATGGGAGCAGCCTCTCCAACTGCACACAGAACCCTGGGAGGCCTAGGTTAACCTCAGAGGAGGGCACGATGGTGGTGATACACAGAGCAGCCACCAAATTTAAAGATAAGGGGCCATGGCCATGGGGGACTCAAGGTGGGGTTGGGCAGATTTGGCCACTTAAAAGCTTTGACAGAGTCCCTTTCAATTTGCACACAATAATCAAATTTTCAAATTCAAATGTGAATTCAAAGTTGATGAATATTTTCTCCCATCCCTACCTGTGAAGGAAGTGGGACTGAGATAGTTCAGAAATAGAGCTGTTACTAGCCCAAGGTTACCAGCTGGCTTCATGTAGGAGTGCAGAATCAAACTGGGAGACTACCAGGTAAGAGTTTGATAGTGGGGATGTGTGTGAAAATTCATTATTGATACAAATTTGGACAAATTCAGACATTTGTACGCAAATCAAATGTTATGATATTTGTATACTAACATTTGTATGAATAAGAATGTTTCTGGACATTTGTACAAATAGTTTGGACATTTGTTAAATTGGGGGTATGGAAAAACAGCATGTCAGTCACATCCGCAGTGGGTCCAGATAGCATTCAACATGGATTGACAGCAGATTAAAAGTGGATTCAGGTCAGATTTGACATTTTCAGAGCGCAGATATGTTATGGATACGTATCGGATATATATCAGATACGTATTCATTTGTATCAGATATGTATTTGTTTGTATTGGATACGTATTCATTCGCATCAAATACGTATCAGATACGTATTTGTATCAGATGCGTTTTCGTTCATTATCAGATATGTATTGGATACGTATTCATTTGTATCAGTTAGGTATTCATTTTTATTGGATACGTATTCGTTCGTATTCGTTATATATTTGTTCATATCAGATACATATTGGATACATTCATTCATATCTGATAAATATCAAATATTCTTGCCAATATCTACAAATAGATTCATATCAAGTAGAGTTTTACCACACTCAAATGTGATATATTCATACAAATATGGATTTTCAAACATTCTATTTGTTATTAATTGAATGCCAAACGTGCATTTGTGCACACCCCTATTTGATAATCTATCCAGAAGACCAAGTCAGGATCTTCTGTGAAGAAAGCCCAACTCAGTACCCATCCACTTTGGGAAGCAACTGGCTGGCATAAATTTAAACATCCACATAAAAGTTCATGTTTTTCTGGTTTTGCCAACAACCTTATTTGCTGGAAGCAGCAGCTGTGACATTTCACTGCACAGACTCATGGTGTATTTCAGAGTATAAAAGCCATATCCAAGTCACAAATGTCAGGACCAGCAATTTGGGATGAAGGTGCATTTGGCACATGGCTAGCAGCTAAGCTTACTATGTGAAGAGCGTTTAATAAACTTCAGGCACATTTATCACTAACATTCTTGCAACCAATCTGCAAGTCTTATTGCTTTAGAGCAGACAGCCAAGGCTGGGAGGCAGCATTTGGCCAGAGGCTACTGCCTGGAAGAGGCCACAGGGTCATTCTTAGTCTTCATTCTAGAGTCCCCATATTCCTGAGTGGTCTCTGCTTCTGGAATATTGATATTACAGAGAAAAATACAAGGAGATAAAATGTAGGGGTAAAGGTATGCCTTCCTTTTTTTGGGGGGGGGTATTTGAATGGGATACAAGAAAATTCATATTTGTTTCAACAGGTCCCCTTTGAATGTGGTAGGATTCAAATTCAATATGAATGTTCAATATGAATTCAACACAAAGGTTCAATATGAATTGTATTCAAATCCCCCATGAAGCCCCAATGTATCCCCTACAAATCCCCTACGTATCTGCTCTGAATGTGTCAAATCTACCCTGAACCCACTTTGAATCTGCTCCCAATCCACTTTGAATCCACTCTGGATCTGTTGCAGATGTGACTGGCATGGCCACTTTCCAACCTCCCCAAGTTCATGAATGTAACGAAGCTTCATACAAATGTTCTGAAGCATTTGATTTGAATTTGAATGTCAGTCTTCAAATGTGCCAACATTTAATTCAAATTCTAATGCCTGAATTCAGACAAATTTGTACGAATTTTGAATGTTATGAATATTCATGTACCTCCCTATCCTGTACTCATTGGCCTAGTTTTCTGCTGTAGAAAGGAGGCAAGTGCTGCTGGAACTCCTCTTCCGTGGACAGTGTTTTCCACCCTTCTGCTATCAGTGCCACTGTTGCCACTGCTGTCATGGCCACTGTTGCTACCACTGCTGCAATGTGGATCTGAAGTGCTCCCTTCACATTACTTTGCATACCCCAGTAGAAATGTGCAAAAAGCACATTTCCCCCCTTTGATTTGGTTTTTAATTGAAGGATGGAAATGTTTGGCTTGGTGCAATTGCAGGGAGCTTCACCTTCATGGACAAATATTTGGCATGTGTTCACATGTGAAGGGAACCTTTCCATCCCTTTCTTCACATCTCACTTTGTCCCCTCACTCACCTTTTGCCATCCCTGCCACCGTTGTGTTCACCAAGGCCTCCCAGAGGTGCATGCATGATAGGAGTGGCTGTCCGCATTCAGGAATCCTCAGGAATTGTGCAAAAATTTCCTGTGATTCCCAGGAAATAATGTGACATTTCTGTGATTTCCAAATGGGCTGACCTCTTCAGCTGTAGATGCACGCCGAGAGGCCTATTTGAGCCTCTGAGTATGGAGAGATGGTGGCCGCAGCGGTAGTCAGATTTGAGGTATGAGGGCATGGCTGTGGGGGATGCAAATTGGGGGTTGGGAAGATCTGGCTATATTGAAGCTTTGATGAAGCTCCAACAAAGGCTGGATGCATCCTCTTCACGTGCAAATGGAGGCCTGTGAATGTAGGCCCTTTTTGATCTGTGTGCAAAGCTTGGAATTCAAATGTGAATTCAGAGCTAATGAACCTTTTTCACCCATCCCTTTGGCCCAGTTTTTGAAGACACAGAAAATGGTCAAATTTCAGGGCCTTTTTCTGTAACTTTAGGCCTTTCCGCAGAGGCTGCTGAAAAACAGATCTAAAAAGATCTGTTTTTCAGCAAACTGTTTTTTCCAAGGATATGTCCCAAATAGGGACTGATCCTTGAAGCCCTGAGCGTCTGCACATTTGCGGGGTGCCAGTGGCAAGGCTGGATTGCAGAGCCAGATTGGGGTGGATGCTGTGAGGATGCGCCAGCATCCATCCCAATCCAGCCTCCGACGGACCTCCCCCCGACCTCACCCAATGGTGAACTGTCAAAGAGGGAGAGACAGCTGGGCCCTCCCCCCAGCCTTCACAATTGGCTCCATTGGAGCCAGCACAGGGAGGCTGTCAGCTGGCGGATGTGGCTTCTTCAAAGGGTCCCTAATTGGGTTCCCTATGCGGAAGCCGGGTCTTAATCCCTCCCCAATCTGGCCCTAAATCCATTTTTAGAGCCAATGCGGAAAGGGCCTTTGAAAGCAATACTGGGCAGGAATGGCAAAGCTGCAGAAGAAATGTTTCTACTGGCTTTGCTATTATTACAGCCGGGAGGAAAGGATGTATGCTTCCCACCTCAGCTGCTAGAGCAAGTTCTCAGACACTTCTCATGGCAGAATCCACCATCAAGTGGTTCCCTCCTCTGATTTACCAAACAGAAAAACACTTCTCTCCTCTTTAACCCTCTCAGTTAGACAGTGGGCCTTTTTGCACAAGGGGAACTCCTGGGAGCATCCACACCAGCATGGCGCGTCTGCACCAAAAATTATTCCTTAATCAAAAATTTGATAAAGACAGCCTCTTTATCTGTTTAGAGTGAAAAGCAATAAGTTTAAATCAAAGCTCCTTGTCATGATGTGATAAATATACAGCAGTCTTGAACCAAGGCCATTGTTACTTCTTGTCCCAGGGTCTTATTACCTCAGGGAGCAGATTTCCAAGATGTCAGGAACAATGGTGCGCCATTATTGCACTGCTTAGCTTTATCTGCTGTCCTTATGTGAGGAAGAACAGACCGCTTGTATTAGAGCAGGATTCACTTGCGCAGCTCATGAAAGGATGGGCATTCTCTTGTCCTTGGTTTCAAACTGCAAAATGTCTAGGGCAAGTCCTGATTTGAATACAATTAATATGTATGGTTCTACATCTCCCATCTGATATTTCTCTTTGCCAAAATGTGAATGGTTATGTCTTGGCTGTTGAATCCCAAATTTTTATGTTAATGGCTAAACCATTAACTTAATAGTTTTCTTCATGGCTGTACCTAGGCCCATATGCTTAATTAACTATGTGTGATTCAGGACCCTGTCTGATTTGTTGACCAGAGATTCCAGCTAGAAATCTAACATTGTTGGGGGGTGAGAGGTTTCTTTCTTTGGCAATAAATTAGTTCCTGCACAACAGTCTAGAATTTTAAATAGCTAATTTATAAGGGGCAATATCCCAGGTGTAACATCTGTAGTCCTCTACAGTCCTTCAAAAGACTGGGTTGAGGTGTAAACTCTATAGTGGTATGAGAACACCATCTTATCCATTAACATTTTTATGTGCTTCTGTATTCCTTTCTGGTGTTTTCCAACTCAACAGAAACCCTGCTTTTACCCTTGCCTTTAGCCTTTCTTCTGTCCATCACTTTGTGATTTTCTATGAGAAGTGGTACATAAATGTTTGAAATCAATCAGTCTACAACCCTTGGCTGTGCAAGCTTATCTGGTGTCCTTTCACTGTATTCCCCACCTCCTGTCTATATATTTAACTGTTCCAAGTGCAGGAAACTGCATGTAAAGTCTTTGGCTTTTTAGCTTATGAAGATAATACCGAATGTTGATTCTACATTCTTGGGCATTTATTTTCCATCCCAATTTTGTTCCATAAGCAAGCTTAATAAGAATTGCATCCACCTCATTCTGCAAGTCATTGATAGATGTGTGAAGAGTACTAAACACAGCAACATACCACTGAGCAGTTATGGAGGCATCTGGTGGTAGGTACCTCTGCATGAAGTGCTACCAGTGAAGATCACACCTACTGAGATCTTTGATTAGCACACCAACAGGAGCTGCAATGGTGCCATGATGTCCCCTTGCCTTTCATGCTCTAGCTTACTAAACTTTCAAAGCTGGGGAATTGCCACAGTTTTGATATTACCATCTGGGGTGTTTTGCTGAACACAGGAAATCACCATGGAAGTTGGTCATTTTCTGCGTTTAGCAAAGCAGGGAGTGCAATAAGATAAGTCCATAGGGTTGGCCATAGGGTTGTGCATGCATGCAATTTTCAACATTTGATTTAATTCAAACAGAATATTCAAATATCCGAATTCATACAAATAAAGAAAAATGATTGTCTGGACATTCGAACCGATGCAAATACATTCGTATCTATTTGTTTGAATATTCGATACGTATCCAATGGTATGAATCTCGTAAACATCTGTACACAACTGTACACATTCCATTATTATCCTGTAAATTTACTGTTTTCATCCCATAAATATCCATATGGATACGTAAGGATACGCACAAGATGCGTACGAATACAAATGTCTGAATTATTTGTACAAATAATTCAAAATATTTGTATTCATATGAATACTAAAAAATGAATGTCTGGATGTTCAATTCGTATACAAAATGTCCAAATTCATCCAAATAACGAATACATTGAATATTTGTGCACATCCCTGGTTGGTAAGGAAAAGTGGCAGGAAGCAATCTCAGTGCTTTACCTACTGCTGTGCTACTGTGATAGAGCTTTTGTGTGGCACAGTGGTGTACTGAGGGCAGACAGATCCGTGGCCGCTACACCATCAGGCCAATTCCATGGTACCATAACAGCCACCTGTGGTGTAAGGGATGTCCTTTAGTTCAGGTTATTCCTAAACTGTCCTGTTTCTAGAATCCTCAGATCCCTTCTCCTTTCAGGAAGCAGGGAGAAGGCCTGATGGGATCTATTCCTTTGTTGTGTCAAGCTTAGTGGTTTGGGTAGTAGGGCTATCCAAGCCTTCCATTCGCTTCCCCAATGCAGGAAATAACAAGCTTTTAGAAAGTCAGCTGTTGATGGTAGTGAGGGCCCAAACTGAAGCACACTGGGCTGGGGCAGAAGCTTGAGCTGGATCATCTACCATACAGCTCTGCAATGGCAGCATAAGATGCTTATGGATCTCCATTTTGTTCAAAGTGAATGGTTGGAAGAAGATGCAGTCAAGATGCTTACCTTCCATGCATTTTCCTGTACCCTCACCTGCAGAGGTTGGTTGCTTCAGAGAGTGGCTAGCACCACAAAGTCAGAACTCCAGCTGTGTTCTAACCCTAAGGTGGATTTCCTGAGTAAAACAGTGTCAAAAGAAAACATCTGTCACTTTATGGATGTGTTCTCCCATTCTGAAAGTAGACTGAAGCTGGATTAAAACAGGTGTGAATGTGGCCTCTATCTCAGACTGTGCATAGTGGTGCCTTTTCATGTATTTTTGGACATGCACCTTTGTGAAGTAGCTAGGGGGGATTAGCATAGCTTAAAGTTGCACTGCTAACATGATTTTGTTTTTTCTTTTATGGGGAGAATGGATCACTCTGATCAGTTGATTATCAGGCTGCCATTGTATCACCCCAAGCTGGAACATCACTCCCTTCCTCATGGCTAAACCCAGGGAAATAAAAGTGGCGAAGGTAATGGCAAAGATGCCCAATCTGTTTTCAAACCATTAAGATCAGACTTCAAAAGAAGCGGCTCAAATGGAGCTTAGCTCAAGCTGGGTGGGACACATAGCTAGCCACCATTTCAGCCTTGGTCCATCCTGTTTTCCTCCGCTATGTAGATGTGGCCTATGGCTGCATGCAAGATGCATGCACTAGACTCCTGACCCCATCCCTATGGGGAGAAAAAAAGCTCTCTCTCTTTTTTTAATACATTGAACACAAATCTCTTTAGCCTTTTGAATTTTAAGTGACACTTTTGAAATTAAAAGTGCCTGGAGCTTGAATAAAATGCAGAGAAAGACCAGCTCTGCTATCAGCTAAATAATTACATTAACATGGAAGAGAATAGATCTGGGCCATCTGTTGCTGAGCAGTTGAATCAGTGTCTGGCTTGGTGGCATATGAAGGAGAGACGTACAGTTCAGACTGCAGAACGGGGCTGATATTTCAGATGACATCTGGAGGCTTTTTATCAATGATATAAACAGAAAATCTGGGGGAACAACAAACTGTTAGTCACAAGCACTTTAAATATCGACAGACTTGAAATTATAAAATTAAAGCAGTTTTCTGGCCAAAATGGATACATGTGTGTGTCTGTGCATGCACAAGAGATTGAGAGAAAGGCAGAGAGGGAGGAAGTATACACTGTATATGGAAAACATATGAGTTCTGGCAGTGTTTTGAAAACCAATGAATTCTTTCTGGAAATAATGAACATGAGACTGGTTCATGCATTCATCATGTACTGATTGTGACACTATGATTATTTTCATGTGTGAATGAGGGAATAAGTGTGAGAGAGAACTTCCTTAATTGTGCATTTGGCTGAGAGTCATTAAGGAATGTAGCTGCATTCGTTAATCTCCTTTCAGGCTATAACCAAAGACAAGCAGAGATAGTTAAGTTCTCTGTTCTGCCTTGAAGGAGAAGGAGAATAGTTGGCTTTTATACCCCACTTTTCTCAGTCTTGAAAAGACTCAAAGCAGCTGACAAATCTTTTCTTCTACTCCCCACAACAGACACCCTGTGAGGTAGGGGAGGGGGGCTGTGAGAACTCAGAAAGAGAGCTGTGGCTAGCCTAAGGTCACCCAGCTGGGCTTCATGGAGGAGTGAGGACTCGAACTGGGAGATTGGTAGATAAGAGTCAAACCACTCTAACCACAAGACCAAACAGGCTTTCATTAGCTGTTCACTAACATTATTCCTATTCTGGCCTCAGATACCTTGGTCTCCATGACCATTTCTGCATTCATTTTGCTTGGAACAATCCAACTATCCTGGTCCACTCTGTTCTGTCTTGGCCCATCCCTTGCAGCAATACAAAGATGCCTAACTGTATATCTCAAGCACCACCCAACCCTGCACCAGGGAAGCCCCTGATGCTCCCCTGGTGCATCTAGCACACATGGGTGTGGCCAAACTTACCAGTATTCAAAGTCAGTGTGCTCACTTTTGTCGCAGGACTTCAATAATGATTGTTGGAGGAGATGGTTAGGCTTTGAATATCTTTGTTCCTGAGCATCAGTGAGCAGAAGAACCGGTGACAGGAGCAGAACAGACAGTATGGGTCACATTTTCAAGGGAGCTCCTGATTGAGCTCTTGGGTGTTTCCGCACTGGCCGCTAAAAGCCCATTAAGCACACAATAAGGACAGATATGGGACACATCTGCATGGTACCTTCCACTCAGTGGGACAGATTAGGGCCTCTTCAAGGACACCGCTTCTGCACAGCCTCGCATGAGATCCGTCACTAATGGATCTGCTAAATCCGGTTTCCAGGAAGACCTGAAAAATTAGGTCTTCGTTCCTGCGTAGAAATTCTGCATCAAAGGAGGATGCTTCCACACACGGACAGAAGAGGAAATGGATGTGGGTGGGACAGGAAGTCGCCATGTAAGCACCACAGCAGCACCATGGCAGCCATGGGATCTCAGGAATGCCACTGATTGGTGGGCAGTCTGTCCCTGATACACCCATGCATGGGGGGAATCAAGTGGTTACTGCAGGCTGAATGCTCCAATCATGTGGCTACTGGGTGGCAGGGCCTCAGGGAGGCCAGATGCTTCTGGAAATCAGTGCTGTGGCGTCTGCCCAATGAACACATGATGTGTGCCTCAGTATCCATGCTTACCACACGAGTGTGGAAGTATGGGGCCTCATTTGGATCCGTCCCTGTTTCAGACGGATCTTCCCAGAGATGGATTTCAGAAAAATAGATTTCCTTAATCTGCCTTTCAGGAGGTAAGTGCAGAAACACCCCTTGTCTCCTGACTGAGTTCAGATAGGGCTCAGTTTCAAGATATGGTTGTTTGTTACATGTAGACTTGACCTTAAATAGATGTGACTTTACAGTCTGTGAGTGATTACTCTGCCCTGAAACCTTGGGTGATTTTAAGGGAAGTTTGAGAGAGGAAATGGCAGGATCAGCACAGGAAGTGAGGAAGACTTACAGGATCGGCACAGGAAGTGAGGAAGACTTACAACCATGCTACAGTGGTAGTGCTATTTGTAGTGTGGAGGCCACCCACACAGGCTCCAAAGCTGCTGTGAAGTTTGGAGCCAGCATGGCTCCAATGCAGACAGACTTGTTCCTTGCCAAAAGCAATCTCTTCCAGCTTGGGACAGATTGTTTGTTATGGATCAGAGAGTACCAATCTGCTCCAGAATACCAGGCAGGAATGTGGATTCAACTGAAGGCGCTTTCTACACTGGATCTTATTCTGGATAAAATCCTACCAGGGTCTGCCATAGTCTGCCCTAGCATGCAGATGGCAGGTCCCTGTTCTGGAATGCAGTCTCGAATAAGGGGCCAGTGAAGAAAGGGCCTAAATGGCTTGCTGTGTTTTAGTTCTGAGGGTTGACTCTTTTTTCTGTTAGCCACCTCAGAACAAATCTTGATAGTTCATGGATTTGCACAACTCAGTTAATTAGTCCATTGTTTGTTTGTTTGTTTGTTTGTTTGTTTGTTTGTTTGTTTGTTTG
>MTQE01003428.1:31495706-31532544 GCA_014337955.1 Aspidoscelis marmoratus | reverse complement strand
TACTATTACTATTACTATTACTATTACTATTACTATTACTATTATTACTAGTTTATTTCTATAGCACTGTCCATATACTTAGCGCTTTATAGCGCTGTATGAATCGAATGTCCAGACATTCATTTCTTAGTATTCATACAAATATGAATATTTAATGTTATTCGTACCAATAATTTGGACATTCATATGTGTACATATCTGTATACGTTGCATACACATCTGTACGCATCCGTAGGGATACTTACAGAATGAAAACGGGATGCATATGGGATAAAAACGGGATGCGTACAGATCCGTACGAGATTCGGGTCATTGGATATTTATCAAATATTAGAACAAATAGACACAAATGTATTCATATTGGTTCGAATGTCCAGACCATAGTTTTTTCTTTATTTGTACAAATTCGGATATTCGAATATTAATTCTAATTGAATTGAATGTCGAAAATTGCATTCTGCACTGGCTGGTGTACTGAATCAACAAGTATCCAGCACTTCTCTTAGACTGCACTGGCGTGTGAAAAGGAGGTTTCTAGAATGCTTACTAGTCCAATGAATGAGCCAGTGTGAAATTGCCCCTAAGTGGGTGAATATGCCCAAGGCAAGAGAGCTTTGGCTCAAAATTATATATAGGTGGTATTGCATAATGGTAAATTTATCCAAAATAGCAAAAACATATCCACTCACCTGATTGCCCAACCTTGGGCTCGACCTTAAATATATGATGGTCATGGTCAAAATCCATTATTTCTGGCAACGGGTTAAGTTCGAGATTAGTAAACTAAGGTTAACATAATCACGTATTTATGGCTCAGAATTGTGTCTTTTACATTACTATGGGAATCAGATGAAGGTTGTGCATCACAAACAACTGGTGGAATTTTTATTTTTTGCAACTAAGTTTACCATATTTAAAGGATGGTTTGAATTTTTCTCTCACCAATTGGAACACCAGAATATGGGAACTAGCTGCCAATGAATGCATAACCTACCAACTTAACATAATGTTGAGTGAAAAATCCTAAAATTTTATCCAATGAAATTTGGGACCAGAACTGCACTGTTTTGGGCTTTGCAGAAAATTAGGAAATGGAGGGAAACAGGTTTGGCTTGGGGACTTGGAGAAGAAGGGAAAAAGAAGAAGGGTCAGGTGGGTAAGGAGGAATTGGGGGACAATGGAGCCACTAAGCTCAAATGCCCACAATGTCCAGCATTGGGCAAGAGGGGTGGAATCACCCCTTTTCCCACCCACAGCGTGCCCCTAATAGTCTCCTTTCACTGAACTAATGCCATAGAAAACAGCAAGAAGGTCTCAATGTGCATTATTTTGTTAAGGGTATGACCTAAAATAGATTTTTGTGGGTGGTGTGTGACCAGGTACCAGGTCAAATGTTAAGTGTCTGCTTCATTTACTCAAGGAAAACCAAATTAAAAGTGCTAATTAAAATGAAACCTTTGCTTACTGTTTACTTTTAGCATCACATCTCTGTTTGTTACTGAGATCTCCTGTTTTATTTACCATGTGCACTCCATTTACAGAAACCAACTAAAGCCAGAAGATAATACAAATAGTAGAAGAAGAGTTGGCTTTTCTATCGGGCTTTTCTCACCCATTTAAGGGAACTCAAAGCAGCTGACAAAGCTTTCTGTTCGTCTCCCCACAACAGAACACCCTGTAAGGTAGGTGGGAATGAGAGCTCAGAAGAGAGCTGTGACTGGCCCAAGGTCACTCAGCTAGCTTCATAGAGGAGGGCGGAATCAAACCCAGTAGTCCCAGACAAGAGTCCGGCTCCCTAACCATTAGACCAAACTTGCTCACAAAGAAAGTGACTTGGTGGTCAACTGAGTCATGTTTGCTTGTTTACTTGGTGTAGCTTAATTGGGTTCTCTGGAGCCTAAGATCAAAAGCCCATAGATTTTGTAATGGTCCCATTTACATTTGCAGCACAAATTTTTAGCTTGTTCACATTTAATATAGAAATTTTGGAGTATTTCTGCAGTACAGTTAGTGGGCCACTGTGTGAGACAGGATGCTGGACTAGATGGGCTGCGGCCTGATCCAGCAGGGCTCCTCTTATGTTCTTATGTACATCACAGACCTGTAATGAATCACTCAGAGGCTTATATGATATTCTCTTTACGGGATTATATATCTAACAGAACTCTCTTATAACCAGACACGCAAGTTAAAGCATCATAGGCAAAGAAAAAGTGTGATATGCTAATATTCCTACTATATTTGTTGTATAGATTTGGGGTTGAGCATTAGTAGTACTTAAATTAAAGGATAAGTTTTAAAAAGAAGTCCTTTTTTAAAAACGGCATGTGAACATAGCCTATGGCAACCCTATCACTCCCAAACTACCATCTCCAATTATTCTTAATTGCATCCTTCCAGAAACGACCACACTGCTTTAATCCAGAGCTTGCAAATGGAAACATACAGGCCACATAGCTAATTTCAAGAATCAGACATAGCAAGCAGAAGTGGTTTCTGCAAAGCTCCACTAGTACATGTCAGGATTCCTTTGGAATGGGGATGAGTATGCAGAAGTTTGATTTGTCTTATGTTTTTGATCCTTTGAATTGCATCAAAATGACCAAACTGCCCAGTCGAACTCCATTTGTCCATCTGAACTATTTGAGGGATTGTATCTTGAGCGGGTTGAACAAAGCATGCATTCATGCATGCACATATTCGGAAGGGCATGGCTGATTAATAGCACACCGCAGCTGGCCACAGCATTGTTTCAGCTGTACATTTTCCACCACAATTAAATGTGGCATCATATGAAAACACAGTAGCAGATTGATGCCATGTGCATCAGTTCAGATGTGGTTATTTTTCTTGGACTTTTGACATTTTTTAAAAAAGTTAGTACAGACAGTCACAGTTTGGCATGGCATGAGACAGGGCTGGGTTATCTCAGGAGCGGGGATCTTGCCCTGGACAGCAGTTTCAACTGCAATGCAAAACCATGCCCTTTTTCATGCTTACTAGACTACAATGCTGGGTTCTCCAGCAATAATAAAAAGCACTTTTTAGGGGGTGGGGGAGAAGGTGGGGCTATAGTGGAGTTGCCTCATATAGATGAAGTAGCACCCACCCACCCACCCAGCAATGCTGCAATGGAGCTTTTGATTAGTGTGTCAGACTCTCACTAGCTAGTTCAATTCTGCACTCCTCCACAAAGCCAGCTGGGTGAACTTGGGCTAGTCACAACTCTCTTTCTGAGCTCTCACGGTCCCTCCTACTTCACAAGGGCCCTGGTCACACCTGTATAGACAGGACATCCTATTCATAATTTGAACTGAGGTCGTACCAGTTCTGTTCACATCTAGATTGTTATAGGTTGCCCTCAAGCCTTCCTCACTTTGGGCTGCATCACTCACACCGGCCTCTGCGATCGACCTCAGCCTCCTCCACGGATCTCTTGGATCTTCACCCCTTTTCCTGCACCAAATTTATCTCCTTTTTTACTGGATGGCGTTGTGTTACTCAAGGGAGGTGAAGGGGTGCGTTTGCAGTTCTTTTTTTAAGCCTGCTCCCCCACTTCCATGCCCCCTTCTTTTTTGTGTGTGCTTTTCTTCTCAGTGCGATTAATTTTTCTAAAAACATAATAAATTTGTAGAAAAATGCTAGATAGAGGAATCATACACATAAACTGAGGAGAGAAGGGGAGGTGCCTCACGAACTCTGCGTGTGCTGCCCTCTCCTAGACATTGGACGAAACGAAAGACTGGGCCCACCCGCCACAGCATGGATCAGCCTCCTTTAGTCCATCTTCCCTGCTCACACTGAGGAAAGATGGCCTGGCATGCCAGGGTGGGCTGATACCTCTGGAAAAAAGGACTCCAGTTTAAATGATCTGATGGGGATAAGCCGGCTTGGAAAATGAACTAAAAATAATGTGAGTAATGTGACCTGAGGACGACCTGAAGTCGTCTTAAATTAAAGGTATGACCAGTGCCAAGGAGACTACTGTGGGGAGAAGAACAGAAAGTTTGTCAGCCGCTTTGAGTCCCCTTAAGGGTGAGAAAAATGGGTATAAAGGCCAACTCTTCTTTTTCTTCTTCCACATTTGGTTGGGCCTTGAGGTGCCTGCTTTGCAGCCTGCTCTGCATTTGTGTGAAGACATGGCCTTCCATATTTATGCCAGCAGTCCTGGTGAGATTTCTGATGTTTTTTATATTGTGAAAAACATATTTTGTTAGTTCTGATTTATACCTTTAAACACACACATACACCTGTTGCATGCACTGCTTGAATTCATTTTTATCTCTGGATGAATCTCCACCCCCACTTCCCTGGGCAAAGTTATACAAAGCTATTGTATGTGCACGATAATTTTCTTTATTTGCACACTAGCAATCTTGCCAGCACAGTAATTCTCAGGAGAATCTCTCTCATTTATCTGTGCGTGACTAAATTTTGAAAGCACAAATAAAGGGCAAATATGAAGATGCCTTTTCCTTCTCCAAAAAAATCTGGTAGTTAAATTTATTGCTCCAGCCTCTGTGTCTACGTTCTCTCCGAGTGTACCTCTTTAATAGATAACAGTACTTCACTTTCCTGTTCTGCAGCTATGCTGCTGAACAGTGTGTACTCAATTTACTTGCCAATTTTACCTATTTTGGCTGGCACAATGCTGTCTGCCATACTGTTACTCAGGAGATGGATCTCACAGCCTTCCTGGTGTGTGAGGGTTGAATTCTGAATATTTTAGCATTTGGGAAATGAGATGTACTGTGAAAATATGAAAAAGAAAAGACATGGAATGCAAACTATCTAAATGGCAATGAATGCATTCTGAGCTATAAAGAAATACATATGTTCAAGAAAGGTGTGACTGAGGAGTAATGTACCTGTAAGCTGTGGAAAAGCTAGGATGCCCTATGCGAACAGACATGGCTGACTGAAGCCAGTAGCAGTGGCCACAACCAGCAGAGACTTTTTTGTTGTTATTCCCCAGTTTTAGAAAGCCCTTAGGTTTATCCTTAAGAATCAGTTAGAATATTCATGGAGGACAGGTTTATTAATGGGTACTAGAATGGATGCCTAGGTACTTCCTCCAGGTTGGAGAGACTGGCAGGATGCCTCTGAAGGCCATTAGCAGAGAGCTGAGAGCAGGTGAAGGTTTTGCCTTCACCTTCTGCTTGAGAAGAAGCAATTGGTGGGCCACTATGTGAGACAGGATGCTGGACTAGATGGGCTGTGGCCCAATCCAGCAAGGCTTGTCATATGTTCTTATAGACCAGTGGTTCTCAACCTTCCTAATGCCATGAACCCTTAATGGAGTTCCTCATGTTATGGAGACCCCCAACCACGGGGGTAGAGCAGCTGGGAAGTGGGAGGGAAGGGCAGCGGAAGACTTGTCGCAACCCCTCTGAAAGGGTAGTTCGACCCCCAAAGGGGTCCCGACCCCCAGGTTGAGAACCACTGTTATAGACCAATGCAGGAAGGACAGGTGTATCAATGCCTTATAGGAATGGATGCCTAGGTTGGAGAGACAGGCAGGATGACTCTGTGGAGGGATTTGAGAGCAGGTTAAAGTTTTGCCTTTGTCTTCTGCTTGAGAACGCCCATAAGCAATTGGTGGATCACTGTGTGGGACAGGATGCTGAAATAGATGGACTGTGGCCTGACCCAGCAGCGTTCCTCTTATGTTCTAACTATGTGCGTTGTAGCAAAATAGGCAGGTTCTAAGCCATATATCAATTAAGTGGGCACCCGGGAGATGGCCTTCTTAGTGATGGCCCCTAGGCTATGGAATAGTCTCCCCATTGAGATGTATCAGGCACCTTCACTATATCTGTTGAGGAAAGCAGTGAAGACACACCTCTTTGCCCTGGCCTTTGCTTAAATTGGGAATATACTTTCTCTTCCCACTTTTCAGACACCATTAGTATTTTAATGTATAGTGTCATTGTTTTAATATGTTTGTTTTTAAATGTTGCTACCTGCCCTGAGACCTTGGGGTATAGGGTGGGACAGAAATACAAATAATAAATAAATAAACTATTTGGGAAGCATTTTTTGTGCATCTTGGGATGAAACACGTTTTCTTTAAGGGGAAATTGAAAAAAGTATTATCTGATTGCATCCATGTCGCTGCTAAATTAATTAGATCATGTGTCATAACTTGTCATAGGACTGAAGACTTTTATTGCTAGTATAAAATCAACATTACAACAGGAAGATCAACAAACATGCATAGAGAATGATGTTTGATTTGCCTCTCCCTAGGAAGTCCTTGGCCTATCCAAAACTGCTCGAGTCAGAGATTCCCTGAAAGCTATATTGGGCTCATATTCGTATTTCAAAAGACTTCAGCAGGGATGTGGAAAATGCCGTTTTGAATGCTATATCTAGCATCTGAAATGGCCATGGTCCATTTACATGGGCTCTAGGATTGTCCAACTGTTGCAAAAACAAGGAGGGTTCCTTTGTCTTATTCCACTTCCGTCTTCATTTCCAGAGTTCCTCAAAGTCAGGAGTTCTGCCTCACTTTGAAGTGTCGTTTTGCTTCAGAATTAGATAGTTTAACCTACAATTTTTAGTCCACTAATAAGATGACCTTTGAAAACTCACTAATGAAGCAAATGCATTGACAACTCACTGCGGGGTAGAGTTGTCCTACTTGACAGATGGAGTGTTTGAGGGATAACAGCATGTTTTGTACCACAACCTGAGAATCCATGGCATGCTCAGGTAGAATGTGAGATGAAGTCTCCGAGTTTCAGCTAGTCCACAGAAACACAATAGTCCTTCCATTATTTTACACTCTCCCCAAGGTAAACTATATTACCTACAATGAGATTCTTGCAGTCTATAGGATTTATTTCGTAGATACATCAGACAAAGGGGTAGTGATTAATCCTTCTTGTCCAAGTATTTAATCATCAAATAGAGCTAATTCTTAGCCACACTTGTGTATCTTGCCATTTCTGTGGTTTGCATTTGCTGACATTTGTTTTTAAAGAAACAAACACATATGTAGTGATTTATTTATGAAACCACAGGGCTTCCTGGGGAATGTAGCAGCAAGTCTAGAGTGATTAAGGAAGCCAAGTCAGCATGGGGCATGATCTTATATTAGATGACTTATTAGCAGTATTCTCTTGGGTTACAAGGCAGAGCATAACGAAGGATCTTCAGGTGGGGGAAACCAGGTTTTGTTCATAACTGTCTTTAAGGCAGGGGTGGCCAACATAATGCCCTCTAGACATCGTGTTCTACAGTCCCCACAAGCCCGTGCAAGCATGGTCAACAGCAAAAGGGGATAGGCTATTCTGGTTTAAGAGATAAGTAATGTTACGTAATGGACACTGCAACATCCAGCATTCATCAAAGCTTTGATTAAGGCTGGATCCCAACCCTGTGGCCACTCCCCCCATGACCTCCCACCCCCCTACCTTTAGTCACACTGCCACCACTGCCGCAACTGCAGTGCTCATAGACCTTTCAGTCTGTACACACAGATCCCATCACCATCATGACAATCCCTGGATGGGGAGCTGTGTGCACAGGCTCAGAAGGGCTACTTCGGGCTCTGAGGAGTGGGCAGTGTGCGGCAAGTAATGGGGGAATTTGGCTTCATGCACATCCCCAGGAGAGATGTGCAAGGGTATTTGAGACATCCAAAATTCAATTGAATTAGTTTAAATTTGGGCATTCAAATTCGATTTGAATGTCTGTACATTCATTTTTTAACATTTGAATGAATTTTGAATGTTTCGAATCATTTGTACGAATGATTTGTACATTTGCATGTGTATCTGTATCTGTACACATTGCGTATGTATCCATGTGCATGGTAAAGAGCATATGCACTCTTACTAGGCTGCTATAGCCTAGAAGTGTCCCCACCCTCAACAGAGCTGTACTAATTGCAGATGAGGTGTAGAGCGTGAAATCGTGCTCCACACCTATCCCATCCTGTACCCCGGGCTTACCACAAGTGTCCGGCAGCGCAATAATTTGCTCTATTTCCAGTTCGCTGTGCTTGGTGGGCAGAGAACGCAGCATCCACGCAGGCATGGAGGCGTTGCTGGGGCTGATCAATCATATACCTATGTTATGATTGATCACATATCCATGCTGTGATCAATCACATACCCATGCTGTGATCGATCACATACCCATGCTGTGATCAATTGCACACCCATGCCCTGGAGTGGTGATCGATTGTAGAATCGCAAGAGGGGTGTCTGATCACAGGTTAGCCTGTGATCAAACACGCCCCTGTCACAAAAGTGTCCAAGCAGCCAACCGTGGGAGCAAGGAGGCAGAATTTCTGTTTCTGGATGCATTGGTGCGAGTTGGTAAATGGGAGGACCATTCGCACTTCTGGCCAGTAATGGATGCTTTGGGTATGCTTTTCTCCTGGCAAATGTGAATGGTCCTCCTGTCCCTGGAGTGTACTAGCTTTAGTGCATGATGCACTACCAAGGTAAGTGCGAAAAGGCCTCAGGTGGAGAAAGGTGCAGACCTTTGGTCTGGTCAAGTGAGTTATAGAGTCTTCAATGTTCTCTTTTTGTGGATTGAACTTCTGTACTTTTAACAATTTCAGAACAGGCTAAAAAAAAATGGGGAAAGGTAGGCAAGAAGTTCATGCAGCTGATAAAACCCAGAGCATCCTGATTACTTTTGAATTTTTGCTTCTGATTAAGGTTGGAACACAAAAATAACAATTGCAGAACTCGAGAAGGGAAGCAGCAAATCATCAAGAATTGTGGCGAAAAGCATAGCTCTGCGCCTGTTTATTGCTCATGTACTTTCATTCATTGTGACAGTGTTCTATGTTGCATTATCACTCTTGTGGTTTCTATCCCCTCTTAATGGCTTTTGCTTTGTTTAATTCTTGTACATCATTGAAAATATGTCCTCTGAGCACACAGCACAATATGTGACTAATAGGGCCGTGCCCATCTGACTCAAAGTTGCTATGAAAGGAGGGAATATTTTCTCACTCGCACTCTCTTTTAGATCATCACGACACAAAGATGGAATGCTTGCTTCTTTTGTCAAGATCTTATGGGACACAAGTCTGAGTGCATCATGCACAGTTCATTTTATGTTCCCGGCTTATGGAAAGATTCCTATGCATAAGCGTCATTTCTCTGAGCCCAGTGCAAAAACCTTCTTTTGCTTCACTTTAGTGAAGCTCCTTATGCTTCTGGCTGTTTGATTTGTAGTTATTGCCAGACATGTCCATATGGCATGGTATGTGTGAGTATTTCTTACACACAAGTGACAAAAGATCTCTTAAGATTACTTCTCTTATCCTTGGCCTTTGACATTTCTGGTGCATGCTGTAGTCTACGATATGGTGGCCACATGGCCAGCTTTGCAAAGGTCTCTTAGAGAACACACTATCTTCTGTTTGAAGGGGTCTTGTGTCTGAACACCACCCACTCCAATCCCTATTTTAAAATAAGGAAACATAGGGAGTGCAAGAGGAAGTTAAGATAGTTCAAATCTGTTTTCATTTACCCATCCATCCATATGCCATTAGAGATGCACACAAGCTCAGGTCCACAGATTTGGTTCAGCTTGAACTGAACTGGATCTCACTGAGTTCAGTTTGATCTAGAACAGTGATGGCAAACCTTTTGAGCTCAGTGTGTCAAAATTCACAAGAAAACCTAGCTTAACTCAGGGGCTGTGACACATCTAGAAATATCCATAATTTTGTGATATTTGTAGCTCTAGTAAAAAAGTTATATTTTTGATATATGCATTTTACTAAAAGCAAAAACAAATAATTCTTTACATTAGTGACTTTTGTTGCTGAATTTCATTTGCTAAATCTTCAGTTGAAAGTTGGTATTTCGCACACTTCAAGAACAAGTAAGCACTACATGCCCAAGTGACATGGTGACCAGGTGTGTCACCCAAAAGGGCGACACACATGTCATAAGTTGGCCATCACTGATCTAGAACCAGGTCTAACAAGCTTGAATTGTTCTAGATTGAACTTCAGACAGCTCGTGAACTATTTGAACATTAAAAAAGAGAAGTGTATAATTGCATCATTGTGCAAATTTTTCCTAACACGTTCCAGCTCTTGCTGGTTTCTCTTTTTAAAGGAAGCTGTAGGCAATATGCAGTTGATTTTGAACAGGTCAGATTGAACTATTCAGTTAAATCCAGTCTGAACCAGACACTAATGGTTTGGCTCAAATCAAACCAGCCCATTTTGAACAAGGATAGTTCAGTTTGATTCAAACCGTGTCAAAGCCATTCAGTTCAATTCAAACTGGTTGAATATGAACCAAATTCACACACCTGTATATCTCACCTTTAAGTCAGAAGATTGTCAGGATGATGTCCGACGTTAGATATGCCCCTGCCTCAAGGCTTATAATCTAAAGAGATATGTCACACAAGGAGGAGGGGACTGGGAGGGTATGGAGGAACTTAAGAGAAGATGGAGAGATTATTCAGTGTTAGCTTGCCTCCCCCCTTACAGTACCTTGGTTGTAGAAGGGCTGCTTGGATGTCATATTTTTCCACTGCAAAAGCCACTAGCCCACAGTGAGGTGCAAAATCTGGATAATTTGGCACTTATTCCAGGTCCTGGTTACGCAGTTTGGATATCATGCTGGCCACAGATCTGCTGTATGGCTGCTGTCCTGCCTGCCTGCCTGCCAGTAAGCACAGTCAGAACTAGGGATGCACACAAATATTAGAAACATTCAAATATTAGAAACATTCAAACATTCAAAACATTATAAATTTGAATGGAAACATTTGAAGAAATTTTGAATTTTCAAAGCATTCATATGAATTATTTGGACATCCATTTGTGTACCGATGTGTACATGATGCGTACTTGCCCATATGCATCTTTCCCACATCCATATGCAATTGTACAGTTCCATACAGAATGAAAATGAGATGCATACGGGATAAATACAGGATAAATACGGATGCATGTGGATGCATATGGGATGTGTACAGATGCGTACGGGCACATATGAATGTTGTTGACATTCATATTTGCAAATACGGATCAAAAATTCACACAAATAGATTCAAATGTATTTGAATCAAATCGAATGCGAATACATTCAAATTTTAAATAATCAAATCAGTTTGAATTTTTGGATAGTCAGTTTGAATTGGATCCCAAAAATTGCATTTGTGCACGCCCTGAGACAGGACAGCACAAGGAATAACCAGTTAGTGGGATTGTTTCCAGGCTGACATGATTTCTTTGATTTTTCCCATTTAATTTTCAGGAAGTAAGCTTCTTGCCACTGTGGTTTTGGATGTAGAAAGGAAATTTGGACACATCCGTGGATGTTTCCTTGGCCAAAGATATGAAAGCTTTTTGCAAAACCTCTTCTGTAGAAATACTGGGGAAGAAGGTGTAGCAAAACATTGTGGTTTGTTTACTTCTCATCTCTTTCATCTGTATGGCTCCAGGTGAACCACATGATAGGTAAGATGGTAATAGAGGACAGAAGATTTTGACAAGATTCACGTCAAGAGCATGGCATTCAACAGAACAAACCATGAAAAGGGTAAACATAAATGTATAAATGAATTTAAAAACAACAACATTCAGATCAATGGAAGAAAACATTAAAAATTGGATAGAGCAATGTCAGTAGAATAAGGAGGACAGATAAAAATAAAAATAAATAATTTTTGATCAAGAATGAGCTACAGCATAAGAATATAAGAGAAACCCTGCTGGATCAGGCCACAGCCCATCCAGTCCAGCATCCCATCACACACAGTGGGCCACAAAATGCCCATGGGCATCTCAAGCAGAGACAAACAGTCCTTTTCCTGCTCTCAGATCCCAGCAAATGGCCTTAGAAGCGTGCCTTAGCAACTGCACTGGGGACAGGAATACAGATGTTGAGTTGATTGTTCAGGTCCACATTCACTTAAAATGGAAGTCTTCTAGATAATTACATTTAGCCAGGTTATCTTTCGTTCTACCAACACCACTTCTAAAGAAAAACATACCTGACTAGGTTCATTCATTGTTATCCAATTTTTGTCTATGTGTTGGTTCTGTGTATATATTTCATATCACAACTTTAGGAGGGCTGGGATTTGGGATTTTGCAGGTCCTTGTTGGGATGCCTCACTTTTGTTGTGGCACAGAGGTGCACAAACAGCAATAGGGACATCATATTCATATCCTGCATGTTTTCTCAGAACCTTAGGCTGTGTCTCCATGCACGGTACAGCATAGGGTAGGGATGTGCATGAATATTTGAAGACATTCAAAATTCGATCAAATTCCTCTGAATTTTGACATTCAGATTTGAACTGAATGTCCATGAATTTGAATTTAAATATTCAAATGAATTTTGAATTTTTGAATCTATCCGTTCAAATTATTCGGACATTCGTATGTGTACGGGTTTGTACACAATGCATACTTGCATATACGCATCTTTCCCACATCCATACGCATTTCTACGGATCCATACGGGATAAAGGCAGGTTGAATATGGGATAAATACAGGATGTATACAGATGTGCATGGATGCATATGGATGCGTACAGAATGTGTAACGGTGTGAATGAACACGAGTGTTGTTGACATTCATAAGTGAAAAGTTGAACTGAAAATTCAAACGAATAAATTCAGATTTGCTTAATTCGAATCGAATTTGAGTAAATTTGAACTTTGAAGATTCAAATCGAATTGAATTTTTGGCTATTTGATTTGAACTGATTTGAATCCTAAAAATCGCATTCATGCACACATGTGAATGGAACTTTGCAAATGTCAGTAGCTTTGCTTTCATATCATACATTAAATTTTTCATGAAAGAAAAGAGTCTAAGACAAGCCCTTCAGTGACATTGACGCTGCAAACTGAAATAGCAATTTCACTATAGGACCATCTGATAAATAACCAAAACAGGAAAAATGCATTAAATCTGAGACCAAATACTGAAGCACACACTTCCAAGCCTCTTCAGCAGTCTGGCATTTAAAACATCACACCCAAGTGTTACAAGTATCTCAAACCATGCCCATTAGTGAGGAGGAAGATATATAACAGGGAATGTCCATAAAGCCATATAACATGGGACACCAGGCCTTCCAGGTGTTGTTGGACTGCAGCTCAGATAATCTTCTGGCCAAGGCAGCTTGGGTCGATGGAAGTTAAGGCCCTTTCCGCACTAGGCCTTATTCCGGAATGTATCTCAGGATAGGGGTCTGTTGTCCACATGTTAATGCAGGCTATGGTAGGCCTTACCTGGGGCCTACCATAGTCTGCACTAGGATGCGGACAACAGGCCCCTATCCTGGGATATATTCAAAAATAAGGCCAAGTGCGGAAAGGCCCTAAGAGTTCAACAAATATCTGGAGCTGCTTCATTAGATTTATACATGAGGGAACATTTGCTTGTGAGCAAAATAAATCTCATGGTGTCTCCAAGCTGGAGCTGAAAAATGGACCTTCCTTCCTTCTCTCTCTCTCTTCTCTTTACTAGGGTTTACTAGGGTTAGTTGAAAAATACTTTAAAAAAAAATTAAGCAAACCATACATTCTCATACAGATGAGCATAGTTGAAGTCTTTTCCTCTGCTGCAAGCCAGTTCATAAGCTTCCTTTATTCCCAGGTAGATCAAAGATAAGTTTGTTGGTCCTGTATGGTCTTCAGACTATGAGCCAGCTTTCAGCTGAGGAAGGAGCTTCCAACTGAACTCACCCTGCTGTCCTCCACCTTTCCCTTAGTAACAGAACTCATTTTGAAATGTTAATATTTGAAGTCGTCTTTATCATAGCCTTATAACATACAGTGGTGGGGAACCCATGGCTTGTTGGGTGATTTAAAAAACACACTTTCCCTGCCCATTTATTGCTTAGAAATGAAACATTTCGAAGTCTGAGAGGGTTAATTGCCCAACTGTTACAAGAAAGAAGAGTTCTGCTGCTCAGGAACAATTTTTACAAAACAACAACAGCAACAACAACAAAAAAACCCTGACAAACATTAATTGTGTGGATTTCTAACAGGTGCATGGAAAATGTAAGAATTTCACAGATGGCTATTCAATTAACCAGCCAAAACCACAGCTTCTCAAAACAGCTATAAATACAGCTTAGAGTTGTTTCAGGACCTCATCTTTTGGCATGAAGGGAAGAGGTCTAAATGTGGTGCTTTTATTTCTGAAAAAAAAAATCTGCCAAGTTCCTCTTTTGCTGGGTTGAATTCTTGAAAAGAATTCTTGAAGGGGTTCACTTTGGCTCAGAGCTTGGTTTATCAATGAAAAGCCCACACCCTGAGTACAAATTAATGCTGGAGGTTATTCCCCACCAAAAGTGAACTTTAAAGAGATTTCTGATATGGATGTTCCTTTGTCCTGCTCTTTGGGCCCCTGGGTGAGATAATATCCTTGAAGGTTGTGATGAAGTATATTGAAAGGAAGCAAAATACAATACACACAAAGTCTTCTTCATGTGGGGTTTAATACTGCAGTTCCCTCCCCCCAGAACGTCTATGTTACGTGTGCTGTGAGCTTTATATTTTGCAAATGTTTCTGCTGTATATAACAATGAATGCTGAGTGGTATTTCTAAGGCTGCAGCCATCCAGGTGCCCCTCAGCTTCCACAGAAATGGGGTGTCCAAATATCTGGATGCCCCTCAGATGGCAAATTGTCATGCATCAGGCCTACAAACAGCTTCTGGGTTCTCTCATTGCCTTGGGAGTCAACTTACTAGTCATGTGAGTTAAATAACATTCAGGGTGGTACACAGTGACTACTTTGCCTCTTCTCCCTTGCATGATCGTAGACGAAGGAGGAGACTTACCAGAGCAACTTCCTTCTGGGTCACTTCCGGTGCAGCCTGAACTATAGATGTTGTGAAGATCTCCCATGAATGCTTGGGACCCTTCAACATGGGACACTGTGGAGATGAGCAGACTTCGATGCACTTCCAAGGCATCTTGAACATGGTGTGGAAACCTGGCCAAAGTCATTTTTGGAGAAGCCATTTACTTCTTGATAAGCTTACGGTGGGCCACCATTTGATCAAAAGGAAAGGAAAAGAACTGAGATCAGATGGGTCAGTAATTTGCCACACTGAAAAGCTTTGGATGGTTTGCACTCACTCTCTTTTTTCTTAAGATGATCCTGTTTTAAGGAAAAGGAATTTAAGGGAATCTAAGGTTGGTCTACAGAGATGCTTCTGTTATTGCTTGGTTATGGAGCCAACCCTAACATTTAGCAGAAAGAGTTCTCCCTCTCAGGTGACAGATGTTGGGAAACAGCATGGTGTGCTTTATTTCATGCTGTGCAGGGACAATTTGAACCAGACTGAGTGATCTAGGCCATGATAGGAAAGATGTTCATAGGCATCTTGTACGTATCTGTACACATCCATCCGGATACGTGCAGGATGAAAATGGGATGTGTACTGGATAAAAATGGGATGCGTATGGATGCGAATAAGATGTGTATCATTGGATACGTATCAAATATTCAAACAAATAGATATGAATGTATTCGTATCGGTTCGAATGTTCAGACATTTGCTTTTCTTTATTTGTGTGAATTCAGATATTCAAATATTCAATTTGAATTGAATGTTGAAAATTGCATTCATGCACACCTCTAAGTATTACTGGTTGTTGTTCTTCTCTGTCATGGAACTAAACAGTTACAAATCATAGACCTGACTTGTTTGATAGATCGCTTCCCATTCCGTAATCCTATTAAGTGTTTTGCCTTGGAGAAAAGTATCTAGGACATAAGTGAGTTACTTACTACTGAGCAGGATGGACCAGATTTAAAAATAGAAAATATATTTGCCTGGTTGTTCTGCAGAGCCCAACAGCCAACTGAAGGACCATATACTGTATATCATTTAGCAACCATAACTGGCACAGTTCAAATGCCACAATCTCTCTACTGCTGATTACTATTTCCACTTATGTTTTCCTTTTACTGAACACTATGTATTAGGGTTGAACCAATCCAGTGTGATCAAAATATTCCAAGACTTGGCCGATGTTTATTTTTCATCTTGCATTTTTCTTGGAAGCCCTTTTACCCTTCTCCATTTCTAACCAAAGCCCTAGATTCCATGCAGATGGTTTCCAAACCACATCTCAGCAAAAACTTGCTTGTAATCAAGCCAAATATCATTTGTAAATGATCCCAGATTGATGCGTGGAACCAAAGCAATCTGAACTTCTTGCTGGCTTTGCTTTTTCTCTACTAGAATTAATGCAAATCTTTTGCAGCTTGTAGCAGTGTCTGAAAAACAGACAAATTTTGTATTATTTCAGTGGCGCTAGTTTCAACTGATGGGAGAAATGTAAATAGGACCCCTTGTTTCATGACCTGGGGGCACACTTTTTTGGGAAGCTCTCCTGTGTAAGTTGCACCGAATGCAATGAGAGATAGCACTGAAATTGCATTTGTCCAGATGCATGAGAACCATCCCTTTGTAAGTTTATGCTCTCTGCCTCCTGTCCATCTACCTTAATGGGTGTTTTTCCACTGTCACCAGAAGTACCCATTAAGTACCCATTAATGGGTACAAAAATGCCATTACGTACCCATTAATGGGTGCTTAATGAGTACTTTTAGTGACAGAGGAAAAACACCCAATGTCACACTGTAAATCTGCTCTTGCTTTGAAAAAATTGGTGCGAATGCTTTTAAATTTTAGTATTACAGTGTTCATCTGATACACATTTACGCATCCTTGGTATGTATAATACAACACTTGTCATGCTGGCCAAGAACTAAAAATTGAAAAGATCAACCAACTCCTTCACTCCCATTGATATAGGCTGTTAGCAAAGTTTCTTGGCATTAAATTCAATTGAAATGAATGCTTTTGAAGTTGTTTCATTTGCATAGTTTCACTCTCTTTCCCCCACCCCCAAAGCAGTGGATATTTCCTTATGCAGGCATAATAATTTAACCCTGAGCAGTAGATTTTCAGAGGAAAGAGAGGAGTTTATGTCATCAAAAGCTGCAGGATAAAAATTCAGAATTTCTAGTATGAACTCAGGGAAGTAACTAAGGGTGCTTCCGCATTGACCCTTTAACACCCATTAACACCACATTGGGAAAACTGCGTCCGCAAAGCGGCACCCATTAAAAACACAATGGGAAAACTGTGTCCACACAGCGGCACCCATTAACAACACTTTGGGGAAACCGCATCCGCACAGGAGCACCCATTAGAGACAGATCGGGAAAGCCGCTTCTGCATTGATCTATCTCTAATAGGTGCTAATTGGCCCTTAAACCGGTTTCCTGGAAGACCACATATAATGTGGTCTTAATGGGTGTTTTTGCTGTTAGGACACATCCCAAATGGACATGCCCACACAGCAAAAAGGGTCCCTAACTTGGCCCTTCCCCAGCCCACCATGATTGGCTCCTCTGGAGCTGAGCATGGTGAGCCAGGAGACTCCAATTTCGTGACTCCCCCTCACCCCAGAAGCAGCGGATTGCTGCTTCTGGAACCAGGGGGAGCTTCACCTAAGCCCCCTCTAACCCACCCTGGGGAGACCAACCGAAAACCCCTCCTTACCTTAATGCAGCCAGCCCGATTCTGGCTGTGAGCACCCAGTTTTCTTTGCGCCTGTGTCCTTCGTGCCTCCTGAATGGCCAGGGCAGCGCCTGGCTTCAGGAGGCTCTCTGTGCAGGCACCAACCCTGGTCAATCAGCCACAACTTCAGATTTTTTAAAGCCGCGTATGGAAGAGAACCACAGCCTGTAAATGCTTAGGCTTTCCTCCCCATTGGGGAAAAAAAAAGGATAAAAAGCTCTTTTGGCACTAATTGGAGCTTGTTGTTTTCTTGGCCTGATCCCCAACATTCCAAGATTTCTTTCTGGTTCAAGAAACTTGGTCAGGGAAAGGAGAATTGTAGTTCCTTTTCCAAGTACTCCATTTAACTTTTTTTTTTAAAGAACTTGTTTAAGTGCAAGTCATGCATTTAACAGTGCAAATCATGCATTTAACAAGTTTAGTTAACTCTTTCATGGTTGGATGTGATGCCTGATCATTGTTGATTAGCTTTTAAGCCCTGCTTGGCATTAAAAACATTCTTTAAAACCCTGTTGATGATTAATTTTAAAAGCTGCATGGACTCCTTGATGGCTGCTGATTAGTTTTAGGCTCCTAAGCTTTTAAACTCAATTTCTATGTCTCTGAGCCCCTTTCTTTTGAATTTCAAGCAAGAGACCTGGCTGGTAATACTATAGCTATCTTGAGACATGCTTGTTATGATACATTAATTCATGTGACATGTTATATGAGAATTACCAGGCGTTGGTTGTCCTTTAGGAATATGTCCCAATTTTTGAAAGCACTTGCCAACAAAAATGAACTTTTAAAAATCCCACATGGCACTGATGCAATTTTTTTTAAAAAAAGGAATGAACTTAAGGTGGGGCTCAGAAAGAGAGCTGTGATTAGCCCAAGGTCACCCAGCCGGCTTTGTGGAGGAGTGCAGAATCAATCCCGGTGACTATGAGAGATGAGTTCAGCACTCTAACCACAAAATTACACTTACTCAAGTTCTGGCCCTGTCTAGTGCAGAGAGAGCTGGACGAGCTGGTACCTCCTTGGTCCCAGAATGTGGACTCTAGAGCTCCTTGCTATGCATCTAAAGTAAGTACAGAAAAGGCCATAGACTCTTTAGTTTTGCCAGTTGAGTCCTCCCTCCATTCTGAGTGTAGTATATAAGAACAGAGATCTCATGGTATATAGTCAGTGAATGAGTGAACATGCTGCTTATTTTATTTTTTTTAATGACCCTTCTCCCCTCTAGGAGACATGAGTACTTTTTGCTTTTCTCTGGATAAAACTAAGCTCTTTCCCCTTATGTAACAATTGCAGAATGTTACATCCTGCCATGTTGTTGCTTTCATCTTTTTTAATGAACTGTTTGTATTTTTCTGTCTCCTCAAGCAGTCTCAATATGTATCTAAGATTGCATTGTAGACATTACTTACTTATTCCACTATATTTGGATATTCCAGAATAAAGTTCATCCAGACACACTTTATTCTGGAATATCCATGATTTATTCTGGAATACCCAAAGATAACAGTATAGGTAAGCAATGTCTAGATGCAGTCTAATTTATTCCAACTTTAGATTCTGCTTCAACCAGTTTCATACTGTTTCCCTCAAAATCCACCATCTTAATTATCTTGAGGCCTCTGCAAACATATTTCCTGGGATACTATGTAGGGATATGCAGAAATATTCATAACATTCAAAATTCATACAAATTTGGCCAAATTTGGACTTCAAATCGAATGTTGGCACATTTTAAGATTGACATTTGAATTCTGTTCTATTGAATTCTAGGATTTGTATGCTATTCATATGCATTTATATGGGATTCATATGGGATTTGTATGAGACTCGGACTGAACATTCGTATTGAATACAAATCTTACCACATTTGAAGGGGATCTATTTGAATGAATACCAATTTTCTTGCATTCAATTTGATATGAATTGAATAATAATAATAAAAAACTTGGTTCATATCCCTAATGCTATGGCATGTCCAGAGGCATTTCAGTACTTCTAGATATGTTGATCAGTTCTTCTCATCACTAGGGCTTAGGAAGCGCTGGGCTATGCATACAGAGTTATGTAGCTTCAACTTGTTTTCTGCCACTGCTTCTTTCCTCCGTCACTACACAAGGCTCATTTGGAATGACACTCACATACAGTGTTGGCCTTGCTCCCTGCATGTGGTAGAACTCAGTGCTACCTTGAAAATAAAGCAACAATTGTCAGCAGCCCCTGAGATGCTGAGCCTCCTCCAGCAGGTGGTAGCAGTACAGTAAGTTCAATTAGTACTTGATGATTTTAGCTTTTATTCCCCATATATGAATGATTGCTGTTGGGATGGTGAGCTGGCAGCAGAGCAAACCTGAAGTCAACCTTCCATAATGCCTAGAATATATTGCAAATGGCATTCTTGAGTATTACAAAGAGAAAGACATCAAGAAAAGAAACCTGTCTACAGCTGGCACTAGAAGAAGATGTCGAGAACACTGCTTAGTTCTGACAGTTCGGACCAATTGCGGTCTTTGAATTTGCCTTTATTAAATTATATTTTGTTCCAAGTAATACAACACAGCAAAACAACCTTTATCCGAAAACGTAGCTAAACATTTTAAGTATTGCTAATATTAACTTATGTAGAGATAAATGTTTTAAATCACCAGTTCGTCATCTTTGAATCAGAGCAATTTGATGTAGCCTTGGTAAAGTATTAAGTAGAAGAGACCAAACAGTTTGAAATGTATCTGTCAACTCCTGATGACCCATTTTCTTTATTCTCCAGATGCAAAGAGTCAGCTTATAGGGATCCATGGGCCCTCTCGCTCCTTACCCATCATGGGCCATAAAAGCTGACTGGAAGAAGTGCTAAATGCCTCAGTTGGAAGTGTTAAACCTTAACCTTCACAATGCAACCTCTGGATACAGAAATGCTAAGATACTATTGCATAGTTACAGCACTCCATTTTTAGGGCTCTCGCCGTCAAGAAGGTAGCAGTGATACTATTTCAGAACTGGACTATTTATGTCCATATAAATCCAAATTCAGGCTAGTATGCATGGTGAAGCACAAAAAATGGATGGTGAAGCACACAAGACCAAAAGAGATATTCTTCATGACTAGGCCAGTGGCTCAAATAGTTCAGCAACTGGTTCTCACCACGAGAACTGGCTACAGATTGAAGTCTAAAAATTACCCTTAGTGTTGGGAGAAAGATAGGGAGACATGGATGTCAGTTGGTTCTTCTGATCTCTTAGCTAATTTTGATTTGATTTATTTATTTGTATTTCAATCCTGCCCTGTATCTGAGGGTCTCAGAGCAGATGACTAAAACAATTTTATTTGTAGCAGTTTGGGGGCTGTTATGCGCTCTACCTCTTTGACAGGCTAGGCATGCGCCGGCAATCCGGCTCTTCCCCTGCCGTTGCAGAAGCATTTGCTTCTGAAATGGTTTCAGGGGGAAAGCCAGATGTAAGACCTAATTTTTTAGGTCTTACATCTGGGAAGGATTTTGGCGGCAAAACCGGTTTAAGAAACTGGTCTTGCATGCTGAAATGCGGATGTGGCTTCCCAAAGGGTCCCTAATTCCATTCCCTTTGCGGAAGCCACGTCTTAATACCTCCCCGAACTGGCTCTAAATCCGTTTTTAGAGCCAGTGCGGAAAGGGCCAAAGAGTTGCTTTTGACTCTTCCAAAAGCCAGATCCTCTGAAGATGGATATTGCAGCAATATCCAAAAGGTTAGGTTCTCAGTAGAAGCCTAGAAACATGGCATAAATGGTTCAAACCCACTACTAATAAGATTGAAACCAGCCATGAAAGCCTACATACAAGCATTAAAACAATTTTCCTAATAGTGGCTGGTGGGGCATCCAGAAATGCTGAGCACCAGATATGTTGGGCTGCAAAGGAACCTGACAAAAATGCCAGGAACATTTTTCAGTACATACAGTTGAGCCAACAGATGCCAGCTGCAACACAGTATGACTATGTTATTTGAGGGTGGAATTTCTGTGGCTGGGGGCTGCAAACACTCTGCTTTTTGTTGTTGTTGTTGTTGTTCCATTCCCATTTAAGACTTAGAGGGGGGTTGTTGTTGTTTTGCTTGGATTCTCAGGAGTTTTCTTCTAATTTACTGTTGACTGAATTTTGCTCCTGTACTCTTTTAAACATCTCTGTGAAAGCACTGGGAGCTGTCAGGGAATTTGTGTTAAGAGGCCATCAGCACCATGATGACTCCCATTGCCGTCTGTTCATTCCATTTGAATCAGGACAGGAGCTCAGGTGTGCAATCATGCAGATCCTTACTCAGTGATTCCACTTCAACCTTATTTCTAAGCATTTATATTCTGCTCTTTACCTGAAGATCTTAGGTCAGGTCAAAACACCCAATAAAACCATAGGCTGCGTCCCCATGCACTTTTGGTCTGGGACCAAAATCGGGTTTGGCAAGAGCCATCCCCATGAATTTTAGATTTGGCCCAATTTCCACGGAACAAATCGCAGAACAATAAGGTTGCCCCCCTGAAAAAGGGAGAAATCTCAAGCCTCTGCACCCCCTTACTCCTTTTCCCTGATAAAGGGAGTAAGCTTTACTCCCCTTTCGAGGCAAACAAGTAGCTTGCCTGGGAAAGGGAGTAAAATAACAATCCTGGCACAGTTTCATAGGGACGGCTGAATCTGCCCCCAGCCTGCCCCCAGCCCGGGTTTGCTGCCGGAAGAGGTGGTGACATTTACCAGTCTAGATGGCTTTAAGGTAGGGTTAGACAAATTTATGGATGACAGATGTATCAATGGCTACTAGAATGAATGCCTAGGTGCATCTTTCAGGTTGGGGGGGGAGCGGGGCACTTCTAAAGCCATTTGCTGGGATTCGAGAGCAGGAAAGGTTTGTCCTTGTCTCTGCTTGAGATGCCCATGAGCATTTGTGTGCGACAGGATGCTGGACTAGATGGGCTGTGGCCTGATCCACCAGGGCCTCTCTTATGTTCTTATGTACCGGGAATGGCATGGGGACACTGGAGATTCGATCCCATGCAAGCCCAATCCACGCCCAATCAGTGCCAAACAGCTTGCATGGGTTCGCGGCCATAGATAAAATCAATATGACAGGACAATATTAAGAAAAAGCTAAACATCAAAGGCCCAGGCAAAGAGATACATGTTAACCAGGCACCAAAAGCCCATACGCCAATGTTATATTTCCATTGGAAGTTTGATCCAAAGTTTGGGGACCATCACAGAAAATGCCCTTTTATGTGCCACCATCCCTCAAAGGGTGGTAGAACTACAAGGTCCTCCCTTAGTTATTTTAACACCTGGACAGATCTATATGGGAGAAAGCATTTCTTCAGATAAGGAGTCCAAACCATTCAGGGCTTTGTATGTAAGAATCAACACCTTGAATTGGGCTTGCTAGAGAATAGGTAACCAGTGCAGATCATTCCAGACCTGCATGATGTGATTTTCTGGCCAGACACATCAGTCAGTACACTTCAGTTCCTGCATTCTGCAGTAGTTCCAGCTTCCAGACCGTCTGCAATGGCAGCCCCATGCAAAGCCTTAGATAGGGTATTTCCACACTTGGCCTACTGTGTAGAATCAGAAATGGCTCGTTCTGTGTAGGAGCACACCACAATTGAGTGCTCCACACATAAACTTATATTTACCTGTTCCAAAGCCAGTAAGGCTCTGGGCAGGCTCATTTGCATGTCTTCTGCTTTGGAAGATGTGCTGGATGGTCACCTGAATATGCTACACAAGTGGACTGATGCATCATGTGGTGTGTCGCACAAGTGCACATGAACATCTTGTCAGGGTTGCCCTGGTGGCAGTTCCAACATATACATGCTGGTGTTCGCAAAATAAGATGGCAAAGTCCAGACACCCATTCACATTGAAGGTAGGTGTTTGGGTGCTTGTGGGGAGGGATGACATGTACCATTTGTCAGTGAGACTGCTTAGTACCTCCCGTGGGCAACTTTGCCTTTCCCATCCCCCAGACAGGAAGGGATGTGCACATTTATGCAGTCTTGTGATTTCCAGAGTGTGGATCACTTTGGCCCAGTTGCCCTATCCAGGAAGCATTGAATCTGGCAAACCTGAAATAATGTGGTAAGTGCTCCTGGTCACCACTGCCACCTGAGCTTCAAGGGACAGTGATGAGACATGTGTTCTTTCTGGGACAAAACAATTTCATCCAGAATAGGATGCTCCTTAACCTTCTGGAATGCATTGAACATTCCTGGTTATACCTTCTCCCGTATAGACCTGCCCATGTACTGAGATCTCAAGAAGAGGGCCTTCTTGTAGTTCCTCATCTTTCAGAGGAGCAAGCAGAAGAGACACACAAGATGACCTTATCTGTGATAGCCCCAGACTCTGTAACAGCCTCCCTCTGGATTGCCATAAGGCACCTATAGTATATGGGTTTTGTGCCCAATTAAACCATTTCTCTTCACCCAGGCCTTTATTTTTAGGTTCCTCTGGGTGTTGTCTTGCCGGGGTGGGTGAGGAGGGAGGAAAAATTATGTTTGGTGAAGGGAAGGATATAAATTATTAAGTAAATAAGTCATCAAGGGAAGTCACATTTTACCAAAATTCATTTTAGGAAAATCTTGATATTTAAAAAAATGTGTGGCAGAAGTAATATTAAAAGTAAAAAACATATTGAACATAACTGTGTTATACAAAAGGCAACTGTATTTTATTTAAAAAACATAGCATTTAATGCTTTGATACTTTTAAATAGATTGCATTTGATTGTGAGAGGGCAGAATAGAAATCTAGGCAAATAAATGTTTAGTATACATTTTTGTCTATAATACTCTATACCCATTCTTGCAAGTGATTTTCATAACATAATGCATTTTTAGACATTATTTTCATGATTGTACACATTCTTATTGGAATCTTTCCATAATATAAATAATACAACCATCATCTGGTGATAAATGTCCAGTGCAAATAAGTGCAGACTTTAAAAACTGCTTAAATTTCAATTCATTTAATGAATGTGGAAATGTGAATTTTGTAAGTTTCCATTTATAACACATAGTAAATGATTTTCTCCCCAGCTCTAATCTAAATCTGATGAAAATAAGGGATAGAAGTAGTACATTAATTGGGTTTTATGTAGAGGAAAAATGAGAGAATGGTAAGAAGCAAAAGAAAAGGAAGACAAGATGAACTTATTTTCATTTTGGTTTTGGTGTTTTACTGTTTAAATAGTCAATTTTGAATTGAAGTATCTGTGGTTTTAATGTATTTCCATTTTTTTAAAAAAAATTTAGCAAATTTCCAGTAAATACATGATTTTCATCTTTTAAATGTTTGTGTGTTGAATTAGGGTATATGTAAAGGAGAAGGCATTCTTATTATACTAAAACCACAAAAGAAGAAAAGAAAACGGAAAAACCAGTAAATGTAAATATTTCAGAGGCACTAAAATATATAAGCTTCTTGAGAATGGAGTGGCCTTGGTCACTTATTAGAAACAGTTATAGATCTGTAAGTGGTTTGGGGTGTCCCTTAGGATGCACCAGTGTGCAGAATGGTGGACCCCAGTAAGCTTGTTGGTCTGAAACACTGGACTGTGTGAAATATATTAATTTGGGGTTTGTTTTTTGTGTTTTGAGTGCATCAAAGAGGTCTTTTCATTTACATTCTGACAACCGGGGAATGACCACTGTTTCAGCTAGTCAAACTGAGATGAAACAATTTTAGGAAAAATACTGTTTTCTGTGTCAGATATCCTTGTATTAGAAAGGATTGGGAAGTACCCAATGTTTCTATGGGTGGTCTAGCACCCAATAGCAATGGGTGCTAGCCTCCCTGCTGTGGAAACATTGGAGCACCCATTTGCAAATCCGGATTGACCCACAAGGGATCTGCCTGTCACCTGAGGTGTTTTGGGGAACAGAGGGTGCAATCTCAGAAGTTGCCTTCGGAGATTAGCAAAGACTCCGGAGTCCCTCTAAAGTTGCCTTCGGAGATTAGCAAAGGCTCTGAAGACAAACCCCTTGCAAGAGCAATGCAAGAAAGGTGCATATTAATTAGCTCCTTGTGAGTACTGATGAGTCAGCCTCATTAATAGGTACCTCTTTCCATGCCTGAAGGTAACAGGCAGCACCAGCCCCCATGTGTGCCTCCCTCCCCCTGAGCCTCCTCTAGACCCCATTGCCAGATTGTAGTGGAAACAAGCTCCATACAATCTGGATATTCAGGCTGAAGACCCCATTGTAGATCCCTTTAATGGATCTTCTGCAGTGGTGGATCCCTCAAATTCAAGAGTACTGGAGGCCTCTGAGCTATCTGACCCAAAGGTGGGTGTTCTGGGTTAGATAATGCAGAAGGAAAACTGTTAGTTGCCTTGCTGGTGTTTCTCAGGCTGTGTCTTCTTTATGTAACAAAGGCACCTTCATTAGGGGCCTCAGGCAGCCAGTGTCTGTTAATTGCAGTGGAAACTGGGTACTCTGAGATCCTAATTAAGATGCCCTTGATGTGTAATGGAGACACAGCCTCACTCTGAAAGTGGATTGGGGGAGCCTTTTCACACTTACCTGACTGGTCTGCTGTAAAAAATGCAAGAAGACCTGCAAAAAGTCTGCAGAGGAAGTCCTCCAGATCTCTTGGTGTTCCAGATCAGTGGTAAGTGAAATGTTCCTTAGCATCCCAACTAGGGATGTGCATGAATATTTGTAACATTTGAAATTCGTCTCAATTTGTCCAAATTCGTATACTTAAACTCAAATTGAATGTTACAATATTCGTATGCTAACGTTCAAACTAATGCAAATGTTTCCAGACATTTGTACGAATAGTTCAGACATTCATTAAGTAGGGAAAACATATCAGATACATACCTAATTATATAACATATCTATCTATTTGTATCTGTTCATATCAGATACCTATTTATTCATACCAGAAATGTATCTGTTTGTATCGGAGACGAATGTTCATACGAATATGCACAAATCTAACAGAATTTTACCACATTCGAATGCAATCTATTCGTACAAATATGGATCATCAAACATTCAACTCGTTTAAAATCAAATGCCAAAAATACATTTGTGTGCATCCCTAATCCCAACATACCTGGATAACCTTTCAAAAGATTTGAGGGTTTTTCTTCGTGGTATAAGAGAAGACCTGAAGCTGATCCCTTTTAAAATGAACACTTGACCATGTGGAAAGATAGGATCAAGCCTTTGAGAAGTTAGCTGTAGTGCTAGCATCCTCTTCTTCATGGCCTCTGTTTGAAATAACTACAAACAAGGGTTCAGTGGAGCTTGGGATGGAAGCTTTAGGCCATTGCTAGGGCACGTGTGATAGCATAGCTTTATAAGCAATGATGAACCCATCCTTCCAAAGGGCCTTATTAGAGCTGTGAATTATTGGAGGATTTTGAAGGCTTGATTTTTTGAGCAAAACATTGCCTGGAGCCATCCTAATGCAATATGCATTTCCTTTTTAGATGAGCATACTGCTCTTCCATCAACACAGCAACAAACCCGCATGTAGGGAATCAGACTTCAAAGCAGGAAGCATGCTCACTTAACTGATGGAAAAAGATATCAAGGAGCATAGAATTTGCTGCTGTATTTTGCAAAACAACCATAGCCGCATGGAGTTATTAAACAGGCCTTCTTAAGCGGCGATGTTGGTTTGAGACTTTGATTGATCTCATGCAAACAGATGGAAGAACTCTTAGCAGTGGATAAAACTGGAAAATGTTCCACATTCCACCACCACCCCAACTTTGTCCAGGCCAGACCTCTAAAATAAAACAATTACTGCAAACCCAGATCTATGCCAAGTTTGGTAGTTTGGGAATAATAGATAAGGTTATTCCCTTTTTTATAGAATCTGAAAGGTAGTGGATTTACAAAGTCTGCAAAATACAGATTATATTTGAAACAGCCCTTAATAGACAAGACTAGCCCATAATGGGGAAAGGGGTTGGTCTTTTGTTTGTTTGCACATGGATATATCTCTTCCTACTAGGGATGTGCACAGGTTTTTTTTCATGTTTGCTTTGCATCAAAGTGAATGTGAACAAAATTCAAATTTGTGCAAAAAGAACCACTTTGAAAGTGGTAGGATTTGAATCTGCTGCAAATGTTATTTGAATGCTATTCAAGTCTGATTAGAATCCCTGCTGCCAGTTCCACCACCGAATTCCCCTTGTGAATCCCCTGCGAATATGTTCTGAATCTGCTTTGAATCTGCTGCAGATGTGACTGGGCTGCTGTTTTGCTGCCTCCCCATGTTTGCAAATATAACAAAGCATGAAGCAAATGCCCCAAAGCATTCACTTCACATTTGAATGCCCGTCTTCAAATGTAACCAACATTCAGTTCAAATGCAAATTTGTACAAGTTTTGAATGTGATGAATATTCATGCACACCCCTACTTCCTACTGGCTCAAATCCATCTGTTATGATTAGGGATATGCACAAATATTTGTAACATTCAAAAGTCATGTGAATTTGGCCACATTTGGACACTCAAATTCAAATCGAATGTTGGTACATTTGAAGATTGACATTCGAATTTGAATATAATTGTTTTTTAAACTGATTATATATATATATATTAATTAATTGAATGTTTTGATGCATTTGTATGAAGCTTCATATGGGATTTGCATGGCATTGAACATTTGTAGCAAATTCAAATCCTACTACATTCAAAGGGGATCTATTCAAATGAAAATGAATTTTCTTGCATTTGATTCAACATGAATTGAATTTTTTAAAAAATTCGTGCACATCCCTAGTTATGATGACAGATTTGTCACTGTGTTTTTCAAATCCTTGGACCGTAACACTGTAGTTCTAGCATTAATAAGTACTGGATGAATGTGAAACTAAAGATCCTATACTTATTCATAGGAGATTCAGGAAAGATGCTGGTAAAATTTATTAAGTGAGAAAAATGTAAACACTATTGTTTGATCCCAGGGCAGGTTCTGCTGAGGAGAGGGAAGAGTTTTACTAATGTGGTGTTCTGTCTGTCCATACACACTGTGTTCCATTTGTTCAATCCATCCTAGGTGAAAATAGGAATAGCCTGTAATGTTTGTGCTACATTTCTGCAAGCAGTATGAGAAGTGAATAAGCCCTTAGTTTGCACTTGTGTTAAAAATTGCCTCCAAAACTGAATAATGGTAATCCAAATAACTGATATATCTGAGAGCTGATTAGTGTGGGATTTGGTCCTTCGTGGTTTTAACTTTCCTACATTTTCATATTTTAAAAGATTTACGGAAATGAGGAACAATGTCCTTGTGAGGTTTTGAGAAGTATATGATCTATTAGAAGGAAAGATAGAGTCATACAAGACTATACATTTTACTTGAATGATTGCTATATTGAGTAACATCATGATAAGCAGAATGAATTAAGATGATATATTCCCCCCCATAACTTTCTCTACCTCTGTACAGATGTGTGGGCTATAAAGGTTATTTATAAGGTTCATTTAAATTCCACATCTTTTCCTAGCTCATTTTTCCACTTTCTATTTTACAGTACTTACATGTAAAATCAATACATTCAAACAGATTTTCCCTCCTCCCATCTGAAGAAAAAAAGAAAGAAAAGCCTTGGAATGTTTAGCGGCCCACTTTTAAGGAAAGGGTATTTAAATCCTTATTTTAAAAAACAAGTTTGAACTATGGGTAGTCAAAGGATCAGTTGTAGGTGTCTGAACGGTTTCCTGAAGTTGTAAATAAAAATTACAAGTATTCTTTCTGTAACACTATTTTATATGCCACAATTTTGCTTTTGCACAGTTTGTAAAATATGACTTCTCTGGTTTAATGAAGTCCTGGAAATTTTTGATAATATGATTTGGGGCCAGTTTGCACTTGGCTGTATTTTGGGATATACCTCAGAATTGGGGTCTGTTGTCTGCTTAATGATGCAGACTCTGACAGGCCTCACTTTGGGATGCCTGTAGCTTGCACTAGAATGTGGACAGCAGGCCCTTATTCCAGGATATATTCCAGAATAAAACCAAGTGCAAACTTGTTGGCCTCCTAAGTGCCATTGACTTAGACTGTGATCAGATACGGGGGGTGGGGAAGCATCTGTGAGGCACCTCAGAAAAGCCTTTGAGGTAGGATTGTTCCAACAGTCTCTGTGCTAAGAAAGGAGGATTGTAGAAGGTTTGGGAACATGAGAACCACAAACCCATATTCTGAGGTGCCGCTTTTGTTATGTATGACCACAGCCGTATACTGGCAAACTTCAGGTTCCTCCAAACAACCAAAAAATGGCTGCCTCATAACAGCTCCTGAGACATAAGTGCTCCACATTGCCAACCCCAATCCCAGAGGGATGAAAATCACTCTTGGAGGTGCTTCTGGAGAGACAGCAGCAATGGGCTGACCTGGCATGGATTAGCATCATGCATAAAATGGCTGACTTCCAGGGCCATTTCCTGTTTGGTACTAAAATGGCATGGATGGAAACTTTGAAAGTGCAGAACTTGTTCCCTGGCTTTAAAGTCTCAAGATTGGGTTGCACAGGTTATGTCTTCCAGCTAAGCGGTGGGATTGGCAGATGGGCAACATTTCAGGCATGAGAATGCATTCTTGGTCTCCTCTCTACAGCGCTAATGATTTACTGATAGCCTGAGGGTTCCTCTGGAGTACATTGGATTTCATTCATGGACTGGGTGTCCTTTCTGAGTTGTGATTGACATTCTAAGTAGTCTGGGTCTTGATAGTTTGTATCTTAAATTGCTGGTCTCTAGTAGGGATGTGCATGGATATTTGTAACATTCAAATTTTGTACAAATTCATATGAATTCAGACATTTGAATTTGAATTGAATGTTGGCACACTCGAAGACTGACATTTGAATTTTAATTGAATGTTTTGATACATTCGTATGAAGCTCCATATGGGATTTGTATGCATTTGTATGGGATCCATATGGGATTTGTATGCATTTGTACTGGATTCGTATGGGGTTGAACATTTGTATTAAATATTAATCCTAGCATGTTTGAAGGGGATCTATTGGAAGGAACACAAATTTTCTTGCATTCAATTCAATACAAATTGAATTTTAAAAAACCACATTCGTTCACATCCCTAATATCTGATCTTACTTTGGCAGGTTTATGGTAATTCCAAATTTTGCACTATAGCCAATTTCTTGCACGGCATGGGGTCGCACTGCATGGTGACTTGTGACTGACATATGAACTACAGCATTATATAAGGGAGGACGTTGATGATCAGACACACTCCAACTTTGTTTCCTTGACTTTTAAAACCATTTTCCTTCAGTACAAAGTTGATATGGAACTGCAGCTTCAGACACTTCTACAGGCGATAGAAAATTATATTTTCCTAAAACAAGATCAAAAGAAAAGTCAGGAGATGGCAGGTTGCCTTGCAGCTGTGATAAGTGCACTCCAGCTGGCAGATCAGTTTGAAAAATTCATCCCACCAGGTACTCTTAAACTGATGCCATTGCTCCCAATGAATGAGAGAATTTTAAGGCATCCCTACTGTTCAAACAAACAAACAAACAAACAAACCTAAGGTGGGAGCCGAAGACCACAAAGACAACAGCCAACTCCCAAGTTGGTAAAAGCAGAGCTGTGGATCGGTAAAACATTTATTATAAGACTTCAATATAACTTGCAAAGGAATAGCATAAGTTGAAACTTCTCACTATACCGGTGAAAAATATGAAAGAACATAAGTGGCGATATATGTATATACCCTGAACTCTTAATAAAAGAGGCTCCTCTTGTCTCACCAAACCAGTAAGGTACCATATGAGCCAGTTTGGTCTTGTGGTTGGGGAGCCAGACTCTTATCTGGTGGCCACTGGGTTTGATTTAGTGCTCCTCCATGAAGCCAGCTGGGTGACATTGGGTTAGTCATAGTTCTCTTTCTGAGCTCTCATGGCTCCAACTATTTCACAGCGTGTCTGTTGTGGGGAAAAGAATAGATAGTTTTGTTGGCTGCTCTGAGTCCCCTTAAATGAATTAGAAAAGCATGGTATAAAAGCCAATTCTTCTTCTTCTTCTTCTTCTTCTTCTTCTTCTTCTTCTTCTTCTTCTTCTTCTTCTTCTTCTTCTTCTTCTTCTTCTTCTTCTTCTTCTTCTTCTTCTTCTTCTTCTTCTTCATTTGTGGTGTATATGTGTACATACCAGAAATGGGTGTTGGGCTCCTTATATCGCAGATGGTTAGAGTAACATCTATCACAGATGGTTAAGATAACATCAATGCCACACCAAAGTAATAAGCTATGAATGCCCATTAAGTCCCCAATATACGAGGCAATATGTATCTTAAGATGGTTATATTTGGCTGCTCTTGTCACAGATGGTTAATTTAACATTTAATGACATTTGTGTTTTGACCAAGGAAGCCTTCTTCAGGGGCTCTGGAGTTCAATAATGCTTTGTATGTTATGCCCTCAAGGATTTAAATGTACAGTAGAAGCACTGGTACATTTTGTTAAGCAAAGAATTGACTATTGCATAGACAGATTTTAAATAATGCTTAATCTGAAATGTTTAATCTTAGTTTATATCCAACTGTATCCCTTCTGTTCCTTCTGCTTTCTGTTTTAGAGAATATTTATCAAAAAGATTCTGAAGCCTGTTTCAGACATAAGCTTTGTGTTTGAGCTTTCAGTTGTATGCAGATATTCAGCAATACCTCAGGAGTCCTGTCTGAGGAGGAGAATCTTGCCATTTTTCTCCTGGGGGTGGTCTAGTGGTGGCACCTGCTCTCTAGGTGACTCTCCAGCCTGTCTGGGCATGAACATCTTGGGGGAGGTGATTCTTTGTGGGACTGCACCCTTTTCTCAGCTGCTCTGGACTCCACTTAACAAAAGAACATAAGAGAAGCCTTGCTGGATCAGGCCACAGCCTATCTAGTCCAGCATCCTGTCGCACTCAAACACTCATGGGCATCTCAACCAGAGACAAGGACAAACCTTCTCCTGCTCTTGAGTCCCAGCAAATGGCCTTAGAAGTGCCCCGGTTCCTCACCCTCCCAGCCTGGAAGATGCACCTGGTCTCAGCCAGAGACAAGAAAGGACAGCTGCTTGGGGCTTTCAGTTGCCAGAAGCCCTGTCTGAGGAAGAGAACCATGCCATCTCTCCTGGAGGTGGCCTAATGGTGGCAACCTAGACCACTATGCCCTCTGTGTGACTCTCCAGCCTGGCTGGGCATGGACATCTTAGAGATGATTCTTTGTGGGGCTGGGACTTTTGGTCAGCTGCTCTGGACTCCACTTGGTCTCAGCTACACCAGAGACAAGAAAGGACAGCTGCTTGTGGCTTTCAGTTGCTGGAAACCCTGCCTAAGGAGGAGAACCTTGCCATCTCTCCTGGAGGTGGTCTAAAGGTAGCAGCCTAACCACTGTGCCCTCTGTGTGACTCTCCAGCCTGGCTGGGCATGGACATCTTGGGGGAGGTAATTCTTTGTGGGACTGGGGCCTTTGGTCAGCTGCTCTGGACTCCACTTGGAATCAGCGAGCTCAATTTGTGTGTGTGTTTGGCTTATTTTGCAATGTTTTGTATGATGTATTTTTATTATAATGTTTTGATTATTTTGCATTGTATATTTTCTGTTGCAAACCGCCTTGGGGAAATTTTCTTTTGGAAGAGCGGTATACAAATAAAATAGAAATGAACATTTTTTAAAAAATGAAATGATGTTACCTTTGTTGCTTTGCTGTTAACTGTTTCGTGGCTTAATTTGGCTTTTCCTTTATCACTACTAAATCTTTTCCTAAATCTTATTACCGCTAGCACATAAGAACATAAAAGGAGCCCTGATGGATCAGGCTATACCGCATCTAGTCCAGCATCCTGTCACACACAGTGGCCCACCAATTGCCCATGGGAATCTCAAGCAGAAGACAAAGACAAAAACTTCACCTGCTGTTGAATCCCAACAAATGGCCTTTGGAGGCATTCTGCCTGCCTAATAACTAGACTAGACGTCACCCCGCCCAAAATGAAAACAAATTCTAAAAATCTAGACATATTGAAGCATGATGCTGATCCACCAAGACATCCCTTACTGTATCAGCATCCAATGAGAGAATTCTATAGCAGTCAACTTGGTGTGCATCAGATACTTCACAGTACCAACCAACACAACCCTTTTTTCCCCCCAGCTTCAGTCAGCCTGGCCGTTTTGGACTACAAATCCCATCAGGTCCCACTGACCCTAGTCACTGCAGCCATTTGTTTCAGCTTCCATCTGTTTCAGATTCCTAGCCTATTCATTTTGGACTCCCTGTTCCTTAGGTGCAGGCAGCACAATTGTGCTGACTAGGGGTGCTTCCACACATGCTGCTGAAAAATGGATCTAACAAGATCTGTTTTTTGGCCATCCATTCTTCAGAGGATCTGTCCCAAATAGAGACAGACCCTCGGAGGCCCTGTGCATCTGCACATGCACAGGGAGGACGGATTGCAGAAACAGATTGGAGTCGGTGCTGTGTGGACACACCAGCACCCATTCCAATCTGTCCTCCAGTGGGTGGAAGACCCTCACCCTGGCCTCCCCAGTTGGCTCCCTTGGAACCAAAGGTGGGGAGACAGTTGGGTGGTTTCCCTGGGGTCCTGCTCACCTTAGAAGCCAAGATCACGGATCCTAGAGCCAGGGGGACCTGCACCCTACACCCCCCAACCCACCCTGGGTTGTGCATGCATGTTCACAGCCTTACCTGCAGGCTGCCAGGTCAATTCTGTCTGCAGGAGGCCTGACACGCTGTGTGCGTGCATGCGGTCTGGTCCCTCATTGGCCAGCCACCCTCCTGGCTTCACCAGGTCATCTGCACAGGTGCAGGTGGCTGACCAATGAGGGGCCACTCCATGTGCATGTGCACAGCACCCTGGGCCTCCTCAAGGAGGAACACACCTCAAGGAGGAAACTATTCCATAGCCTGGGGGCCATCACTGAGAAGGCCCTTTCTCAAGTGCCCACCCCTTTTACTACTGAGGGTGGTGGGACAACCAGGAGGGTTTCCCCTCTCAGATCTTAAGGCATGGGCAGGTTGATATGAAGAAGGCATTCTTTAGATATTTGGGGCCCAAGTCATTTAGGGCCTTATAAGTTAAAGTTATGTGCATCCAGACAGTTGTTCCAGTCAGCAGTCTAGCAGTTGTAGTGTTCATTAAGTGGTGCCTCACTTCACGCAGCTTAGTTCTAGATGTTCGTCCTACACCTGGGCAGGAGACAGGAGCAGGAAATCCAGCAATTAGCCCAACGTATGGCATGGCTTATCCTTCTGAGGAACTCTGCTTTGGGTAGGTATGTGTCATATGGCTGTCGACATTGCTTAGGCACAAGGGACAGCAGATGCCTGACTCTTTCAGACAAGCGTATGAAAAACATTTGACATTTCCCAACTCTCTTAAGGAGTAATAAACTGTGGCAGGCCGTAATGTTAATGGCCAAAAGAGAGGGAGAGAGATTGAGGGAGGGAGGTGGGGAAAAGAGAAAGAGAAGAAAGGGTAGGGGAAGAGGAGATATGGAAATTGTCTGGTACTTCATTTTAGATTTACGGTGTTTTATATTTCGGCTCAGAATGTATACGTTTCTCTCTGTGTGTCTGTTTGTGTGTGTGTGTGAGTGTTGACTTTAGTGTAGGAAAATGAAAGTCTATAGCTCGGAGCACTTTCTCATGGATGGATCGTCTGGTACAAATGTCTTTTTTCTAAATGTCTTGAGGGGATAATGTACAGAAGACCACAGCAAATTCTTCATTCAGTGAGACATCGGCGGATTGGAGCTGCTGTGAAGCAGCCTTCTGGAAAACATTCAATGCTTCTGTCTAGACAAGGAGAAGATATAAGGTCTCCTTCCCGCTTCCCTCCCTATACAGCCCCTGGAGCACTGCAGCATAAAACTGTGCATGTCTGCTCATTAAACTGGAGGGCTGCTTTTTTTATTTTTTATTTTGGTACTTCACCCCCTAGGAAGGATTTTCCCCTCTTCTCCGTTCAGTGGAAATGTAGGTCATTTGATTGACATGTGTAGTTTTCATCATTTTTTATCTCTCTAGTGAAGGAAAAGGCGGGAGGAAAAACAAATGCACAGATGAGGCTATATTTGGGACTAGGAAAAAAGAAAATCTGGAGCCGAATGCATAATGAAATGGTTTAGCACAGAAAGAGAGTGGAAAATCACTCAAAAATAAATGTGCGCACGTGAGCACTTGTGTGCCCCACTCCCATAAGCAGCCACAGGGACAGTGAGCCTGGGATGAGGCATGCCCAGGTTGCAATCAGGGAATGACAGCTGCATCCAAAAATGATGTCGGGATTAAGTGTTTGTGACACAATGTTCAATATTCATATATGTGGGACTATTCTAATGGAAATGTTAATTTGGGCCTTGAAATCCTTTGCTGATCCCAAGAAGATGCATAAAGAGAGTTTATTTCCTTGCCTAGCAACCAGGGAAAAACTTTACCGCAAATGATTTGGACTAGGTAGTTTAGGTTACAATAGGGATATGTGTGAATATTCAAAACATTTGAAATTTGATCAAATTTGGGCATTCGAATTCAAATCTAATGTCTCTAAATTTGAATTTAACGTTCAAACAAATTTTTGAATCTTTTGAATCATTCAGATGAATTTTTCGGACATTCCTACATGTACGGATACGTGTGAATTACATATGTATTCATACACACTTCTACGGATACGTACGGGACAAAAAGGGGATAGATATGGGATAAAAACGGGATACATATGAATGCGTATAGATGTGTATGGACACATTTGGATATCGACATTCGTATCTTCAAATACAAATCAAAAATTCATACGAATAGATTCAAATCTGATTCAAATCTAATGTGAATACATTAGAATTTTAAACATTTGAATTGATTCGAATCTTTGGATATTCTATTTGAATTCAATCGAATCCCGAAAATTGCATTCGTACACATCCCTAGGTTACGTACATCCAGACGTGGGTGGAATATAGTGCCACTGCAGCACCACTATGGTCAAGTTGCCTCACGTACCAGAGGCAACCTCACCACAGCCCTGCTTTTTACCCCCCAAAACATACTAAGAACTATTGCTGGAAAACCCAGTGCTGGCCATGTCCCCCCCCCCCATAGTGCTTTTTAGGCTGCCTTCTTACCTCCTGGATGGAGTTGCCATGATTGCTTCCTCCAGAGCCCACCCTCAGAACTATAAAACTGTATCTGAGAGGGGAGGAGGAGAGCCAGCCCAGGATGGAAGAACTGCCGCACGTATGCCCTGCCACGCACACCCTCA
>MTQE01003428.1:31480685-31495583 GCA_014337955.1 Aspidoscelis marmoratus | reverse complement strand
GCTGTATCTGGGAGGGGAGGAGGAGAGCCAGCCCAGGATGGAAGAACTGCCGCGCATTTGCCCTGCCACTTTTGCCCTCAGGCTACAGTGGCCTACTCCCATTAGACTATCTTTACCATGGACAAGAGGAGGGAGACTCAGCATTCAACCATTTCACCTGCCACGAGGGCTACGGGAACTCAGCAGCACCCAGTCCTAACATCACCATGGATAAGTGGAGAGGGGGTTAGTGGCCGGCTGTCTCACCTGTTTTATAAGGTTTTTTTTTTTGTTATTGTTGTTATTATATACTGTATTATTTATTATAATGCACAATGTAATTTTGATTTATGTATTTATTTGACTGACTATATTTATTTGCCATATCTCTTTGATTATATTCACATTGTATCTTTGTTTTTTCCATTTGTTGTAAACCGCCTTGGGCAAAAATTTATTTTTGGAAAGGCGATATATAAATAAAAATGGAAAATGGAAAATGGAAATGGAGGATGAAACAGGCATTTGTGCACGTGCATAGTTGATGTCGAGCACACCTGGGTATCGTGTACACACATTTATTTATTTATATTTATATCCCGCCCTATACCCACAGGTCTCAGGGCGGGTAACAACCTTTAAAATCCAGCATACCAAAAAACTATATCAAAACACATGTAAGTTAAAACACATGAAGGCTGCAAGGCATACCTATTTTTTCGTTCTCAGGAGTAAGGTGCACAGTACTTAGATTTAGCACTATAACCTAAATTTTGGCCTTCAGAAGTCTTCATGGTTGTGTCTTCTACTCAGCTTGGATTATGCACAATGCTTCCAGATGTCCAATTTCTTTGTGTGTAATGAAGCACAGGTGATGAAATGAATATTCACGGTCGAGCACTCCCACTTTTGCTGTAACCTGTTCCAAGTTATAGCTCTCTATTAGTATTGTGGTTAGTTAGATTCTTATCTGGAGGTATCTTGGTTTGTACATGGAAGGTACATGGATCCTCTGTCACATTCTGCTGCCACTGTTCTCTTGCAGATCTTTTCTCTCTTTCTGCCAACCTTTCAGTTTTCCCAAATAATGTGGATAGAAATTGCCTTGATCAGATTACCTTCTCCTGGTCACATCTTGCTGTTTTTTTTAACGCCGTCTAGGAAGAGAAAGGAGCATTTTCCGTTATTTATTTATGCATTCATTATTTGTTTTTATTGTATTCTTACTCCACCCTTTTTCTGAAGCTCTCAGGGTGGGTTGCAACAGTAGAAACAAATTAGGAGTCAACCCGAGGCTTCAAATCATTAGGTAAAAGCAATCCTCTCCAATAGTTTAGGATTGCCCAGAATTCCAAAGTGTATAAGGAATTTCCAGAGTAAACATAGGAGTGACATTGTTTTGTGCTAGAAAGATTACATATAGTAAAACATATCTGCTTCTGTGGAGTGGCACACGATTTCATTTCATTTCCATTTTATTTGTATACCGCCCTTCCAAAAGAAAATTTGCCCAAGGTGGTTTACAACAAACAGAAAATATACAATGCAAAATAATGATCAAAACATTATAATAAAAATACATTATAAAAATTGCACATCATACAAAATTTTGAAGAAAACACACACACACACACACAAAATAGGCAGCAGATGCCAAGTGGAGTCCAGAGCAGCTCACCAAAGGTCCCAGTCCCACAAAAGACACCTCTTTCAAGATGTCCGTGCCCAGCCAGCCTGGAGAGTCATCCAAAGGGCAGAGGAGTCTAGGCTGCCGCCACTAGACTGCCCCCAGGAGGGATGGCATAAGCAGCTGTCCTTTCTGGTCTCTGGTGTAAGTGAGGTCAGGTGGAGTCCAGACAGCTGACAAGAGGGACCTAGTCCTGCAAGGAAGCAGCTCCAAATTATCAGGGCCCATGTAGACTGGAGAGTCATCCAGAGGGCAGAGTGGTCTAGGCTGCCACCACTAAACACCAGCCTCTCTTTAGAGCAACTTCTAAAAGAAGATCCTTTGGGGGATTGATAGCTCTCATGGTCTCTTGTCCAAGCATTTAATGACCAGTTTGGCTAAGAATCTTGGGGGATGTTAGTTCAAAGTCCGAGAAGAAAAACTCCAAATCCACTTGAAATGGTTCAAGAGTGTCATAAAAACACTTGGTTGATGCACTTCATTTGAATGATTGGTCTGTCCACACTGGGCCAGAAGCCAGTCTGGTCTGGTCTGGTCTTAGAGCAGGCTCTGGTTAAACTGACCCACTGTAGGCCAGGTTACTTAGAGAGGGCCAATGCAATGTGGGGCACCCCATGCAGTGCTGAAATGTGGGAGCACCCTGAGTTTTCCATTTCCTAGATGGTGTGTACATTAGGATCTGGGAAAGATGAAAGGGTAGTATGTCTGCTTTCTATTGCCCAACCTCTAAAACTAGCTATTTTGGTTTGCTAAACATTCAGGACATGCATAAATATTCATCACATTTGAAATTCGTCTGAATTTGTTCAAATTTGGACATTCTAATTCAGATCATATGTTGGTACATTTGAAGACTGACATTCAAATGCGAATTGAATGTTTTTATGCATTCATTCAAAGCTTTATTACATTTGTGAACCTGGAGAGCCAGGAAAGCAGCTGCCCAGTCACATCTGAAGTGGATCCAGAGTGGATTCAAAGTGGATTCAAAGCAGATTTGACACGTTCAGGACAGATTTATAGGGGATTCGTAGGGGATTCATAGAGGATTCATACACGTGACTGGCAGCAGAGATTCGAATCGGATTCATATCAAACATTCATATCGAATTTGAATCCTACCACGTTCAAAGGGGCTCTAGTAAAATTAATTGAATTTCCTTGCATTCAGTTTGACTCAAACATAAAACAAAATCCATGCACATCTCTACTGAATATGTAGAAATTCCTTTAAAAGAACTGAATTGATTAATTCTTTTGTATGTTGGGTATATTTTTTGCCCTTCAGCATCCTACATCACTTTTGGAATATCTGCATATTAGCCATCAAAATTGTAGTAATATTCCATTTTGTTGGGACTACTTCAACATTCTCATAAATGTCAATAAAAATGAGTGGGTAACTCGGTACAGTTTTTGTGTAGAGTAGGCTTACTTTCTGTCACAGAAGGCATCTTAATGTCAGGACAATTTTGTAAAGTAAACTGATTTTGTAGGGTTAAACTTGCTGCACATCCCGTTTTGTTAGAACAGCTGCTGACATGCTGCAGAAATTCAGACACATCCCATATATCTGTGCAGGGGTTTTGAACTGAGAACTTCAAGATGTGTGACTGCAGGGAAAGGGAGTAAAATAAAATATTGGCACTTCAATAGGCTTTCATTCACAAATTATGAAAATTTAGATTTATAATGCAGTTCATGGTTTAGGAGAGTTAGGCTTCTTAAAGGTAAATTGCCACTCCTTCTAATGTAGCCTATTATTCACCAAGATTTACAAATATTAAATCTCCGTACCAATGGGGAAGGGAGGTTAAGGGGAACTGTGTCTGAAAACTCCACTGCCGCCATTTTGGTGCTCTTTGGGTGCCGAAACAGCACTTCAGGGTCTGTATGCATAGCTCTCCGTTCGAGGATTGTGATCCCCAGATGCAGAGCTACATCCCAAAGTGCTATTTGTACAGATACATACGGGACAAAAATGGGATGCATATGAAATAAAAATGGGAAGCGTACGGATGCATACGGACACATACGAATGTTGTTGACATTTGTATCTTCAAATACAAATTGAATATTCATATGAACAGATACAAATGTATTGAATCAGATTCAAATTTGAATACATTTGTTTTTTCTCTATTTATTTGAGCTTTCAAATATTTGATTTGAATTGAATTGAATCCAAAAATTGCATTCGTGCAAAACCCTATAAAGAAGTAGACAAGGCCCTACAACCTGTACTGCTAGAGATGGCAGGGTAGAGTCCACCTTCACCCCAACCAATAAATTATTTTTCTAATCCTGTCACTCTCCCTCTCCTCTATTTGTCCCAAAAGAGCACAGATAAAGCAAATGAAGATGAGGGGTGTTTCCACACTACCTGTGGAAACTGGTTTAACCCTCCTCTAAGACAGATTAAAAACACTTACCTTGAGTAGCTTCCGCACGTGCATAGTTGATTGGAGACACTTTGAGGAGACCGCTTCCCCATTTTGGCATGCAAGATCCATCTTAAAAACAGGTCTTGCTGCCAAAATCTGGATTAAAACGAAGACCAGAAAAATCAGGTCTTCAACCTGTCCCTTCGCCTGGATGTGTGCAGAAGCAGGACGCTTGGGCAATGAACAGGTTCATATCAGCCCAATTTTGAAGCGAACCAGTTGTGGTTTGGCTTGATTTGAAATGAAATGTTATTTTAACATTTGTGCACATCTCTGTGCTATAGCACTGGGATACACAGACTCAAGAGAGGTAATGTTGCATAGATCCCAAGGAGATATAGGCAGGCTTGTTTTATCACCAAGCAGTTTTTTCTTTTGAACACTTCTTGTCTTGTCAAGGTAGGTGGTTAGCTGGCCACAGGACCTGTTTCTGACACTCAGAGAACAACCACATGGGACAGTGGTGATGGTTCTCTCAAATATCCACACCTGTCCCATCTTTCTTTTCAGTCTATATGCCACACCCAAAATTGGGCTTGAACCCACCCAAAGCATGCATAAGTTGGACACATGAAGTTGAGACAGACTAAAGTTCCCTTTTTAACATGAATAGACTTTCCCAAATCTCCCCAGGGCCACAGGTGTTTTAAATACTTGAATTATGGAAGCACAATTGCCCAGAATGTATTAAAAACTATTATTTAATTTTTAAAATCAGCATCCCTGGTCTTTCATTGTGCTGTTCTTAATGCACCTTTAAATGTTCTGGAATGCTTTTGATTCAATTATTTGATACTGATTTCCCACAATTCTCCATTTCACAATAAAGGGGACCCACCCTTTCCATTCACCAAAGCAGTGGGGTCTGTCACATTAACTCACACAGAAAAATGATGGAGAACTTTAAAAACTAAGCCAAGACATATGGGTGTTTCAGGCGAAGCAACAACTGAAAGAAAGCTGTGTGCCTCCAAAGAATTAACGTTAATTGTGGGCTGTGAAATATGATGACATGATGAAAGGCAGGAAGAACAATTAAGCCTGATACATAACATATGACAATAATAAATTGCCCTGCAATGTGGCTAATCTAATATAGTAATGAAAGGGGATGTCATATAAGACGGTCAGAGGAAAAAGGAGGAACACATGAAAACTATTAATGAGAGCTGAACTGGTCCGATTATCATCATTGTCTTTGGTTTTCCAAGCCTTTGACTGTGATTTTTTTCAAAATGTATAAATGTGGAGGAAATAGGAAGACTGTAAATAGAAAGAGACATAGGTTTGGGCTGAATGTCTAGATGTTTTGTTTGCCTCTTTGATATGTATGACAAATAGGGATAGCTGACCCGGACAAAGAAGACAGTTATACGGATGTGCATGAATGTATTTTTGACATTCGATTCTGAGTAGATTCAAATGTCATAAAATCTGATTAGATTCAGATATTTAAGATCCAAATGTCATAAAATTCAATTTGAATCTGTACGTTCGAATGTTAGAATCGTATTTAAAGATACAAATGTCAATAACATTTGTATCTGTTATATGTATCTCTATGCATCCCATAAAAATCTGTATTCATCCCGTATTATCCCATATGCATCCCATTTTAATCCCGTATTTTAAGCGCAAGATATGTATAATTTTTGCGCAGAATCGTGTACGACAGATATGAATCTACACAAATCATTTGAAAGTCCGTATCCGATTTTTGAAAATCCGTATTGAAGTTCGAATGTCTAAATTTTCAAAAATTCAATTTGAGTCTGAATGTTGACATTCAACAGATTCAAATTGAATATTCGGATTTTTGAATGCACATCCCTAGACAGTAACCTAGACAGTGGATATGTAAATAGCTTCCCATGTCAGCTGGGCCATGTTAGCTGTAACACCCATCTCAAGATAGCTTGAGGAGGATGCTATAGACATGCAGCCTCTCTCACTTTAAAATGTGTTGTAATACTAGCCTAGGCTGGATCTGTACTTTCTAGCCTAAAGCTGTTCCACAATTTTTTGGGGTTTTTTTTTGGCATTTGATTTGAATTGATCTTCAAATATCTGAATTCATACGAATAGAGAAAAAATGAATGTATTGAAATTTGAACTGATTCAAATACATTCGTATCTATTTGTATGAATATTCAATACATATTTGATAATACAAATCCCGTACACAGTTGTACACATCTGTATGAATCCCATTTTTATCCTGTATGCATCCCGTTTTCATCCTGTACGTATCTGTATGGATGTGCATGGATACGAATAAGATGTGCATGGATACATATGCAATGTATCTGTACACATATGGATGTCTGAATTATTCGTACGAATAATTCAAAATATTTGTATTTGAATACCAAAAGACGAATGTCTGGACATTCGATTTGAATTTGAGTGTCCAAATTCAGCCAAATTCAATCAAATAATGAATATCTCAAATATCTGTGCACATCCCTAGTTCCACCAGCTCCTGGTATAGCCCCCTAAGTTGGTTCTGGAGATCACTCAATCTCTGAGCTTGCTAGAGTTCCTAGCCTTGGATCCCCCACAGGGATGCATTTCAGTGGTGCAATATGCATCCCTCTGTTAAACCAGAATGGGGATGTGTGCAACCTTTCACGTGCCTCCCTGTTCTGATCCAGAAGCCTTTGAATGCTGGTAAACATGAAAAAACCAGCTCTACTGGTACCAACAGAGCCACAATGAAGGGGAGGGTCCTGTCTCTTCCATCCTAGCATGTGGAAGAAGGGGACTTGAAGAGCACCAGGTCTACCACTCGACCAGTGCTCAGTTAAGTGTGAAAAAGTCCCTAGAGGAGAATTTGCATAGAAGCCATCCATCCTTGAGATTGGCTCTCATCACGTGGGCCTAGGTGTAGAACTTTTCACCAGACTGTAGCATGACGGATCTAGTCTCATTACAAGGCTGCTGTCAGAGGCCCAAAGCTCATCCTTCGTTCTCTCAGCTCCATAGTTTAGTATGGACCAGTCACCTTTTCAAATTTCACAGTGACAACTGTAATACAGAAGTGCCTGGAGATCATGTGGACAATTAAAATAGCCAGTCTTCAGTGGGCTACGCTATTCAGAATTTCCACAGTGTCTTGTGGCAATGCTATGCCGAATAGGGATGTGTAAGAATATTCAAAATATACCTTATTCAATTGAATTTGGCTGAATTTGAACATTCGAATTTGAATAGAATGTCCAGACATTCATTTTTTAATATTTCAACGAATACGAATATTTCAAATCATTTTTACAAATGATGCGGACATTCATATGTGTATGCATTTGTACAGATATGTAGGGGATGAAAATGGGATGCATACGGATGTATACGGTTGTGTGCAGACGCATACAAATGTCAACATTTGTATCATCAAATACATATTGAATATTTGTATGAATAGATACCAATGTATTCAAATCGGTTCAGATTTTAATACATTCATTTTTTCTATTCATGCAAATTCAGACATTCGAATATTCAATTCTCATAGAATCAAATATCGAAAACTGCATTCATGCACACACCCCAATGCAAAGATGACATTAACTTGGTGGCCACAAAGCACTGGTCAAATGAGTTCCTCATTTTGGTCAAATGAGTTCCTCATGTTTGAGTGAAAAGCTAGTATCAGAAGAAGCTATAGCCAGGAGCCCATCAGCCCATCAGCATCAAAAATACCATCACAAGTGTTCTAGATACTACTCTGTGGATAGATATTTCCTTAGATACGGGACTAGGGTCTGTTTCAGTTGACAAGTGGAAAGATTTTATAAAAGGAATTTATGATTTGTGTGCAAATAAAAATGTGTATCATAATAAATGTAACATATTCAGTATCTCTGAGTGTGCTTTCTCTTTCTCCCTCATATAATTAATTGAGCAACATAAATCCATTTTTAACCACACAGATATAACTAGATACTAAATAAACAATAATGTATTAGATCAAGGGCCCTAAAGACTCATTAAACTATCTAATTAGTTTCACCCTAAAGGGCATTTAAAAAGAACCTTTGGCATGATGTTTAGAGACTGAACTATTCAGACTCCATCACTGCCATGGTGGTTAGCTGATAATGTTTAGCATGTGCCATAGGGTGGGCTTGGTGATAAAAAAATAATTTTTGAGTGGTGGATGGGTTCCTACTGGGTACTGTTACTAATGTCACAGTGTTTTAAGAATCTTAGGCAACATCCACGCAGTCCCTCTGGACTGTACCAAAGGCCAGTGCATTTCTGGAGAGACATGACCATCTCCTGGCTCCCTCTCAGGAGTGTTCCACAATCCTTCTGCCACAATGCAGACAGGAAGTGCTCTGAAAGACAGTCTACTTCCTGGGGCTGTTTCTGAGGCCATGGGCAAACACCCCTAGTCTGCAACTTTGGAGGCTGGGAAACTTTTGGTCTCTGGCTCAAAGACTGGCTGGGATGGAACTGCTATCATGAAGGCAAACTCCAGCAGGCATTACTGTGCCTTGCCCACTTCCTGGCCCAATCCGTCAGAGCCTGTCTCCACACTGTGTGCCAACAATGCACCTGTTAGAGATGTGCACAAAGTAAAATTCATTGGTCCAGTTTGAGCCAATTTAAAAAAAAAACCAGTTTGCAAAATGCACGATTGCTATTTTAAAAAATCTAATAAAATACATCAAAAAGCCCTATTTAATGACAGGCAGGGTTGAATCAAATCAAACACTCCTTGGCTTAGTTCAAAATGAACCTACCCATCTCAAACAAGGGGTGGTTACATTTGATTCAAACTGCTCAAACTACCCAGTTCAGTTTGAAGTAGATCAAACCAGAACTGAATTTTTCACATCTCTAGCAACTGTGATGTTAAGCCTTCCACTTTCGATAATAAAAATGTTAGAACTTCCTGAACATTTGTAACATGTTCATGCATGTAACATGTGACACAGTCCTTACAGGAAGAATATAGTAGACAATGAATGCATGTTCATACAAATAGGTTCTGTGTGCAGCTAGTCCATCTAAGCAGCTAAACCAACAATGATCTATAGATCACTTTTATGGGTATGGTCCTGGATGGAGGACAGACAACAAAGGGGTTTAAGAAACGAGGAAGGTTCATGGACAGCCATTTATTGACCTGGCCTTGATCATCTGTGGCAGAACAGTTGACTTTTCTACATGCATTGTCATGAACCCATCCCGTCTACACTTAGGAACAACAGGAATAGATTAGCAACCATAATTATTTCTACCCAACTCTAAGTAATAAATAACCATCATCCAGCTCCAACCTCAGGCCAGAAGGGATGACATAGCAACAAGGTGGGTTAAGTTAAGCATTAACTTTGTTCCAAGGGGGAGTTTGCTGTTTCTACCCATAAATGAGGACCTCATGTAAAGGGGCAACATTTTGTGCAGTACACCCCTGCTAGCATCCTCTGAACAGGCTATAACTAATCCAGTAGAAAGGAGATGTCCTCTCCAGTTCTGATCAATTAACAAAGGACCCAAGCACAGATTTCTTCCTTGTTTCTGAAGGCCATTTGTAGATACATGCGCACAAATCTGTAAGATGACAAGAAAATAATCGTGGCTGTGAAATATTCTTTTTTAAATGCAATTTGTATTAGAGGGAGATTAATAGTTACAGGGCAATTAATTTAATGAAATGAAATGGGAGTACAGTATATCTGTATAGAAAAATAATTCTTTAATTATCAGCCTGAAGTGTCAATACTGAAACCTAATTAGTCGGTCATGTGAGAGACATTAAGAGTAGGAATGCACACGAATAAAATATCATGTTTGATTCACAATCAAAGCAAATATCTGAATCTTAGTTTGTTGAATTGCTCCAATTCACTCCTATGTTGAATTGCTCGTTTGAATGTTCCAAACTTTGAATTCTCACTTCTGTAGCTTTTCTTACCAGTGGAAAAGCCTATTTCCATGGGTAAAAGAATGCAAAAGTGCAAATGTTTGATTAAATGTTCACATTCAGAAGCCAGGAGCATTGTTCAATTCATTCAAATGTCTGTACTTGAATTCAAACATTCAACTGAATTTTTGGAGTGAATTTGTTTGTGCATATCTATAGTTAGGGTTTTTTCTTTCACTTCACCTATTTATTATGATGGGACAGAAATTCAAAGGGCTTCTGATCTTTTGCATTTGTTTTATGCATTTTTAGTATTTGTTTTACATTGCTCTTATTATAACCTGCCTTGAGACCTTGGAATATAGGGAAGGAAAGAAATGCAAATTAATAAATGACTAAATGATTTTGGGAAATTCTGTTGTGAAAATTTCAGTCCCATTCAAACTCTGCATCCATTTGAACTTCATATCCACGTGTTCAAAATCATTGTAGGCTGTGCCACATGAATACTGTTATGTGCTTGGCTGACAATTGGCATATCCTTTTCTATGTGTCTATCTGCTTCACTCGTATTGAAACTCTGTTCAAATAACATACTAAACCAAACCAAAAATACAAATGTTGGGCTCCTGCCCACCCCAAATTGCAAATCACAACCCCCCTTTGAATATAGGCCCTTCTGCACTGGCCTTATTCTGGGTTATATTCTGGAGTAGTCAATGCTAGGCCCCAGGTAGGTCCTGAGCCTTCAGTGATCGACTATGGCCAGTTTGTGTAACATTTTGCAAATAAAGTCAACAATGTTCATTCTGATCTTGGTTCTGTTCATACTTGGCTTTATTCTGGAATATATTCCAGAATAGGGGGCTGCTATCCACATGCTAGTGCAGGCTACAGCAAGCCCTAGGTGAGGGCCACCAGAGTCCACATTAGCATGCAGGTGACAGACACTTATGCTGAGGTATATTTCAAAATATGGCCAAGTGCAAATAGGCCCCTTGACTCCAGGGTTTGTGCAATAGAAACTAGAATGTGATGTACGTGGATAGTCATTTTAGCTGTGGAACCTGAGGAAGTAGACAAGGTCTTCTGCAGTGTGAAGGCTACAAATAACGATCTGGACTCTGGCCCAGTATAGACGTGGAAAACTGCCAGGGAAGTGGCAGGTGAATTATTGGTGAAGAGGTTTAATGTATTCTTCAGTGGAGGCCAGGTGTTAATGATAATGAGGTGGTGGTATGCCCGCTTTTGAAGAAGCCCTCCTTGACTTCAACAACTACCAGTCAGCCACCATTGGCCCATTTCTGGGATTTAATGGATTTAGATGGGATAGATTATTGGGGTCCACTCCAGTGGACTTTTGGCCTGGTTTCAGCACACAGACTGCTTTGGTCTAGGGATGTGCATGAAAGTTTTTTTGGCATTTGATTTGAAACAAATTGAATGTTCAGAAATCTATACTCATATGAATGGATCACATTCAAATGTGGTAAAATTCTATTCAATATGAATCTATTTGTACGTATTTGTACGAACATTCTATATGTGTCAGATACAAATGATACGAACAGATATGTAACTGATACGAATAGATATGTATCTGAATCAAACAAATATGTATCTGACACGAATAGATATGTGTCTATACGAATGGATATGTAACTGATATGAACAAATCCATATCTGATATGAATAAATATGTATCTAATGCAAACAGATATGTATCTGATATGAATGGATACATATCTGATATGAATAAATACGTATCCTATATGTTTCCCCAGTTTAACAAATGTCTGAACTATTCGTATGAATGTCCAGAAACATTTGTATTCATTTAAATGTTAGCATACAAATATCATAACATTCAATTCGAGTTTGAATGGCAGAATTTGGAATGTTACGAATATTCTTGCACATACCTACCTTGGTTACCCTGGTAGATGAACTCAACAGTGGGAATGTCTCCTTGTTAGTTCACCTGGACCTCAAGTGACTTTTGATGCCATCAACCACAGTATCCTTCCAACTTATCTCACAGGGCTGGGCCTGGGACGAACAGCCTTGAACTAGTTCTACCCTGAAGTCTAGGAGGTCTAGAAGATGATGTTGCAGGACTTCATCTCTGATCCTTGACCTCTGGCTTTTGGAGTGCTGCAGAGTTCTGTCTTGTCCCACATGCTGTTTCACATCTACTTGAAACTTCTGGGAGACATTATCTGTAGGGCTGGGCTGCACAGTCATCAGTACATTGATGACACACAGTTCTATATCTCTATGTTGTCTGATGCCCAGGGAGCAGTGGCTGTGTTGAATCGGGGACTAGAGGCTATCGTGTACTGGATACAGATAAACAAGCTGGAATTTTATCTAAACAACATGGAGATACTGTATGTCAGAAGAAATGCTGTTCAGGAATTTTGGACTTGGCCTGTGCTTGATAGAGTGTTCATCTGGACCTACCTGCAACCTCTTCAGTGATCACTGCATGTCAACATGTCTTAGTTATGACCATAAAAAGAGCCAACTTTTTTTTATTGAAGTAGGACTTAGTAAATCCTGATTTTAAAGCTCTTATTAATAACACCTCACTCATTTCATGATTAATGATTTCATCTTCGGAATTTTTTCTTGTCCTTGGATTTAAGACCTATGAAATTAAATGATGCTAGCTATCTTCTCATGCTATATTCCAGATGCTCCAAAGAAACTAAAAGCTTAAGGGATTTCTAGAACATTCTGCTATAGGCCATAAAGTTCAATTTTCCTCAAATATGTCTCTTCATATGAGTGACTGAAATCTGGCTTTTTTCTTTTTGGAGTGGCTTAAAAGGACAGGATGTTTCTAATAGATAAAATATGTTGTGTCTGTTATTTATGTCAGTATTCCTTTAGGGAACCTGATTGTTTTGCAACATTTTTCTGACTCCCACATATGGATACGGAATCCTTCATACTTAGTTCAAGACAAGAACTCCGTCTGGGGAGTAAAGACTGACTTTCATCATGTTTGGAGCTTAGAAATGCACTGTGTACAGCATGATCTTCAAGGATAAGATGTTTTAACAAAGCTATTCTGATTGCTATTTCTATGCATCATTATTTTCATATGGAGAAAGGCTAATCTTCAGTAAATAAATAAACCTCTTCTTCTTCTTCTTCCCTCCTCCTTTTGCTTTTGGAAACACATGAGTTGAGCAAAGGAAAAGACAGTCCCCAAATGTACCAACTTTAAGATAAATGGTTATCTTTGCAGGCTATTTACAGGCATGTCTGGAAATGAGTTTTCAGATAGTAAGAGGTCACTAAGTGACTGTAGCAGCTGTCAGATCTGTCAGCTTTGAAATCTACTTGGGCAGTCTCCTTCCAACCCTCTTTCAGCATTATCACTTATCCACTCACTCCACCTCTGACAGTGCCCACTTTCAGAAAGGAATAATTGCTAACACAGTTGCTTAGAGGCTACTGACCACATGAATCCCTGTTCATGAAAAAGACCACATATTGACTATGATGTTTGAGAAGAGTAAACAGTGAGGTGTTCCAGTCAGCTGGATACACTGAAAGGCAGTGTGATGGTCATGATGGAAAGAAATACCAAGTGCTGAAGGTATCTTGGTCTTACCTGAATAGAGTGTCTGTTCACACTTACCTGTGTGGAGCAGCTGTAGCTGCTTGAAAAGTGAATATGCAAGCCACACCACCTCTGCCAACCCAGAGTATCTGTCATGCCTCGTGCCATCAGCCCCTCCTCCTCTGACAAAGAGATATCTGTTGCGTGGGATAATCAAGCCAAGCCGAGCTTCCCCAAGAATCAGGGCAAGGGAGGCATGGCTCACAGTCCCAATGTGAATGCTGACCCTATAGCCCAAGATATAACTTCTGAAGAGGGCCTCCCTGGATCCAGAAGATTTAACTATCACCCAGTGGCTAACAGACCTTTCTTAGGCAAGGTTCTGGAGAGGGCTGTCGCTGTTCAACTGCAAGCATGCTTGGAAGAAGCTGATTATCTAGACCCATTTCAATCTGGCTTCAGGCCTGGTTATGGCATGGAAACCGCCTTGGTCGCCCTGGTTGATGACCTTCTCCGGGAGAGAGACAGGGGGAATGCTACCCTGTTGGTTCTCCTGGACCTCTCAGTGGCTTTTGATACCATTGACCATGGTATCCTTTTGGAGAGACTACGAAGTTTAGGAGTGGGAGGCAATGCTTGGCACTGGTTCTGCTCCTATCTATAGTGGCTGTGGGAGACACTGATTCGACATCCTGGGAACTCACTTGTGGGATTCCTCAGGGGTTGATTTTATCTCCCATGCTACTGAACATCTATATGAAGCTGTTGGGAGAGATCATCAGGAGATCTGGAGTGAGGTGTCATCAGTATGCAGATGATGCCCAGCTCTATCTCTCTGTACCATCTGAATCAGGAGAGACAGTTGAAGTGCAGACAAGACAGAGGTGCTGTGTGTCACAGGGTCTCAGGTCCATGTAGTTGGGAGATACCCTGTCCTGGATGGGGTTGCAATGCCCTGGAAGGGACTGGTGCATAACTTGGGGGTACTCCTGGACTCCGTGCTAACACTTGAAGCTCAGGTGGAGGCTGTGGCCAGGAATGCCTACTCCCAACTATGGCTAATCTGTCAACTGAAGCCTCTTCTAGACAGAGATGACTTGACCACAGTTATCCATGCCCTGGTAACCTCTAGATTGGACTACTGTAATGCACTCTAATGGGGCTGCCCTTGAAGATGGTTTGGAAGTTGCAGCTAGTGCAAAATGGAGTCGCTAGAGTGCTGACAGGAACAACTAGCTGGATGCACATCATGCCAGTTTTAAAAGAGTTGCACTGGCTGCAAATTCACCACTGAGCCCAATTCAAGGTTTTGACTCTGACTTATAAGGCCCTAAATGAC
>MTQE01003428.1:31467620-31478672 GCA_014337955.1 Aspidoscelis marmoratus | reverse complement strand
TTTTTTTTAATCCAGCCCTCGGCAAAATTGAGTTTGACACCTCTGTGCTAGAATGTTCTTAGCTCCAGCATGGCCACGGTATTTGTTTTAGTGATGCACTTTGGTGCACCACCAGAATGCATTCCTCAGTCATATGGAAACTGGAGTTGTGCCTTCTGCACATCTTCATGTTGCAGATTGGGGCCTGCTGGTCCACTGGTAAACCTGTTTAATCAAGCCTACTGGAAATCCAGATCTGGTTTATGTTCCATTCTAAATGAACGGAGCTTACCAACAATGTGGGGCCTTCCTTGGACTGGTCTTTGAACATCTTATATTGTCCCAAAGGTACATTTAGAAAGGGCCTAGGACCCAACAGCCCTTGCAACACAGGGTACCTTTTTTTAATAGAAGATACAGGCATATCCTCTGTCAAATTGTACATTAGTCCACATGGCTAAACTTGTAATGTTCTCAAAGGAGGAAATGAGGTAAGCTGTCAAACAATATAAAAGGACAAGTTCCCTGATAGTTGTCTCTAATTTAAGTTCTGACATCCTCCTCCAGTTTTGTCTAGACATGCTCATTATGCTACCTGTTGTGAAGAAATGTGGCGAAGTTATTTTCCCAGAAGCTTGTGAGTCAGGGACTATTCTGTCAGTTACTAAGCATGCCTCATTTATTGCAAGTTCATTCTTGGTGATTCATATAGTTTAACTGTTATTTTTAGCCTAAATAAGACTCCTGCCTCTTACAGCCATTGTTGTCACCTTTGTCTTTAAAAAAAAATTAAAATCAAACTGAAGTATGAGTCTTGAATTTCAAGAAGAGAGTTAAGGTACTTATAAATTAGCTCCTGAGCTGAGAAGTCAGGGAAATTTCAAATCAGAGGATTGATTTTATCTCCTGTACCTTGGAAGCAGTAAATGTATTCTGGTGTCTCAGTAGAAATGGATGAGCTGCCCAGATACTCTTGGATTAAGAATTCATTGAGAGAGGGGGGAAGGAAGGAAGGAAGGAAGGAAGGAAGGAAGGAAGGAAGGAAGGAAGGAAGGAAGGAAGGAAGGAAGGAAGGAAGGAAGGAAGGAAGGAAGCTCTCATATAATTTCTTGAAAAGAACTTGAAGGATTTGAAAAATTATTCCCAGCTCTTAGTGACTCATGGAACACTTCTCTGCGTGCACTGGGGGAAGGACAAGGTTCTGATTGGAAATATTCTTTTGACCTCCTTCAGCATGTTCTGATCTGCAGTGCACTGAATGGAAACCTTCTTCTGACCTCCTTCAGCAGTTTTAAAATCTGCATTAGAGATAAGCACAATTTTTTTTGTATTCGATTTGTATTGAGTCATATGCAAGAAAATCTGTATTTCTTTGAATAAATCCCTTTGAATGTGATAGGATTCCATACAAATTCCATACAAATGTGAGATGTGAATCCATATGAATCCCATACAATTCCCATACGAATCCTATATGAATCCGTAATGAAGCATCATATGAATATATTAAGACATTCAGTTCGAATTTGAATATCAATCTTCAAATGTGCTAACATTCAATTTGAATTTGAATGTCTGAATTCAGCTGAATTCAGGCGAATTTCTAATATTGTGAATATTCATGCACATCTCTAATCTGCAGGGCACTGAAATCAAGTTTATGAAAAGTACAGGCAGGCTTTCAGTCAGAAACACACTTTCCCTGCTGTCCTCAAGATCATGATTTGTAGACCACTGGTGCTCTAGTCCAACATTCATGGTTTCCAATTTTTGGATATTTGATTTGAATTGAATCAAATCCCAAAAATTGCACTCATGCACACCTCTAGCACATCCCCTATTTGGGAGCCATTTGAGAAATTCAAGGCTGCAGAACTTTTGTTCCACAAATGCTATGATTTTGGAGGTCAATGTTTGTTGTGTGGCAATATAAGCGGTTTGTCCTTTGTGGCTCCCTTCACATCTAATCCTTCCACCCCTATGGAGACTGAAATCACAGCCATCTAGACATAGGGTTTGTCCCCATGCACTCTGTTTACTTCGGGTTGGATTTAGGATATTCCCAATACGGATTCTAGTTTGAATTGACCCGTCCCCATGCGATTGACAAAAGTGCGGGCTCAAGTTGAATAGACCTGTCCCCATGCAAACCGTGCTAAACCCCTGCATCGGAAACCCACATCTTTTTCTCTCCACCCCCTCTCTCCTGATAGGAGTGAGGGCAGGGAAATCCCACCCAATGCCCCTTCCCCGATCACAATTGCTGGGCATTAAACAGTGATCAAACAGAAACAAGCCTCAGTAAGATGCAGCGATGGGGGGGGGGTCATCTGGCCCTTGCTGTCCCACAAGCTTCTTCCTGCAACCCTTATTCCACCCCTGCTCCAATGGCTGGCAAGCAGGTTCTGAAGTTAGAGGCAGTTTATCAGAGAAGCAGAAAAGCAGAAAAGCTCTGCTAAACTGCCTCTAAATATTGTAGCGGTTTGGTTAACTTATTCCACCCTGGCTCCGGGGCAAGCAGCTTCTGAAGTTTGCCAGCTAAAAAGCTAACAAAAGCTGCTACAATGTTTAGGGGCAGTTTACCAGAAAAGCATTTTTCTGCTTCTCTGATAAACTGCTTCTAACTTTAGAAACTGCTTGCCAGCAATTGGGAAGTGGGGGTGGAATAAGGGTTGCAGGAAAGAGGCTCATGGGACAACAAGGGCCAGTTCTTTTACACTGTTTGATCTTTAAACATGGCTAGTAGTTGTGATCCCCAATGCACAGAACAGGAATGGCAAGGACAGGTGAAACCCCACCTGCTAGTGATGCAATCACCAATGTCCTCCCTCAGTAACCTGGGACTGTCCCCATGCCTCCAAGATAATCTGTGCTTGCCTCCTAATTCACAGCGAGAATAGTTTGAAAGTGTTTTTGTTTTTGTTTTTGCTGCAGATTTGTGCGATTTGTCCCAGATATAGCCTGGATTAGAGCCTTTGCATGGAGATGCTCCAAGGTGAACTCAGGTTCACTTCTGAATATATTGAGCATGGGGACAAGCCCATAGCTTAAACCTCAGAAATGTCACTGCTGATCAGAGGGGTTCAACATAACATGTCACCTTTTATATGTCGTTGAACTAGAATTCCCTTCTTCTCTTGTCCTTTGGCCAAGGCAATTGGGCACAGTGTCTGTAATTATAACACAGAGACACTGGGATATAGGCAGCCTAGACTAGCATGTTTTTATGAACTCTCAGATCTTGTGCCAATCATGTTCTAACTACTCATTTCATACATCTAAATTTTGGGGTATTTTTGAACTTGTGTCTGAAAACAAAATGCAAAAGAGGCTCATGTAAACAATGTTCAAGATATATCAGAGATCTTCAGCAGCAATGTTCATGTCCTTTCTTTATCTTCCCCTCTAGATTTGTGTGTTTTGCTGCCTGCATCATCAAATAATTTTAATTAGTCTGTACTCGTGTTTGTGCATGAATACAGCAAAGAACATGTCAGTTTAATGAAAACCTTATTATATGTTTACAAGATTTATTTCCCTTTAGAGGCCTTTTATTTTCACTTTCTCCACCATTTTGTGATAGCCTAAAAGTAAAGTATGGGAATGAAATAGAAACAATATCATTTATGGTTTTGTAATAAAACCGTGGTTGAACAATCATTATGAAGAAAAAGCTGAGCAAACATTATGGATGCTTACATAAAAGTGCATCTTGGCGCTATTGCTATAGAAATAACCAATGCTCTAGAAGTTATACCTAATGAGCTAATGGTTCTTTCCCATAAAGAAATAGAGGATCCGCTGTCTCTTCTAGTTATATTGCAAAATCATTTTGTCTCACTTGTATCCTGTCTTTCCTCAAAAGCAGGAACTCTAAATGGTCCATGTTTCAGTAACTTCCAAACTGGATTGCTGCAACTAGAGATCTGCATGAGTATTCTATTCAATAGTTGTATGAATTTGGACATTCGTATTCAAATTGAATGTTACAATATTAGTTCATTGACATTCATATTTGTATGAATGCTTTGGAACATTGGTGAACTTGGGGAGGTGGGAAAGTGGCTGCGCCAGTCACATCTGCAACAGATCCAGAGTGCATTTGGCATGGGTTGAGAGTGGATTCAAAGTGGATTCAGGGAAGATTTGCGGCTTTCAGAGCAGATAAGGGATACGTATCGGATACGCATCTGATATATATGCATTCATATTGGATATTCATACAAATTCATACGAATACATTCATATCAATAGAATCCTACCACATTCAAAGGGGATCTATTTGAATGAATAGACCACTATCATACTTCATGATGGAAAGTCCTACTGCGAAGATTATTTATCTTCATCTCTAGCTGCAACATATACTATATGCTGTTTCACTTTACAATGATATAGAAATTATTGGAATTTATGCTGGATGCAAGAAGCTCCTAACTTCCCACTGTTTTTAGAAAAACATTTTTCATTGTCCACCCATTTTCTACTGGACAGTATGGCCCATGGAAGCAGCCTTCTGGGGCATGGTCTGCCTGCAAGATTCCAAGCACTGGAGTATGCCCCAACCTACCTTAAAGCAGTCTCCAGACTAGACGAGGTCTGTCATGCAAATGGCTAGGCCAGTTCATCCAGTGTGTGGATGGAGCCCAGTGCTATTTTGTTGGTAACTGCAGCTGCCTCCAAATATCAGTGTTTTACTGATAGTTTGGAATAAAGTGATTCCAGAGGGGAAACAGTCCATCTAGACCCACAGTCAATACACCAAGTTTTAACGTTTTCATGCCATCACAGTGGTGGCGAGATTCTTCCATTCACTGCATGCTCAGCATGGTCAGCATGAAGTATACTCTGATAGGACTGCACATTCTTGGATGAAGGCAAGTCCTCATTCGTTCTCGCACAGTTTGCCCTCATGGACAAAAAGCACAGAGGAACATGATACTCCACACTGAGTAGCTCCACACTTAAAACTATTTTTAAAAGCCCCAGAGTATCAGGCTTAGAATGTGCAGCTACAGTGGGAATCATTCAACATGTCTGTCAAAACAAATGGTGTTGTGCATTAAACACAGACTTTCAACCCTATCTGAATGCACCCTCTTCCATTTCAAATGGCCTATAGTGTCACCACTTGGGCACACAAGAGCAGGGCCTCCAATTGCTACCATGCCTTGCATTTTCCAGAGTTTGGGTAGGTGGAAACAGATCAATCAATGGTTGCCTTGCAAGTGGGGAACTGAGAATTGATCCTGGATCTGGCCCAAGTCCAGCAGCCCTGCCCCATAGTAGCTCACTGGCTGTACCATAAATAGTCTCATGGAAAGGAAAACACTTCTGGTGTAGCCCAGCCAGTCTCCGCCTGCACATAATTTCTGAGTGTTTTAGTTCAAAATAACTGGAAGGCATCTAATGGAGGGAGAAAGTGATTCTAGGAATTTTTTTATTTTTAAATAGATAAATATTACCAATATAAATTGCCTGGATTATGGGGTATAGGTAAGAAGATAAATATAAATAAACAAATAAATGAAGCATACAATTTTGAAAAAAACTAATATAGCGTATATTGTATCTCATTTTAAATATGCTACACTTCACTGCGCCACTGTTTTCCTACACTAAGCTACTCCTTTCTTTGAAACTGTTTTGAGAGTTGCATCATAATATACAGAAAAGTGTGCATTTGTATGGACAATTGGTTTATCATTTTAAGAAATGTGGTCTGACTCATTTAAGGCAAGTATATTCCTCAGACAGAGGTAGACACCCTAAAGCTGTACTTGCCTACTTAGATTCAATGATCTGAGTCATTATAAGGAAGCATTTTATGTCCCTATATTCCTACCATTAACTATTTGTCTTGCTAAAGTGGGTAACCTTTAGCATAGTCCTCAGGCTTTTTCTGGGAACGGAGAAAATTCTGTTTTCTAAGGCCTTTTGTACACTTACCTATAGTAGACCCAGATCAATGGATCTGGAATAACCAGATCCACTGATCTGGATCTTCTGGCGGTGGAGGACTGGATCCGCAACCATCCTTCCATGCCTCTGAAGGTTAGGAATGACAGTTCCTAGCTTCAGAGCCCGGGAAGGTGATTTTTGACAGTGCTCTATGATGTGCCACTGAAAAGCATGTCCCAATAGTTCTCCCATCATCCATAATGAAGCTCTTAGTCCAATTGCAAACCTGATTTAAAGGGTCTACAATAGATCCAGATTAAAGGCTTCTTAATCTGGATCTGGTCCCATTTTGTGCAGGTGAAGCTGAACTAATTGGGGACAGAGTCTCCTTGATCCAAATTAATGTGTGGATGAGAAGCCCAGGATCCAAACCAGAGGTCCATAGATCTGGATCTGCAGATGAGTAGAGAAAGGGCCTAAGTCACAAATGAGGCATAGGTACTACCCACATATTTATTTTACTTATTTAAACATTTTCTCATTGATGTGCCATCTAGATTCAAGGAGCCTCCCTGCAGCTTTCTCAGAGAAAGCTACGATACTTCCATGGCATGCCTGATGAGGAATGTGTCACGTGGGATGGGGCAGAAAAAGGGAGCTGAGCTGCAGGCTCAGTTCTCGTTCGCTGTTCTCACCATCCTGTCCAGATTGGTGGGAACATTTGAATTTACCTGAAACTGTGGAGCGAGTGCTCATCATTCCACAGTAGGTAAATTCAAAGTAGCAGCGGCATAACACACCACCACTATGTAGTATCAGGCATCAGGTGTGACACCCACATCCCAACTGAACATCAGAATTCACAGTATTCCTAAGTCTGGTTGGACCCTACGAAGATCTCAAAGTAGCATTCTGGTTGGTAGGGGGCAAGGTGGGCAAAGAACTACATGTTAGATGTGTCCAGCCTAATATGAAAGGGGCCACCTGGTGGTAAGCCTCCATGAAGAATGCTAAAGTTTTCCTTTCACATCAATATGAAGTCAGTATGAGGAGGGCTTTTGGATTACAATCTTGGCACCATGCTGTTGATGTTGGCTTACATCACTGATCCAGAGGTTCTCATGGCTAGAGGTGTTTTCAGGATTTTCAGGATTTGATTCAGTTTGAATATCCAAAGATTCAAATCAAATTTTCAATCCATATTTAAAGATACAAAAGTTGACAACATTCATGTGTGTCCGTACACATCTGTATGCATTCGTATGCATCTGTATGCATCCCATTTTTATCCCATATGCATCCTGTTTTTGCCCCATATGTATCCATATAAATGCATGCGGATACAAATAAGATGTAATGCATATGTATCCGTAAATATAGGAATGTCCAAATTATTCGTATGAATGATTCAAAAGATTCAAAAATTCAGAATGGTAAATTTGAATTTAGAGACATTCAATTCGAATTAGAATGTCCAAATTTGATTAAATTTGATTGAATTTCAAATGTGAGGGAGAGACAAGAGGTGGTGGTAGATGTTTGAGGCTTGTGCCTTGCTTCAAGACCAAGGTTTGAGAATTAGAGGAAGAAGCTTATTAGCAGACGTAGGTTGGGAATGGGGACTGATGGGTTATACTACCTTGTAATTATACACTATGGTTTCTTATCAATAAGTCAACATCTTGCTTTTGAATAATGAAACATTTTGCTTCAATGCTCCTATCTTGCTTTTCGTACGGTCCAAACTAGTGGTCATGGGATTTGACCAGAATGTTTGGTCCATGTTTCAGGTACCTGGTTCAGCTTCTGAAGTAACTTCTCTTTCCCCACTGGCCTCACCATTCTCCTGGCACAGACAATCTGAGAAATTCAGCAGGGTAGGATAAGGTCCTTAGATAAAAGGTCTATTTGCACTTACTTGAATGGAGCATATGCAGACACTCTGGTGGAGGTTGTTGCACATGGCATCACTGCCAACATCCCAGAGTAACCCAAAACGTCCTTCAACTTCCCTGATCCTCCATAGCTGTGGACAAGTAAAAACTGGTTCACACAGCTTTAGTTAGAGCAGCTGGTGAACTTCTAGGGCCTATTCGCACTTGGCTTTATTCTGGAATATATCCTGGAATAGGGGCCTGCTGTCCGCATGATAATGCAGGTTACAGCAGGCCCCAGGTGCGGCCTACCAAAGTCTGCATTAGCATGTGGGCCACACACCCCTATCCTGAGATGTACTCCAGAAAAAGGCCAAGTGTGAACAGGCTCCTAGTTGTAACATTCACACTGTGTTCCAGGCGTGAATGCTGCAAGAGTGTGGTGTGGTGTGGCTGCAACTGTGCAGTTGTGTTCCATGGGCTGACCTCCATGGAAACATCCTGGTGTCTGCCGGATGTTGCTATGGCCATTGCCATGGCAATCTCGCCAGGCTGCACTGAGCCATCTTCATTTGCAGTGCTGGTGGTCCAGCTGGAAACTGCATTAACACGTGAAGGCTTCCTCTCCCCTGATAGTAGAGGGATGGTAGTATTATATCATCCCACTGAGTTAAGTGTGAACAGGCCCAAACTCTGAGGTAAGTTGGCTCCAGCTAGCTCCCATCAGGACTTTGTTTTGATAGAGCCATAGACAAAATGCTCTCATAACTTCTGTTTCCTATATGTAATACTAAATAGTTGTAAACAAAAATAGTTATAATTTACTTTACAGATAGAGGGTCAATATGCATACTGTACCTTGTGAGCCAGTTTGGTCTAGTGGTTAGAGAGCCGGACTCTTATCTGGGAATGCCAGGTTTGATTCCACACTCCTCCACAAAACCAGCTGCGTGACCTTGGGCTAGTAACAGCTCTCTTCTGAGCTCTCACAGCCCCACCTACCTCACAAAGTGTTCTGTTGTGGGGAGAAGAATAGAAAAGCTTTGTCAGCCACTTTGAGTCCCCTAAATGGGTGAGAAAAGTGGAGTAGAAAAGCCAACTCTCCTTCTTCTTCTTCTTGATTAGTTTATAAAAATCTTTTAACTTAAAAAAGAAGGCTTTATTTGCCTAGGGATGTCCTATAAATTCAATTCCTGTCCAACTCCAAGTGGATTTAAAAAAATGTGCTGAGTGGTTTTCTATTTGAATGAATTTAATCATTTATATGGAATTCCTTTTGTATAGATTTTCACTTTTCAGTTCTGTTCAGAGACATGAAATGCAAATAAACACATTTTTAGGACTGTTGTTTGCATTCTGTCACAAGATACACAAAACTCCAGATCTCTAAAATGGCTTTTATTCACATTTTGTAAATTCAAATCCAATTGAAAGTGAAAATCCTCGTGAAGGGAATTTTATACAAGTGGAATACAAAATATTTTTAAAGAAGGAACACAAATATATTACATGTATTGTAACTGTCCCATTCCTAAACTCAAAAGCATTGATTTCAATATAAAATTTTAATACCAGCATGAAAGTGTTGAGAAAAAGACCCTTTTAGAGCAGAAAATGCATCCAGCTTTCAAGAGAATCCCTCTTCTGAGACAAAATATGTTGCAACTAGGGCTGTGGTCAGAACTTGCCGAAATAGTCCCTCTTATTAAGAAACAGGACTCTGATTACACCTAATACCTGATAACTAGGGATGTGCACAAATATTAGTGACATCTGGAATTCATACGAATAGGTACAAATTCCTAGATTTGTGGATGAATCGAATAGGGCCCTATTCGTAGGGAGCTATTCATCCATGAATCAGATTTTCCGATATTTGTAGAAGCTTCGGTTGAAGCTTTGGTGGACACCGGATGCCAACAGGGCCTCCCCCCACAGTCTCCTGCTCTGGAGTGCATCTCTCACAGGCCCCCTTACCTTCTCTTGTGGCTCCTTTGGCATCCATGGGCCTTTTTTGTCATGATCCCGTGTCCAAACTAAACCTTCCTGAAGTCAGAGAAGGCACTTCTGGGTCCTGAGAGGATGAAGGCCAGAACTGGAAGGCCTAGTTTGCCCCCCCCGACCCGAAAACCTATTTTGGGCCAGGATTGTACTGAAAAGGGCCCACGGATGTCAAAGAAGTCACAAGAGAAGATAAGGGGGTTCATGGGAGGCAAGCAGGAGTCCTCCTCTGCTGTCAGAGGGCCTTTTTTGGTGCGATTTGGGACCTGAACTATGCCTACCTGAGGTCAGGGAAGGCACTTCCAGTTCTGGGGTGGACCAAGGCCAGAACCAGAAGGCCTAGTTCACCCCTTAGAAATCCTATTTTGGCCATCGGATTGCACTGAAAATGGCCTGTGGACGCCACAGGAGCCACTAGAGAAGGTAAGGGGGTGCATGGAAGGCAGGAAGTATGCCTCCTTTGGTGTTCACAGGCCTTTTTTGGCATGATCCAGCCCCCTTTAGTCCTCTTCCTCGATCACACCCAAAAAATGAAACCAGATTAACTCTACAACTGCTTGAGACCTGTAAAAATCAGGACTCAGGAAAGTATGATTGAAGGGAGGAAAGTCCACAAATAAAATGAATTGGACTAAAAAGGTGGAAGCAGTGGAGTCCAAAGATGGACTGAAGAAGAATTAAAGTGAAGATGTGACCACAGCCTAGGTATGCATCAACGGACTGAAAAGTATTATTCATTAAGATTTCATTTGAGAGAGAAAAAAGGGAAACAAATGTAGTCAATAACAGATGCTAGGTTTCCTGGATATAATTCAGAATAGGACTTATGGCAGAAAAAAGCCAATAATACAGTGACAGCTATGGTTGCATCTGGGATGATCTGGGCTGAGGCATGAGCATATGGGGTGTTTTCCCACTGTCACTAGAAGTACTCATTAAGTACCCATTAATGGGTACAAAAATGTCATTTAGACCATGGTCTAACACTAATGGTCTATGTCATGCACTACTTTGGAACTCCAAAGGAGTTCTTAAACAGTGGGATGTTGCTCATAGCAGCCCAAGATGAGGCTTGAATGTTGTTGTTGGCAATCTGAAATGTGTTTGGAAGTCCCCTACATTTTTTTGGTTCCACATAGTGATTATGGCCGGGTCCTTGGTCATTTACTCATCTCCTGGCTGCCATACAGATTTACATTATGTGAGCGAGTTGGTCAAGAGTTGCCAGAGATTAGTTAAACGGGGGTTATCTAGAAGAAGAAGAAGAAGAAGAAGAAGAAGAAGAAGAAGAAGAAGA
>MTQE01003428.1:31430628-31454061 GCA_014337955.1 Aspidoscelis marmoratus | reverse complement strand
AAGAAGAAGAAGAAGAAGAAGAAGAAGAAGAAGAAGAAGGGGACTCAAAACATCTGATAAAGCTTCTATTCTTCTCCCCACACAGATACCCTGTGAGGTTGGTGGGGCTGTGTCTAGCCCAAGATCACCCAGCTGACTTCATGGAGGAGTGCAGAATCAAACCCCATGACTGCAAGGTATGGGTCCAGCACTCTAACCACAAGACCAAACTGGCTCCTAGGACTTCCCCTGTGGGTCTAGTGTGAATAGACCCCTAGTGTGTGCCCAGGGAGGCATGCGTTTTTGGAGAATGCAGTGGCCACACAGACCTTGTGTCTTGTATAACATGGCTTTTTTTTTTTTTTTTACAAAACTCCCCTTAATGTGATTTGACATCTGAGGCCCTTTCCACACTTACCACTAGTCCATGATACAGGGCCTGCTGTCTTCACACCAGTACATTTCCCATTAGTGCATATCATCCTTCCTGGATGACGTTATGGATTGGGACAGGATGCCAAACTGACACTTTATCCCAGTCCTGACATAGACCCTGATAAAGAGGTCTACAGCTGGACATCTGTTTGTATTCCAGGCTAAGGCAGACACAACTAATCCTGAATACAATGGGGGGAGACTTTTGTTTCCCACAAGGAAGCAGTACCAGAAGTTGGTACATGCCAAAAATAGCCCAACTGGAAACTTCAAAACCACTCATTCCCAGCCTTCCAAGTCTGGGCACTAGCCTCAAAAGGGGCATCTAGAATTTGGAGCCAGCAGCTGAGACTGAGAGGACATGGGCCGTCTGGAATGTGAATAGCTCTTAACCTGTGCTAGAGCTAGTCCAATCTAGCATGGGCTGGACTACCTAGCATGGATCAGCATCCTGCAGGGTATCCTGTGCTATATGAAACTGGCCTGAGGTACCATTGGTAGCCTGGGCCTTCATGTCACAGGACTCAGTCTGAGCCTACAGTTTGGTCTTGTGGTTACAGTATCAGACTCTTATCTGATAATTTCCTAGTTCAAGCCTGCTCCCCACCATGAAGCCAGCTGGGTGATCTTGGACTAGTCACAGATCTCTTTCTGAGCTCTTACAGCCCCGCCTACCTCACAAAGAGGCTATTGTGGGGAGAACAGAAGGTTTGTCAGCTACTTTGAGTCCCCTTAATGGTGAGAAAAGCAAGGTATAAAAACCAACCCTCCTCCCCCCCCACTCCAGTACCATTTACTTGGAATGGTTGAGTGGGGCCCATCTGATGTGCCATTGATTTACATTGGTAGGTTGGACCTCTGTGGTTTTCCTAATTCTCAGTTTCCCATAAAAGGAAAATAAGAGGTTGTACCTTAGTCAGTTGTTCATTAGAGCCAAATCATAATATTATACAAAGGTGACTACATATGGGTAAGAAGGTATAAGTGCGATATTGCAGTTTGCAAAAACAAATATAAATTCTGCTTGTCCAGAAATGTCAGTTTTTAAGAGAACATAGGCAGCATGTTCAAAGAATAGTTAACCAGATGCACACAAGATGTGGGCATATTAGCATGCTGATTCACCTTCCCCAGCACTTTTGTTGTTGTTGTTTAGGGATGTATGACACCAATACTAGGAGTATTACAAAGTCACTATGACTAGTAACTTTCAGTCTCTTGACTCTGCTTAGATGTATTGAATACCACAGTATTATGTAGCATCTAGCCAGGCCATTTTGGTGCATCTGCCAGGACATGTCTCCATACCAATGTAAAGGGGTAAAAGAAGAGAAACCACAGACTGATACTTTGAAAATGCAATATGTGTCAACAAACAACACTTTTCCATCTGGTGTATGCAACTACCAAGAAAGCTGAGGACTGACCATGGGGGAACACCTGCCCACCCTCTTTTGTGACCCAGTTTGGTCTAGTGGTTAGGGAGCCGAGCTCTTATCTGGGAATAACGGGTCTGATTCCACCCTCCTCCACAAAGCCAGCTGGGTGACCTTGGACTAGTCACAGCTCTCTTTCTGAGCTCTCACAGCCCCACCTACCTCACAGGGTGTTCTTGTTGCATGTATCCAGCTTACGTGCCCTAAAATGGCCAGGGAGGAAGGTCTGCAGTGCCAAGGGTTTCTGCTCTTACACTGGATGTTGCAATAGTTAAAGCCAGGCTGCTCTACCAGCAAGAGCCCTGGCAATCCACCATGAGGTTGCCCAGTAATGGTGGACCCAGCAGATAAGAAATACAGGGAGGGGAGAGAGATGAGGCAGGAGACCAGAGATCAGGTGGAAAGTGAGCTTTATTTCCTTTCAGAAGTTTAAATATCCCTCCAAAAAGGGGGTGTGGAGAAAGTGACATCAATGCAACATCAGGGGAGGTGATTGGAGGAAAAGTTGCTGCCTTCCAGGTCAGAGGTCCTTCTGATGTCACATCCTGCGGTTGGAGGCAGGGAAAATCCTCAAACAGGAAAAAAGAGTTGTCCTTTTAGAGCCATGTGCTTTGCAGATGCCATAATGCCCAAAGGCCACTGCATGGAGTGGAAAGAATTCAGCACTCTGGTGGTGCTGAGTGTGTACTACAAGCTTATGGAGCAGGAAAATAGTTGCTCCTTTTACTCTGAGGCTTGAGAAATGGAAGGCTGAAGAAAAGGAACCCAGGGGAAAAGCTGTGCAGCTTTTGTGGTTACTACATGTTCTGTTGTGGGGAGAAGAACAGAAAGCTTTGTCAGCCACTTTGAGTCCCTTAAATGGGTGAGAAAAGTGGCGTAGAAAGCCAACTCTTCTTTTCTTTTGAAATCCTTTTTCAAGGAACCCAGCTGTCTAGACATGAAGACAATGAGATGGAAATGATTGAGTGTCGTAACTTCAGAGTTCTGTCATCACGGCTGGGTGCTTTGGGGTAGAAGTAGTTTTCTTGAAATTCTCCTTCTCCTCACCTTGATAGCTCCACATCCCCAAGGCTCTTTTGAAACCACCCAGGTCCCAGGTTGACGGTCACCTGCCATCTTGCGGCAGTGAAATCCATAATTTGATTGTGCACAGTAGGAAGAAATACTTCCTTTTGTCTGAACAAAGTCTTTCAGATTAGATGGCTCCTGGTTTTCATGTTTCGTGAAAGTTTCTGTGTCTAGCACCTAGGGGAGTCTGTAACCTTTGAAAATGAAGCCTATGACCTGCTCTCACCTTTTCCCTGGGATTGCTAAGCCACATGGCATCACCAGCCACCAGCCACTGGAACCTGCTGCAGAGCAACAGAAAAACAATCTTTCTCTTGAAATCTTAGGCATCGCCCAGACCTGCATTTGCAGAACTCCATGGGTCAGCCAGGGGGTGAGTTCAGCAAACACTGGAACCCCCATTCAGCCCCCAGACTGTCACCCTATATGAATAAGGGAGATGACTGGAAAGATGGGAGAAAGAGCTGTGTTGATGTTGCTTCTTCCCAGGAGTTTCCCTAGACCTCCAGACGACCACACTGATGCATCAGTGTTGGTTACCTTTGGACTGATGAATCAGGAAACACAAGCTGCAGTTGAGCTGATTGGGACCATCCCTGTGAATGCCCCACCCTGGATCATGAAGGTGTTCAGCTGGTTCTTCCAGAGGAGGTAGTCCTTTTCTGCATTTATCTGCCCTTAATCCAAATCAGCGGATCTGGAATGACTGGGCCCACTGATCCAGATCCTGTGAAGATATGGGTCAGATGAGCACCGTCTGCACTGACAGTGCTGATTTATGGAGTCTGGGGACGGGGTGCTTTTTGGCAGTGAGCTATGGTGCACCACTAAAAGCAGCCCTAAGTAGTTCAGGAACACAGATGCATGCCATCTGATGCCTTCTGTCAGAGAATCATCTAATCATAGAGCGGGAAGGGACCTCTAGGGTAGGGGTGTGCACGGATTTTGGTTATTATTTTTTTGCATTCAAATTTGAGTCAAATCAAATGTCAAAACATTCTATTCGATTCAGATGATTAAAATCCGATTTGAATCTGTAACATTTGAATCTATTTGTTTGAATATTAGATTTGTATTTAAAGATACGAATGTCAACAACATTTGTATCTGTTATACGTATCTGTGCGGATTCTGTATGCATCCTGTTTTCATCCCATATTATGAGCACAAATAAGTATATTTGTACATTCAAATCCATTAGAATGTCTAAATTCGAATGTTATTAAATCCGATTCGAATTCAAACATCAAAATTGGTCAGATTCAAATCGGATTTTTGAACTTTTGAATATTCGTACACATCCCTACTCTAGGGTCATCAAGGCCATCCCCCTTGGTCCTTTTGTGGATGCAATTAAACAGGTCCACAGAGATCTGGATTAATCTGGATCTGACTGCATCCACTACAGACAGAGCCGAAACAACAGGAGCAGGGGCTCTTGATCTGCATTAACATGTGGATAGGGAGGCCTGTGATTTGCATTAGGAGAATACCTAACCTGGATCAACAGCAAGTCTCTGCTTAGGATGCCCATGAGCAGTTGGCGGGCCACTGTGTGCGACAGGGTGCTGGACGAGATAGGCTGTGGCCTGATCCAGCAAGGCTTCTCTTACGTTCTTATGTTCAAGTGCAGAAAGGGCCCTAATGGAACTGGCCCATGTAGATACAGCCTGTGTCATTAATTATAGCCCTTCCTCAGTTCTTTCCATTCAGAAAATTGCTTGTAACCCGGGGTGTTTTTCCACTAGCACTAGAGTACCCATTAAGGACTCTTAATGGGCCCTTAATTGGTCCTTAATGGGTACTCTAGTGCTAAGTGGAAAAACACCTCTGGACTATGCCACCAACTACAAGTCAAGAAAGAAAATGTCTCTATGACATATTCGCTGTTATGCTGTACATTTGTTTAGCTTTTAATTGCAACTATGTTTAGAAGCCCATCTTGACTGGAACTTAAAGTTCTAAAAAAGTACGTTTTAGAAATACCCTTCATGTTCCCTACCATATCAGTCATTCATGTATTTGTGCTCCCCCTCCTTTTTCATTTATTTTCCACTATTCCTCTAAAGAGCTTTAAAGCTCACAACAATCCTGTGAGGTAGGTCAGACTGCAGCCAAGGGAGCAATCTGACCTCTTCCTGCTGTATACTCATTTAAACCTAGATGTACTTTGTTTCGTTTGGCAATTCTTTGGGGTTGGGATCTTTTCAAAATACTTCCTTTACTCTGCCCATGAGTAGAAAAGCGAGAATAATTTCCGTAGGCCTCTGGAGAGCTCCGTCCTTCTTTTAGTGCAGTTTTCCTATGCAAATAGCTCTTGTGGGCTTTCTCTGGAGTCATCATGCCTGTCTTTATTATTGTTATTATTATTATTTTTCCTGAAGATTAATTAGTTGCTGCAACAAAATTACCTTTTGCAATTAAAAGCATAATTTGCTCGGAATGATTGAGGCGACAGTACAGATCCATCATTAAGCTGCCTGTATATCCAACTCCTAGATTTCTCTCTCCCCCCCCCCCCGCTTCTTTTTTATTGCCAACATTAGAGGTTAGGGGAAACAAGTCTGATTAAACGAAACCATCTGAAGTTAATGTGTTGTTTTGAATGACTCACACTTGTCCTTTGGCATTTGGGGAAGATGAGTAAAGATTCTTATCTGCATTATTAATAAAGATCATCTGGTCTTTGGGAGAGTCTGATACACAAGCAAAGGGCAATAGGCAAAACGGAATGCTATTTGAACTGTCACATCGCTCCCTTTCTCTCTTCTCCTCATTCCAGTTTTTAAAAGAAGTACCTTAGAAGTTTCTTTAGTGAAAAGGCCACATGAATCAGATCTTGCCAGTATAATTATTCAGTTATCCATCAAATTACTCCCAACAGCCTATGTGTAAATTTCAGGCTGCCTGCTGCACACAGCATCCTGGGCTTTTGCTGCTTCACTGGTCGATAATCTTTACCACTCTGGGAGCTGGTGGTGTTTCTGGGAGTTCAGTTAGTGACACTGATGGGTCAATTCTTTGGCAGGGCAAACGACTCGTCTTCATCATCTTCTTTGCAACTTCACATCCACTAACGATCAGTCCTAGTAATGAAGGCATTTTTCACCCTGTCAGGAGTCACAAGGAGAAAAATTGATTGACAGAGTTATCTGGATTGTAGTAATTAAATCAGGGCAGACAAATCCCAACTCTCATTATATTTCAGACATGTCTTCACCAGAAAAAACAGAGGTGAAAAACGAAGGGTGCCTGTTTGTGGTTTTAAAGGCACTCTGTGCACACTGACTTTCAGACGCATTTTACAGTACTTCCCAACTTTTTGGACGTTCTTGCAGGTGATAATCAATGTTCACCAATGTATGTATGCTGATTTTCAGATGTACATATTTGAAGACTGGCCCCGATTCCAAAATTCGAAGATTGAGATTTTGTGTGTGAGCGTCTTTGTACCAAAACATGCTAATTTAGAACATACAGAATTTGTGTTTCATTTGTAGCAGTTTTGAGGGATGTTATTCCATGTTCTAGTTTTCTTCTGAGAACCTAAGCTTTCAGATATAGTTGTGATATCCATCTTCAGAGGATTTTGCTCTTGGAAGATTCAAAAGTGACTTGACTCTTCCAAGAGCAAAATCCTCTGAAGATGGATATCACAGCTATATCCAAAAACTTAGGTTCTCAGAAGATACTGGAACATGGCGTAATAGCCCCAAAACTGCTACAAATGAGAATGAATCCGGCCGTGAAAGCCTACATACAACCGTCAAAATTTATATTTGCTTAATTGATAGAGCACTCAAATATGTGCTGAATCTCATGTAGCTCCAAAGATCTATCCTTGCTATCTTCCGAGAAGTGTCATTTGCAGACCATTTCTTGTATCAGCCATTTTGTGACAGGGAATCCTGTGGAAGAGACTTTTTTCAGAAGTGCTTTGCCCAAAGTATGTGCCATGTAAGTATCATGCACTGTTTGCCCAAAGACTGAATAGTTGTACATAACTTACCATAAGTGTCATATATAGCATGACCAGTATTTTCTTGTTAGTTCAGTATTAGTAGGAACCTGAAGCTTGTGGTGAGGACAATGTAAGGCCTGGTCAGACATCCAGGAAGGATGTCTTTGGGTTTTGATGGAATAAGCACCCAGGATGGAGGATTCAGGCAATCCCTCACTCAGGAGCATCTTGAAGATGCCCTGAGAGGGAGGAGATGGGGTCTGACATCTTTAGAACAGGATTCTCCACCACCAACTGATCTGTCACAATTCTGTCTAAGGTCTTACATGAAAAGACAATATCAAAACCAAGGAGGTTTTTTTTAAAAAAAATCCAATTCATACCAGGCCCTCAATGAGCCATTCATTCACCCTGTCAACTAGCTTTAACAAGCCAGGATAGGCATATGTCAAAGGAGCATGTGGCTGGTTGAACCCAGCAAGGACCTTGCCCATGTCTTCATTCCTTAGTTATTGAAACAGATCCAAAATAACTGGACTGGATGGTTCTCTGGATGGTTGTCTCACAGAAGATCTTCAGATGGTGGCAAACTTCCCTTCTGCAGCCTGAAGCTATTAGACCATTCACCATCTAGAAGAACTCTGCTGGCTATCTACTCAAGGTTGCAGTGGTAATGAAGAAAGGTTTTTTATATATATTCTACTGCTGCTACCTGGTAGTCAGGTTGATGTGCTCTAACTCATGTTTAGTTAGAATCAGAATGAGATTTTTGTCATTTGCACTCTCATTGTCTAAGAATGCTATTGTTACATCCAGCATGGTAGATTTATTGAGGGCCTACTGTATCATAAGGCGGAGTGGAATGGCTGTCTTGGGCAGTAGATGATGAGTAGTAGTAAACAGTAGTGAGATGCTGGAGGATATAGCTGGTGTGGTATCATATGCACTCATTAACTTGATAGCTGTTCTCAGTTCAGTGGAGTAATGTTCCAGCACAATAGTCTGAGGAGGAAAAAAATCAACTCATAGTTCCTCTTAAGGGGGAGGGTATAGAAGAATCAAGTATCAAATTGTCCTGGGCTTGTCCTGAATTCCCTACTGAGCAGAAGGCTGGATCATTGGACTCCAGGATACCTACTAACTATATTAATAATGGGTGTTTTTCCACTGCAGCCCTTAGATCTGGATGTAAGAAGATCCAGATCTAAGGAATGGGTACATTTCTTAATCTGGATCTAGTAGATCCGGATTAAGGGAAGCACCCAATGTGTTTCCACAGGAGGTGTAGCACCCATTAGGAATGGGTGCTAACACCCCTGCTGTGGAAACAGCTTTGCACCCATCTGGGGAATCCAGATCGACCCACAAGGGGTCGGTCCATTACCCCAGATGTTTTGGGGGGCAGGGGGTGCAGTCTTCGAAGCAACTTTGAAGTTATTTTGAAGTGACTTCAAAGCCAATGTTGGGGGGGGCTTCCCAAAGGTGCATCCCCTCCCCCTAGACTCCTTTGGACCCCATTGCCTGTTTCCAGTGGATACAGGCTCCCTTTAATCCGGATTTTCTGGGAGAAGACCCCATTGTAGACCCCTTTAATGGGGTCTACAGAAAATCTGGATTAAAGGCCAAAATGTACCCATTAGATCCGGATTTCCCCAATGGCAGTGGAAACAATCAGGTCCCAAATGGGTGCCGTAGTGGAAATGGGGTCATCCAGCTCACACCCAAATGGGTCCTAAATGGGTGCAAAAATGGGTACTTTTGACAGTGGAAAAACACCCATAGTTATGTGCTTTTGACTCTTATGGAGTAACAGCTGATGACAATTTGGTATGGATAGTTCCTGCTACTAGAAGCTCATTAGATGCCCCGCCTGTGTACTTGGTTGACTTGGGCAAATCTGTGACTCATTCTGACTTGCTTCTGAAAAATGTCTATGCTTAGCAGTACGAAGCACTGGAACTGACATCTAGCTGTCAATATCCATATATAGTTCATTAGCAACCACAGGCAGATATGACTGACATGCTCATTCATCTTCAGTGCTAGAGCTGTAGCTGTCATTTACCCTTAGTAGAGAACAATCTTACAGAATAGGGCACATACCTTACTCTGTGGATCCTATTGCAATAGGTAGTGGATAAAGAGTGAAAGCAACATATAGGGTATTGCATTGGGTTAAACAGTGTTCATGATTTCATTGGTTACTTTCACTGAGGTTGCCAGGGACATGGAGACTCAACCAGCCTATCTATGGGTTTACTATAATTTGGAACTGCATGTGATGACTTTTCCATGATGATGTGAACTGGTTCTGTAGGGTCATCATGCAGTCTGGGATAAAATGGTCATTTCAATTATTCGAGCTGTCTAGGTTGCTACTGTTCCTACCACAATTGAATGCCTTTCATTACATATCCTGTCCAAGGTCCCCCAACCTGATTGCTGCAGCCAAACCTAAATAGAGTTAAATTGGTTCTGTTGGCTGAGCTAATCAAATGTCACTGTCTAATGGGAAGAGGTGAACTTGATCCAGATGACATGGACCACTGTGTCTGGAATGCATTTACGGTGCAGAATAGCCTTCACTAAGTTTGTATCAGCCAAGGACCTAATTCAACTTTTCCAGGGCCCCATCCACCCTTGCTGGTTCCTCTGGTCACCACCAAATCTTGTGTTTTAACAAGTTGGGCCACATGTTGACCAGATTAGGAAAGTGTTTCTTCTGCAATCTGTATTCATTCTTTTCATTTGTATAATGAGGGCACCTAGAAGCTCACTTTTGATACACAACTTAATATTATGGTCACAGTATCAGTCACTGGTGCACTGCTCTGGCCAGTGACCCCCCCCCCCAAGTGGTTTTGAAGATGTCAGCTACCTCAAGGTACTAGCATTAAGTGGGGCTTGAGGTGTGCATGAAGTTCAACACACAGAGCCATACTGGTGCATTTATGCCCACTAAGAGGATTTCTACTTTCTAATGGCTTTATAACAGAAGACCCTGGCCAGCACCAGTCTTAGGATAACAAATTGGCATATGTCTTACATCATTGTTCAGAAAAAGTCTTTTTTTGGATTACTGTTCCCCCAATTTGTAACCAAAGTGACGAAATTACCAGGTTCATGTGAGTCTAAAAGAAAATCATTTCCAAATCCTGCTGTCAATAAAGTTACGTAAAGAATATTGGTCCATCCATCTCTGATCTACTTCCAAGGATTGTAGTCAAGAGTCCCCCACCCCCCACCCCAGTCCTTAGCAAGAGATGTCAAGAATCAGATAAAGGAAATTCTTCACATAAAGCAATGTCCTTCAGCTGAATTAAAAGACCTCTTCCTCATGAAGTAAGGCAAGTGCCAGAGAGAACCTATCAGAATGAGCAATTGCCATTGTGGTGTGTGTGTGGAACTTAACCACAATTGCTATTATTTCACATTAGGGGTGTTTCCACATTTGCTGCTGAAAAGCGGATCTAAAAAGATCCGCTTTGGGGGCATCCATCCTCCCGAGGATCCGTCACGAATAGTGATAGATCTGAAGGGCCCCCGCACATCTGCACACACGTGGGGAGGGTGGATCCAGGAAGACAGATGGAGTGGGTGCTGTGTGGATGCATCAGCACCCATTCCAAAAGTCCTCTGGCTCACGCACCACTGCCCCTGCCCCTGGAGCTGCGAGACTGGAGCAGTGAGCTGCCAGTCACCACGTTACCGGCGGCACCCAGAGCACAGGGGAGAGGTTCCGGAGACAGTCAGTCCAGCTTCCGCTCCTCCCAACATGGTGGCTGGAGGGACATCCGTCCCTTCGCTGGGCCATGTATGGAAGCGTCTTGCTTCTGCACACATCCAGGTGAAGTGACGAATTGAAGACCTGATTTTTCAGGTCTTCGTTTTAATCCAGATTTTGGCAGCAAGACCCGTTTTTAAGACGGATCTTCTGCAAAGTGTCTCCAGTCGGGTCTGCAGTGTGGAAGCTACTCAAGGTAAGTGTTTTTAATCTGTCTTGGGGGAGGTTAAACTGGTTTCCTCAGCTAGTGCGGAAACACCCTAGGGGGCTTTGGAAATGTCTTCTGATGAGCTTAAAGTGGACCCTTTGAATTGTGCATGCGTAACACGGATTAGGGGTTTGCATGAATGCATTTTTTGCATTTGAATTTGAGTCAAATTGAATATTTGACTATTCAATTCAATTCAAATTTTAAAAATCTGGATTTTTGAAAATAGGATTCAAATCTGGATTATCCGAATGCATACATTCAAAATCTGATTCAAATTTGAAAATACGAATGTCAGCAACATTTGTACCCGATTTCTGAATTTGCGCGCATCCTGTTTTCATCCCATATGCATCCTGTTTTCATCCTGCATTATAAGGACAAATAAATATGATATTCAGATGTGATATAAATGGATCTATGCAGTTGAATTATTCAAAAATCCGTATCAGATTTTCAAAAATCTGAAATTTGTTCGAATGTTTAAATTCACATTTTCAAAAATCCAGTTCAGATTCAAATGTTGTTATTTGACGGATTTGGTTCAGATTTTTGAATTTTTGAATATCCGTGTACATCCCTAACACAGATGCTTCTTGGGACAGGAATACTAAATTGTGCTCTGTAGACAGAAATAACAGGTGGGGGTTATTTTGTAAAAGAGAAGATTTATGGATATATATATTTTTTAAAAAATACCACTCTTCAGTTCAGTCGATATCATGGCAGTAGATTTCATGGGAAACAAAGATCATTTATCTAAATATATCTGTCTACCCTTTTATTCATCATTAAGAGGAACATCTATGATGCTATTCATATTCATGGGGAAAAGTGGCAGCAATAAAAGCCCGATTCATCTACCTGAGGGAACTATTTCTGTTGAAGTGTTTGATCTGCCAGTATCTCTAGGCAACCTACAATGCTCTGTATTTTAAAAAAATACAAAAATAAATGAAAATAAATACTAACAACTGAAGCCCCACAGCCATTCCTACTCAATGTGTGGACTGCTGCATAGCAGTACATGGCTAGATTACTCCAGTGAGGGATTATCCCACTCCTGGGCCCTTTCTGCACTTGGCCTTATTCTGGAGTCTATCTCAGAATAGGGACCTGCTATCTGCATGCTAGTGCAGACTATGGAAGTCCCTAAGTGAGGCCTGCCATAGTCTGCAGTGGCTTGTGTCCAGCAGACCACCATCCTGAGATATATTCCAGAATGAGGCCAAGTGCAGAAAGGGCTCTGTTCCGCCCTGGCAGTGGAGAAGTGCACTCAGACCTGACCTGCAAATGGGCAGAAGTGCTCCAACAGGTGAGTGGGAAAAGGCCTTCTATTCCCACCACCATTGGGTTATAGCCAGGCGTGCTCTTTCTGCTTTCTTGAATAGCAGATGTGGTGTGTGGAAGTTTGGATACCTGGAACCTGTGGATCGTCTGCTTAGTTATAGTGAGCAATTCTTTTTTCCAAGGATGACCAAGGCCCTGGTAAACGCCTTATTTATTTATATTTATTTATTTACGTTTCTATCCCACCCCATACCTGAAGATCTCTGGGCAGATAACAACTTTAGAACAACAAATTAAAAACAGAATATACATTAAAAGATTTTAAAAATTCAACAAATCTAAAACAATACACAACATATTTAAAATGATAGTGTCTGTACTGGGGGGGGGATATAATCAGCTCGGCCGAAGGCCAGGGCAAAGGGATGCGTCTTCACTGCCTTCCTAAACATATATAAGGAAGGGGCATGACACACCTCGAGGGGAGGCTATTCCATAGTCTGGGGGCTATCACAGAAAAGGCTCTCTCTCAGGTGCCCACCAGCCTCATTATTGAGGAAGGTGGGACAACCAGGAGGGGCTCCCTGCTAGATCTTGAGGCACGAGCAGGTTGATATGGGAGAAGGCGTCCCTTTAGATATGAGACAGGACATCCTATTCATAATTCGAACTGAGGTTGCACCAGCTCTGTTCCCATGTAGATCATTATAGGTCATCTTCAGGCAGTCCTTGCTTTGGGCTGGTCAATCACACCTTTCTCTGCAATCGACCTGAGCCTCCTGCACAGAACTCTTGGCTCTCCGTCCCATTTTGCTGTGTCAAATCTATCTCCTCTCTTATTGGATGCCATTGTGTCACTTGAGGGAGGTGAAGGTGTGTGTTTGTGGTTCTTTTTAAAGCCTACTCCCCCACCTCCATGCCCCCCTTCCTTTTTTATGTGTTTTTCTTCTCTGTGCAATTAATTTTTAAAGTACTAATACTAATAATAAATTTACATAAAAACGCTAATTGAGAAATCATACACATACACTGAGGAGACAAGGGGAGATGCCTCACAGACTCCGTGCTGGCATCCCTCCCCTACACATTGGCCAAAAGGAAAGACTGGACCTGAAGTCATCTTAAATTAAAGGTGTGACCGGAGCTCAAGAGAAACATGTCTCCCCAACAGAGAAACCACCCTTACTTGCACTGTCAAACAAACTCCCACACATCTCTGGTGATCTGTGGCCAAATCTTCTTAAAGCAGAAGGATTCTGGTGAATGGATCTGGATCCAAGCACAAGTATTTTAGTGGTTTTGTGCTGGACAAAGTGCATCTACTTCAGTAGAGTACAAGCCTAGGCTCAGAGGGTTACTCAATAAGAAACACATTTTTGAGATCCCAAGGTCTTTTAAAATGAATGTCAGGAAACAGATGTAGAAGCATGTGTCTTAAGTGGCCAATTGCATCATAAACAAAATCCGTTCCAACCTGAAAGCCACAATGTAAATCAGGAATCATAAACACAGCGTCATGGATTTGTTTACAGTGGTGAATACATTGATTAGTTTTGCCAAGCTGCCTGTTTGTCATGTCAAAAGAAAGAGAAGGGAAAGCCACAAAATAAATGACTCCTTACAAATATTTACTCAGCTGTAATGGCCAATATGAGATGGGAAAAAGGTTCTAATAGAAAAACGCAGAGGAGAAAGAAATGGAGATCTGTCGTGAATCATGATGGACCTCTCTCATTTTCTCTCTCTCTCTGTCATCTCTCACCCCACCCCAGGGAATGAAGTTAGATTGACAGGGTGCCACTTTAATTTTGTGCATTATTTTCCTGAAAGTTTTGCAAGAATATTCCTTACATAATACTCTTTGGAAGTTGTGATTTGTAATGTATTGAAATATTATTTTAACTGTGGATTGTTTGAACTGTTTTCTATTATGTCTTTGGAGACTTTAAACATTTTACACCATTCACCAACAAATGAGACTGAATATCAGGGAAATATTAGCCCTTAGCTTGGTTTCCCTGCAATAGAAAATAGCAAGGAAGATTTGCCTATGTGTGGAATCCAGCCTTCTCTGTTTGCAGAAAAGAGTGCTCCTCCAAGGCTGCATTAATACCCGAGTTTTAATCCAGCTTCAACTCACCTTCAGAGTGGAACCAAAACATCAACAAAGCGAACGCTCATTTCCTTTCCACATTATCTAACTCAAAGATGGATTTTCTAAGGGCCCATCCCCATGCTGAAAATATTCCTATAATATTCCGAGTCTGCCTCGAGAGCGTCTCCATGCAGAGCCCTTATATGGGCTGCATGCGAGACAATACGTGTTAAACCCCCCCTTAATCCGAAATAAGGGGCTAGCATGTATTGTCCTGGGGTCATGCAGACACTCCCGGGTTATTTGGGGCAGAGCTTGGTAGCTGCAGTATTAGTGAGCATGTTTCGCCTCTGCTCCCTGTTCCTTCCGTGTGTGCTGGGATCAGACTCTGGCAATCTGTTGACTATTAAGCCACATAACAGTAGTGAAATTAAAAGGCTTTTACCTCCTTCAGGATTGGTTGATCTGAAAGTGATTGAGACAAGTCGACCTGAATAGGGAGAAAATTTTGAGCCAGCTGTGAGTGGGGGCTGCCCACTGTCATGCCCATGTGCGCACCTCCGCTAATCTGTGGCGGCCAAGGAAAGGAATGATCTGCTTTTAGTTATGCTTTTAACTAACTTGGTTATGCTTTTAACTGTGGTGGCCAAGGAAAGGAATGACCTTTGTGTTCGTGGAGGTGCAACTGAGGTGTTTGCCTGTCATTGCTGCAATGGGTGGGACAGGTTATGGTGATGTCAACCTGGCTTCCTATCAAGGGAGAGGGTGGGTGGGGAGAAAAAGATGCTACAGCTTTCATGGGGACAGGCATGTACGATTTGAATCCATGTTGCCCCAAACCACATGGGGACGCTTTATTGTGAGTTACAACACAGATTTTTATGACATGCGTCACAAGCAAGGCAACTGGCTTGCATGGGGATGCGCCATAAGAGTCAACACTGAAATAAAACAGCTTGTCACTTTGTGGATAGGTTCTCTAACTCTGAAAGGGAACAGAAGCTGAATTAAAACTTAGGTTAGATGGGCCCCAGACTATTTACTTGTTGCATTTGTACAGCAGTAAGTGACTGTAAGCTCAGTAACAAAGTGTCTGGAAAGCAGAGGGTTGCTGGCTTGACTCTTGACATATCTCCAGAAAAAGACCCAATGTAGAAAGGACTAGGGATGTGTATGAATGTTTTTTTGTTTTGTTTTGTTTTTTGCATTCACTTTGTATCAAATCCCCTTCAAATGTGGTAGGATTCTATTTGATTTGAATGTATTTGTACAAATTTGTACGAATATCTGATATGAACGCATATGTGTCCGATACGTATCCATAACATATCTACTCTGAAAGCATCAAATCTGCCCTGAATGCTCTTTGAATCTGCTCTCAAACCACGTTGAATTCACTCTGGATCCATTGCAGATGTGACTGGCACAGCTTCTTTCCCACCTCCGTTTCACAAATGTTCCAAAGCTTTCGTATTCATACGAGTGTCAATGTACAAATGTCTTAACATTCAATTTGTGTGCGAATGTCCAAATTTGTCCAAATTCATATGAATGTTTTGAATATTTGTGCACATTCCTAGAAAGGACAATGATTTTTTCCACGGTTACAGCTATAGAAGAATTATCCCTCCCTTGCCTACAGGCCATGATTCTGGGGTGGGTGAGGGGTCCTACTACATAAATATTGCCAGTCATTAGAAATTATCAGTGAACTAAATTGGCTAATAATATGTGTCAGCTTCTTAAATGAAGTCCAAGAGGAATTTTGTAAACAATGAGCCTTTCCGCACGTGCCGCCGGAAAACGGATCTCAAAGATCCGTTTTCAGGTGGAACGTTTTAAAAAAGAATCTGACCCACAGAGGGTCAGATTCTTGGAGGCCCCACACGTACGCACATGCATGGGGCAGCGGCAGCAGGGCCGGATGGGGAAACGGATTGGGGTGGGTGCTGTGCGGACGCACCAGCACCCATCCCAAACCGGCCCTGATGGCACATGCCCAACTGTCAGAGAGGCAGAGCGCATGCTCTGCGTCTCTGACAGGTGGGTGGGTCCAGCGGCTGGCTTCCCCCTGGCTTCCCCCTGGCAAGAGAAGTGGCGATCTGCATCTCTGACAGCTGGATATGTGCCGGCAATCCGGCTTTTTCCCCGCCGGTGTGGAAGCGTTCGCTTCCAAACCGGTTTAAGGGGGAAAGCCAGATGTAAGACATCTGGGTAGGATTTGGCGGCAAAACTGGTTTAAGCAACCGGTTTTGCACGCCGATGTGCAGGTGTGGTGTCCTCAAAGGGACCCAAATTGGGTTCCCTGTGTGGATGTCACGTCCAAATCCTTCCCGCATCTGGCTCTAAATCCATTTGTATAGCCTGTGTGGAAATGCCCAATGACAAATCCACATTTGGAACGGAAGTTGTGTCCTGTTGGAAAAAAAATATTCCTCAGTTCTGGACAAGACAGGCAAGCAACAGTGAGCAAGCTTCAGTTTTTGTGGTTAACTTGAAAAGCTGCTATGTGGCCAATTTTTATCTTTCTTATGATACAGACAACCATTTGCTTTCTAGTTTGAGTAGAGGAAAGAAGAGGAGGCTTCCAGAAGAACAAAATGAAACATAGCACAAGGCTTACTCACAGCCTTCTCCATTTCAGAGAGGCTGGTTTGATGAAGTCAGGGTTTTATTATTTTATTTTATTTTACTGTTTAGTCATAAACAGATGAATCCTATAATAGCCTTTGTTTCCTCTGCTACAGGAGGTCTGTATGATTAATCAAATCTCCTCCAGTCAATGCCAACCCAAACAGATGAATGCAAAGCGCATCTGCTGTAGATTAAACATTCGGAAAAACCATTTTATAAATATTTTTTTCCTCCTCAAACAACACATCCATATGGCAAGTTGAATATGTTTAAAACTCTCTGTGTATACTCTACAGCCTTGTGGAGGTATTTATCAACACGCAATGTCTAATGGGTACAGTTGCCATTCAACTGACAAGTCTCTATAATCCCATTTGTAGAGCAGACACACAGTCAGAATGGTGAATTGGCTGCTGAAGCACAACTGAGTTTCAAGGAGATGCACAATTTTCATAGAATCATAGAGTTGGAAGGGACCTCCAGGGTCATCAAGTCCAACCCCCTGCTCAATGCAGGATTTTCTAAGCCATCCCAGACAGATGTCCGTCTAGCCTCTGCCTGAAGATGTCCAGCGAAGGACAGCTCACTACCTCCTGTAGCAACCTATTCCATTGACTGATCGTCCTCATTTTCAGGAGGTTTTTCCTGATATCTAATCTATACTGACTCCCTTGAAGTTTAATACTGTTGTTTCTAGTCCTCCCATCTTGTGCAAGTGAGAATAGGGACAATCCCTTTGCACCATGACAGCCTTTCAGGTACTGGAAAACCATGATCATGTCTCCTCTCTTCTCTTCTGTAGACTAAACACCTCTGGAATAGAAAGAACTAGAATAAGGCCCCTTTGTAAGATCTCAGTTCATGGGCAGGCCTCTACGGGAGAAGGTGCTCCTTCATACACCCAGGGCCCAAGCTGTTTAGGGCTTTATAGTGTCAGCATCTTGAATTGGGCTCAGTAGGAAATAGGCAACCAGTGCATATCCTTCAGGGCTGGTATGATGTGAGTCCAGCCAGAGACTTTCATCAGCAGTAGACCACTGCATTCTTCACCAGTTCCAGCTTCTGGACTGCTTCTGAACCAAACATGAATAGTAGAAAAATTGACAGTATTACCAGCATTCCCATCCCAGGTGAATTCACATGTGACAAACTAGCCACCAAAGTGTAAGTGAAATTAGAATCATCATCATCGTTGTCTTTTGTTCTTGGCTTGTTTCAAAGTGCTCAAAACAGTATAATGCTCTAATGATACAGCCGTTGTTGGGTGCTGTCAAAGCACAGCCAACTCCATGAGAACTCCTTTGCAGTTTTCTTGGCAGAGAAACAGAAGTGGTTTGACATGGGGATTGAACCAGCTCTCTGCTGTCCAAGCTGCTTACATTATGATTCAGCTTCAATCTCTTCCAATGATACTGTAATAATCAGTCAAATTCTTGAGATATAAATATGCACTCAGATAACAACAGTCATCTTAAGGACATCAAATTATCCCAGGACAGAAGATGTTATTGTTTTTTTCAAGTAAAAGGGTGAAGGCTAAGAGATTTAAAGCCCATATGGGAGTCTGCAAAACAATAAAGTTGGGACTTTTTGCCCTGAGTATTAAGATTCAGTGTCTAGCTTGATTGCATAGCTAGTGACCGTGCTAAATAGATATTTATAAGCCTTGTTTCAGAGTGACCTTGGTCTTGTTGTTTTCTCTTTAAAAGAATCATTTGCTTTTAGGGCAAGCAGCAATCAAACCAGCCATTTCTTCTGACTCGCACATATATCCAGGGTTTTTTTTCCCCACTAGCACTAAGTACCCATTAGAGACCCATTAGGAACCCATTAGACTCAGAGCAGGAAGACCCCATTTCCACTGCAGACACCATTAGAGACACATTTGTTTTCACCAGTTCTAGGGAAATCTGGATTGAATGGGTCCTATAATCTGGATTTCCTGTAGACCCCATTAAAGGAGTCTACAACGGGGTCTTCAGGGATCAAATCCAGATTATACTGAGCACATTTCCACCACAATCGGGCAATGGGATCTTGGGGGGGCTCCAGGGGTGTGTGCCCATGGGGGGGGGTGCTCCGAAATCCAAAGCTCTGAAGCCTGTGCACAAGTCGGCTCTGAAGCTGGCTCCGAAGAGGACCCCATGCAAGAGCAATGCCAGTCCTATGGACCTTGTCAAAGGCTCTGGAGAATCAAAGTTTGCGGCAGATTGCTCCAGAGATTCTCTGTAGCCGTTCTGGAGAATCTTCGAAGAATCTCTGGAGCACCCCCTGTATCCCACCAAAACCTGGGGTGATGGGTAGGCCGTGGGTCGATCTGGATTCCCCACATGGGTGCTCTGGCGGGCAGGCTTGCACCCATTCCTATTGGGTGCTGCACTGCTGATGGGGACACATAGGGTACCTCCCTTAATCTGGATCTACTAGATCCGGATTAGTTGAAGGACCCATTCCTTGGATCCGGATCATCTTAGATCCGGACTAAGGGAGGTCAGTGGAAAACTCCCCCAGTTTTGTGTATCAGTTTTGTTTTATTGTGTATCAAACTTTGATTTTTAGAGACATAAGCATCATTCAAAAAATGTCTTGGAAGTCTTTATAGAACTGTGAATCTGTCTTGGTATATCTGAACTTACTTCAAAAATTTTGCACCCAAAATTGCGTATGGAATGCCAGCTTTCTACTTAGACTTTTCTGAGTATAGCACACTGTATTATAAGGATCATTGTTGTATCTGTCTGAATAAGAGCACACGGACATAAGAGGAGCCCTGCAGGATAAAACGGGATGCATACGGAATGCACATAGGTTCGTATAACAAATACAAACGTTGTTGACATTCGTATCTTTAAATACGAATCTAACATTTGAAAGTACAGATTCAAATAACGTGGATTCAAATTGGATTTTTGGACATTCAGATTTTAAACATTCAAATTGAATTGCATTTTCGGATATTCCATTCAACTCAAATTTGAATGCAAAAAAAGACATTCCTGCATACCCCTATACTACACTATTATTTAAATAGGAAGATAAAAAATTATCCTTAGGCCCCGTAACAAAAATTAGTTGTCCCTTATGAAAATAAAGGCAGCCATCAAAAATGAATAGAACTTCTTTGCTCTGGGTTCTTTTTTTCTTTTTTTATTGATTTTAAAAGCAATATGACATAAAAAAAACAATTAGAGAATATCTGTCATACAATTTCTTGTATCTTCTCTTGGTGTGTATTGCTTTGTTATTCTGTATGACTTCCCCCGTTTCTCCGACTTCCCTTCTTAATATCGCTTGTTTCTTTGCTTCTTTATTCATTCTTGTCATCTTCTGACTGCCTTCTTCATTTTTAGTTGAAACCTTCTGTCGACACTTGTATTTCGTGTAGATAGTTAATAAAAGGGTGCCAGTCTTCTACAAAATTATCAATTGTTCTATCATTTAACAAGTTCATCAATTTATCCATTTCTGCCAGATCAACCAGTTTAATTAACCATTCATATTCCGTAGGAATTTCCTTCTCCTTCCATTTTTGTGTGTATAGTAGTCTTGCTGCAGTCACCATATATGATACCAATACATTAATATCATCCAAAGAGTTATCTATTATACCCAACAAAAACAGTTCTGGTTCTTTGCTCTGGGTTTTAAGCATAGAAATTTATTTTCTAAATCATGGCAACTGATCGCTCCATGTTTTTCTTCCCTACTCAGACCTCATTCGTGTGCTTCTACTACCACCATATAAGTTTAGTTCAAATTTAAACAGATACCGAAAAGCATAACAAAGTTGATCAAGGAACTGGAAACAAGTCTGGTGAGAAGAGTCTGAAGGACAGCTATGTTTAGCTTTGAAAAGCAAAGGCTGAGATACAATAGCACTCGTCAAATATCTTAAGGGATGCTGTACCAAAGAGGGTGATGACCTGCCTCTGTTCTCAAGAAGGCAAAACACAGAATGCAGCTATTGCTTTAGCTTTAAAAAGAAAGAGAAAGAGAGATTCTAGCTGGAAATTAGGGGGAAATGCCATTATTAGAAGAAGAGTTCAACAATAGCAGCAGTTACCTAGAGTTCGCTGGCATTTCTGTACTTACCTGTGTCTGACCATTCCAGCTGGAACAGTTCAGCTGTCTTCGAACACGACTGTCCACACTTGACCAACCTGTTCTGGGACAGCCCCATGCTGTTCCCATACTTGAAATGGGAGGTGACTTAGTGCCTGACAACTACCCCAAGAGTCATAAATTGGGCCTTGCAAGTAAAGTCAGCTTCCAGGTCAGCTTGGATGGCCCAGGAATTGAGGCAAGAGTGTGTAAATGCACCACCTCAGCGGGATCCAGATGTCTGAAAAAGAAGAGTTGTTTTTTATACCCCCACTTTTCTCCCCTTTAAGGGGACACAAAGTGGCTGACAAACCTTCTGTTCTTCTCCCCACAGCAGACACCTGTGAGGGAGGTGGGGCTGTGAGAGCTCAGAAAGAATGCTGTGACCCAGCTGGCTTTATGCAGGAGTGCAGAATCAAACTGGGAGACTTCCAGATAAGAGTTCAATACTCTAACAAGACCAATTACAGTCCTGATATTAGAATTTTTCATCTTTGGGCTGACACTTCTCAAAGAGAAAATGTAAAGCAGACAACTCTGGAATAGCCAGGCCCATTACTATTCTTATATAAGATTTACGTTTAATCGGAATGATTCTGATATTTATGGGGCCATATATGAAATTAGCTATATTTACCTTGACTATTAGGTTTGTCTATAAAATATATATAACATATAAAGAGGATACTTTTTTTAAAAAAAAGAAGGAAATCAGAGATTGCTGTAGAAACTTTAGAAAAGACAAATCAGACCCTGTGAGAAATAGATTGGATGTCCCTAAACATAGATGACTACTCTATATAAAATACACAGGGAAATAATAGAAGAAAATAATAAATAAGTTTCTAGATTCCTTCTCACTTTGTATTCTTACTGCATAATGCAAGTGTGAATGCAAATGCAATTGACTTCCCCCCTTTTATTTTCTTCAGACCTAATGTAGTCAAGTCCCTAGGAAACAAGAGGTAGAACCTGGTGATCTGATGAAAGGCACCAAGTGATGTCATAACATTACTAGTGGTATGATGATCCGACATGCTTAAAGGGTGCCTCTGGGCAAATTTGAGTCTGTAATGACATGTCCCCCTTCTTTTTATCTCAAAGAATGTCTTTTCAACATTCATAGACCTGAAGGTGTCTCTTTCTTTCAGCCAGGTTGGGTAGGAAACTATATCAGAAAAGATGTGGGGTTTCCCCATGTAGTGGTCAATCAGTGGTAAGCATGTATAGTCAGGGTAGGTTTTGCCTGTCTTGAAGGAAAATATAGATTGCAGTGTGTGGCAAAATTAGGCTTTTTTGCGCATCTGGAGGTGGCATGCTTTTAAAGGGACAACTGAAAAAAGTCCTGTCTGATAGCACCCTAACATGTTCAGACCAAGTATGTTGGACTAAGATTGGTCCAGGGCTGGAATCCCTGTGTTGACATGGAAACTCACTGGGTGAGCTTGAGCCATTGACTTTCAAGATTGTTTTGAGGATAGATGAATAACAATCCTGCTTGCAATACACCTTTAAGATGTCAATTAGGCTCTTCAGCACAATACAGGCAATATCTTAATAGACTGGACATTCTGTTCAGGTACTGGCAATGATACTAGTTTATTTTCAAATCCCTATAAAAACTACTCCCACACAGAGATGACTTGTAATTTCAACCACCCATTCTTTAAGTGCTTTTGAACCATACAGCCACACAGCCGCTGAATAGAACATTCCCTTGCCGCCTCATCCACTTGCTGCCTTCATTCCATGCCCCTGTCTTATTCCCTTTCACTGCTTCCCAGGCCTTTTTATTGAGACCACCATGATCATTGATTGGTTGTCTGCATGGAATACTCTTACAATACCACCCTTCCTTTCCCAAACATGAATTTTCAACTTGCATCCTCTGCATCAAGGTATGTAACCAAAGTCCTTGATTTATTGGATTCTTTGTTTGAAACTAAGGGATTTTTTTTCACATTGACCAATAATCCAGGCCAGTGTGAGGTATGGCCCTCTCCTGGGCCCCCTCTTTTGCACTCTGGAGCAAAAGAGAAGGTTCGCCCAATACTTAAGTCACTCCATCCACACTGGATGCACCATAGCCCAGTTTAAGTGGCCTCTGGAATAAAACAAGGAGGTCTGTGGAAGGTACACACCCTCCTGATCTTGTTTGGCAGGGGGACCCATTTCAGTGGTACACAAAACTGTGCAACTGAAATGCATTCCCCTAGAGCTTTGAGGTCAGAACTTTAGTTCCTAGTTAAGAGAGAACCCAAGAGTTGGCTCTGAATAGTGCCACATGATCTTGTTTCAGGACAGGGGACCACTTCTGCTGCTGAAACTAGAGGCTTTTTCGCACTGCAACGCGTTCTGTGTGGAACACGTGCAGGCGGGAAGCTTAAGACACTTCCGGGCACTTTTACCATTCACACACAGGCGCGCCGGAACGCGTTCCGG
>MTQE01003428.1:31388318-31404185 GCA_014337955.1 Aspidoscelis marmoratus | reverse complement strand
GGGGGGGGGTTCCACAAGCACTAAGTACCCATTAAGTTCCCATTAGGGACCCATTAGGCTCAGAGCAGGACCCATTTCCACTGCAGACCCCATTAGAGACACATTTGTTTCCACCAGTTCTAGGGAAATCTGGATTGACTGGGTCAACTGTGGGTTTTCACTGCGGGCAGGCTAGCACCCATTGCTATTGGGTGCTACACCACCTGTGGGGACGCATTGAGTACCTCCCTCAAACGGGATCTACTAGATCCGGATTAGTTGAAGGAACCATTCCTTAGATCCAGATTAAGGGAGGTCAGTGGAAAAAAACCCCATGAGTAGATGGTAAATCATGACCCCCATGTCAATCAGACCATCAGGACTCCATCAGAATAGTCCATACTTCTCAAATAGGAGGTTATTCTAGCAATTTTTAAGACTGGAAGCTAGTTCAGCTGCTGTACCAGCATTGCCTGCCCTGTCCCTGACTAATGATAGATCAACCGAAGAGAGCTGTGTGGATAAAGCTTGGATATTTGTAAATATGCAATCTCAGCTAAGAATATACATTTAGGAAATACATTTAGGAAATACAAATGAATATGAATTTTCTTACATTTGATATGAGTTGCATGCAAAAAAAAAATACAATGTGTCTTTACACATGTCTACTCAAAAGTAAATCCCAATTAATTTAGCAGTATTTATTTCTGGACAGGTCCATTTGTACAGGATTGCAGCCAAAGACTTCTGTCCAAGGCTGCAGTGATTTGCTACTGAACATTGGATATTTCTGCACAATAGTAGAAAGAGCACAGTGATCTCTGTCTATGTTTCATAGCAGCAGCAGCTCAGATGGGAAGGGGCCACCAAAGAAAAGACCCCCCCCCTTGTCTCCATTTTGGACTGAGGAGGTGCTGCAGAATGGCATCCCTTTGGCACATCTGCACCAGCAATCATCTCAGTTGATGCAAGATATCTGCTACTATTGAAATTGGAGATGGGGCGCCTCCTTACACACATAGAGGAGCCCCAGAACCATAAGTGGACATGTGGCCTCAGTGTTCTTTGACTGCCATGCTGCAAATCCTGCAGCAGCAAAAACACTGAAGCCGGAATAGTTTCTTCTCCCACTTTGATGTTGCCACCTGGGGCTCTTTTGCACAGTACAGCAAATGGGTGCAGAAGTTGGCCATTTCAGACTGCTCTGGATGGGACAGAGTGCACTGTGGTACATCTACATCATGGGGAGAAGAGAGAACAATCCGTAGAGTGCTCAGTAGGGACGTGCATGAATATTCGTAACATTCGTTATCCATATGAATTCGTACAAATTCAGACATTCGTATACGAATCACATGTTACAACATTCGTACATTGACATGTGTGCAAATATGAATGTTTTTGAACATTTGCATGAAGCTTCAGAACATTCATGAAATGGGGAGATGGGAAAGTGGCTGCACCAGCCACATAGGCAATGGATCCAGAGCGAATTCAACATGGTTTGAGTGTGGATTCAAACTGGATTGAGGGCAGATTTGATGCTTTCAGAGTGGATCTGTTATAGGATACGTACAAATAAACTCGTATCAAATAGAATCCTACCACATTTGAAGGAGATCTATTCAAATGAATATGAATTTTCTTACATTTGATTTGATACGTATCACATGCAAAACAACAACCATTTGTGCACATCCCAAGAGGTCAGTGATCTTCCCATTGCTCTCCCGTTATAGCACTGCAGTGAGCTCTTATGGAGGTGAACTTCCAGAGCATCTTGTGCATACTGCGCCCCGGGAGCCCCCTAGTGGTGCAGCAGGCAATGCATAGATGTGCAGCACGTCCCTGCTCAGTCAGCTTGATCTCATCACAGGGCCATAAAGGACTTGTACAGCTCTTGCTGCTGTCTTCTCTATAATCTGCTGCAAGGACTAAACACAAATGTAGGTCTTTTCATGCTGAACAACCACACAGAAAGCACACTGAAATAATAACCTTTTAAAAAGGTAGCGCCCACATGGAGTCAACAGGGCAGTATCACTGTTTCTACCCCAACCTGCCTTTGCCTGTGTGTGAGATTAGCGCAGGCTCTAGCTATTCACTCATACACATTTGTCAGAACTTGCTTTGAAGGCCACCTCAGAGTTAAAAGTGTCCATGCACCGAGTCATTTGAACTTCACCTTAATGCCGATGGATAATGAGAGTGTAATTGTGCTTAACCTCCTACAAAGTGTTTTCAAAATGGGGAGGCAGGCCATGTTCACCGCTGTGAACAAATCACAGCATTCCATTAGGCAGATAAAAAGACTGCCGGCCTCTTTGGAATATTCATGCCTTTAATTAGAGAAACCTTTATGACCCGCCTCCATTCCAGAACGACTGTGAACAGGACTATAAAGGCAGCGTGGCATATGAAATGTTACATGCCCTACCTTTCTCCCACCCCAGTCAAATATAATAGGTGCTGTATGTGTGTAGACAGAGAATGCCTCAATAGGCGAGGCACAAGAGCTCATAGAAATAGTAGTTTGCAGCAAGGTATACCATTTACAAATGCAAAATAGCAAGCAATAAAGCAAAGCAAAGGGATGCTTATAAATTTCCTACCAGAAGTTGCTTGTAGCATAAGCAATGCTCTCCTTCCAGGTAGCGGAATTTCAGAAGTTATATTATTCATAATGTTAATTGGGGCTTGCTTTTTTCCTTGCTTGGTTCATTCCTTTTCCCCTCTTAGGGGGTGGAGGTGGGGGGTCTGCTCAAACATTTCGTGTGGTTCGGTCTCCATTGCTTCGCTATACTTTCAGCCTTGTGGAAAGAAAGTAGGTGTTTTTGTTCAAGTGATCCACCCACGTCACACTTAGTTTGACAGGTGTAAACATGGTCGGAGGATTTCTTGCATGAAATCTGCTTTCCCCAAAACAATCTCAGAAGAAAGAAAATGTCACTCAAGCAGAATGCAAGGGGGCAGCAAAACCAAATCGCTGAAGTCCAGCTAAGCAGGCAGCGGTGGCCTAAATTTATCTGGTGGCATAAATTTACACCCAGGTCTTAAAAATCAATTTGCAGTTTCAATGGAGCAATTCTGTGCATAAACAATGCATACATGTGATGTTTCTTTACCCTTCCTTGAAGCCTTCTATCTTTGTGAACTAGGGCACTAGCTGCTACATTGCACTATTTACGGCAAAACTGAATGTTCTTGGTTTTCCCCTTTTTTTTTTAAATTAAAGATTTTAATATACACCACTAAAAAAAAATAGCAGAAGAGAAAAAAAAGCAAGAAAAAAGAAACTTCCCATCATCCTTTTGAGGATTAAGTATATATCCATTTTCATACCTTCCCTTAGCTGTTACAACTCCTTCCCCTCTTTCGACAAATCCAAATTTCAAATCATCAAATCCCAAAATCGATACATCATTTTTCTCTGACCGAGAACGTCAATAAGGGGTTCTCAATTATTAAGAAATGGTAATAACCTTCTTTCTTTAATCAAACATGACAATTTGTCCATTTCTGCTAAGTCTATCACTTTCAATAGCCAGTCTTCCATGCTGGGTAGCATTGAGTTTTTCCATCATTGTGCATGTAACAGTCTTGCAGACATAATCATATGCTGAAATAATTTTCTGTACTTGTTCTCCAGGGATGAATCCATTGTGTTCTTGGCTTTTCCTGTCCAATCTCCTGCCTGCTTTCCCTTCTTATTTTCCTACTCTTCTCTGGTAACCAGGGGCAATTCTGAACTGGCCAGTATACTGGACCAGCAAGCATACTAGGAGATTCCCTTCTGCACACTCATGCAGTCTTAAGGAAGGTCCTACCCAGCCTCACCCAGGACCACATCAGTGCAGAAGGGAGGCTCTTAGTATGCTTGTTGATCTAGTATACTGGCTAGTGTGGAAACACCCCAGATCTTTGCTTCTTTGGCAGGCTTCTGGACAGCAACACTGAGCATGAAATGGTATCAGTGGGACAGTGTGGGAAGAGTGAGCCTAAAAGGCAAGCTAGGAGTCTCACCATTGAACTTCCTGAATTCTGTTTTAATCCACAGAGGACACAAAATGTGGTTCAGATAGATCAAAGGCACTGCTTCAAAGGAATGCCACCCCTCTTTCATCTTCCACTGGTTCAGCTTTTGCAAGTCTCTGCTGCTGACCTCGTGCGAGCAGATAATCAGGCAGGGCTTGTGCTTTCTCATACAGTCACTTGTGATCTGGGATGCTGTTTCAATTTGCCTAATACCACTCTTTGAATGGAGAGCAACTTTCTTGCAGAACCCAAACCTTTGAGTGGTGAGATGTTTCAAGGGCTGAAACAATGGAAGTTCATGGAACAATTCCACAAAAAAAGTGAGGAGGAGGAGGAGGAGGAGGAGGAGAGTTGGCTTTTCTACCCCGCTTTACTTACCCATTTAAGGGGACTCAAAGCAGCTGACAAAGCTTTTCTATTCTTCTCCCCACAACAGAACACCCTGCGAAGTAGGTGGGGCTGTGAGAGCTCAGAAGAGATCTGTGACTAGCCCAAGGTCACCCAGCTGGCTTCATGGGGGAGGGGCAGAATCGAACCTGGTATTTCCAGATAAGAGTCCGGCTCCCTAGCCACTAGACCAAACTGAGAGAGGAGGAAAGTCCTGACTGGAGGCCACTCTTTGATTTCCCTGCGTACGGTCATTTGTGCCCTGCTGATTCTGACCACGGAATGGCATGGGCAGGATCAGTGTGGCTGCACAACAGCACTGATCTAAATCAGCCCATGCTACATCTTTGAAGGTCACACAAATTTTGGTGTCCAGCAGCCTCTGAGGACTTTATACCTGGGAACAAAAATTCCTGGACTCAGAAGCTCTAGAGGGCACATTTCAGATGTGCATGCTATGGTGAACCATTGAAATACCTCCCTCAGAATCAGGGCTTGCTGGTAGGTTGTTAGAACAGTATTCCTAACCAGTGCCTCCTTGATCTGACGTAAACAGAGCATTCCAGCAAGGGGTGTGCCTACATAGATCCATTAATGGCCAGATATATGCTACCTAGAACTTCACTGTGCTGGCCCTTAATCTGAACTAAAGGTACATGTAGAAAGGGTCTTCATTTTGATTTCCAACCTAATTCTGTCTCTCTTGTGATCACACTTTGTGGGCTCCTACTGGGTTCCTGCATGTACCTGGCTAGTATAGCCCAACATGGCTCTGTTGGCACCTCTTCCAGGTGAATGGAGCCTGGGGTGAGGTGGCTCAGACACATTTGTCTGCTGCATTGCCCAGCACCAAGTATGCCCGTTGCCACCATGAGGTGATTCCAGCTATCACACTTACCCAGTGCCTGCGTAAGCACGGAATAAGTTCCAGATTCACTGGGTGTTGCCAGGTGTGGACACCCAATGCATCCTAGTACTCCACCAGCCTTCATGCCAAGCAAAGGTGTGAAAAAGGCCCATAGATTAATTCCCTGGCCAACATGAATGCTTACACAGCAGCCAGGAGTCACAATCTAGGAACAAGAGCAGCCCTAATATAGCTTCTCATTAGGTCATTCTCGTCACTGCTCCAGAGGTCTCAAGTGTCAGATAGTGGTCTACAGGTCAACCTCTATATGACCCAGATTCCTCATTTGGATGCAGTCTTGGATACCACTTGCTGATGAAGGAAGCAGGACCCAACTCCCCACTTCCATTTGGAGATTTCAGAGGAAGAAAATCCTGATTGGAGCCTAAAAAGCCACAAGAAGTGTGGCTTGTTAGAAAATTCACACATTTGATTAGCACATATTTCATTTCCGTTATGACTGAACAGTTGGTGTTTTAAGGCAGCATTATCCAACATGCTGCCACCTGAATCCTTTCCAGACAGGAGAATTAAAACCCTGGAAGAATCCAGAAGGGCATAATCCAGTATAAAATAGTTTGCATCCACTTCATCTGTTGGCTACTATCATACATGTCATGCAGCTAGCCAGAACCTCTGAATCCACATTAATGCAGATGATGAAGAAGAAGAGTTGAAGAGTTCACTTTTCTAGCCCACTTTTCTCACCCATTTAAGGGGACTCAAAGTGGCTGACAGAGCTTTCTATTCTTCTCCCCGCAACAGAACACCCTATGAGGTAGGTGGGGCTTTGAGAGCTCAGAAGAGAGCTGTGACTAGCCCAAGGTCACCCAGCTGGCTCCATGGGGGAGGACGGAATCGAACCTGGTATTCCCAGATAAGTCTGGCTCCTTAACCACTAGACCAAACTGGCTCACATAGCCAGTTCATTCTGAGGAGTGGATTCCCATGTATGAGCCATGTGTGAGTCAGAAGAAATGGGTCTGAAGGAGGTATCTTAAAAAGTGATGCCATGCTTTTATACCCTGCTTTTCTCACCCATTTAAGAGGACTCAAAGTGGCTGACAAACCTTTCTATTATTCTCCCCACAACAGACATCCTATGAGGTACGTGGGATTGTGAGAGTTCCGAAAGAGAGCTGTGACTAGGCCAAGGTCACCCAGCTGGCTTCATGGAAGGGTGTGGAATCAAACCCAGTGGTCTAAGTATGAGTCCGGCACTCTAACCACAAGACCAAACTGGCTCACAATGGTGATTGGTAGGAAAGAAAGGGAGCAGCCAAACCTAATGTCTGTCATTGCTCCATCACTATTTTAAATGAACCCTGCATGTAATAACTGCATGCACTATGGCTGCTTTTGTCATTAATTCTCACCACATCCCTTAGAGAAAGGAAGGTCAAGGCATCATTGGAGTTTGTGCAGAAGTGGGCAAAATTCTGCCCACTAAAACTACACTTGAGCCAAGGTTCAAATACAGGCTTTCAATGTCCCATCTTATCACTGGAACCCACACACCTTAATGAGCGTCTGTGCAGGAAAAGGAAGTCACAAAGACATTTTGTCACTCACTCTCACTCGCCACTGTGTGCCAATCATTCAAAATGTATGTTTGTCTTGAATTGAGGATTTATTCACCCATCTACCTACCCACGACACACAAAATAAGAACATAAGAACGTAAGAGAAGCCCTGCTGGATCAGTCCAGCATCCTGTCGCACACAGTAGCCCACCAATTGCCCATGGGCATCTCAAGCAGAGACAAGTATAAACCTTTTGCTGCTCTTTAATCCCAGCAAATGGCCTTAGAAGCATCCTGTTTCTCCCACCGCCCCCCAGGCTGAAAGATGTATCTAGGCATTCATTCTAGTAGCCATTGACACATCTGTCATCCATAAATTTGTCTAACCCTACCTTGAAGCAATCTAGACTGGTAGCTGTCACCACCTCTTCCAGGAGCAAATTCCATAAACCGATGACCTTCTGGGTGAAGAAGTACTTCCCTTTGTTGGATCTGACTCTCCTACCCATCAGCTTCATAGAGTGCCCCCTGGTTCTAGTGTTGTGTGATAGAGAAAAGAAATTTTCTCTATCCACACAGAGACAAACTGGCCTCATTGTTCAACTCAGCATTTCTGTCCCCTGTTCTTATCTGGCCTTCCTCTTTAACAGCAGCACTTCTGCAGGGAAAATGAGCTGATGTCCTAATACAATATCTCCCTTTAAGTCATCTTGGGGGAGTGATATGTAAGTTCATGCAGACAAAGCAAACCTCTTTCTATTCCCATGATTCCCTTACAACCTGAACTGCTTCATTACAGATATGCATAATAAATACATCATTGTTTATGTTTACAATTGTAAGACTTTGTTTGCATTTATCCCTAAAATGTTGCTGGGAAGTCTCCAGCTGAGTCCCATTTTTGTGTGTGTCAGTCCGTCAAGCTTCACATCTCAGGTGGTCTTTAAGAAAAGTTTGGGTCACACAAAGGCTGTTCAGGAAAGTCCAAATGTCAGGTGGAAAGTCCACAAACAAAATGGATAGAAATAAAAAAAGGTGTGAGCATTGCAATCAAAAGATGGACTGAAGATGAAGTGAAGGTGTGACCACAGCCAAAAGATGGACTGAAGATGAAGTGAAGGTATGACCACAGCCAAAGTATGGTGTTTGCTCAAGCAAAAGGTGAGCAATTATATGGCCTTTGTGGACACAAGTAGTTACTCACTGGATCAGACCCATGGCAAATCTTGTCCAGCACTATTAGAGGCCAACCATCTGCACAAGTGAGCCGGCCAGAAGGATCAGAGCATGTAGTTTACTCTGCTTGTAGTCTTCCAAAAATTGTGGAGTGTGAGTAGGGCCCTATGTTATGGGAAATAATGAACTATGTCATAGCTAGAGTACAGCCTTTTAGGCCCTACCTGAATCTTACCTGTGCTTACCTGGTTTTGGTTGGAATCAGTGAATCTAGAATAGTTTGGCCCACTTATCCTGACCATGGGAAAGGATAGGTGGGATCAGCAACCTCTACACTGACAGTGCTGATCTTGATCAGCCTACCTGGTCATCTCAAATTTTGTGGCTCCGAGGGCTAAGAACAAACATTCCTAGTCTTAATGACTCTGGGGGTGCTTTTCTACATGCACTATGGTATTGAGCCAGTTTGGTCTAGTGGTTAGGGAGCTGGACTCTTATTTGGGAATACCGGACTTGATTCTGCCCTCCTCCATGAAGCCAGCTGGGTGACCTTGGCCTAGTCACAGCTCTCTTTCTGAGCTCTCACAATCCCACCTACCTCATAGGATGTCTGTTGTGGGGAGAAGAATAGAAAGCTTTGCCAAATACTTTGAGTCCTCTTAAATGGGAAAAGAAGGATATAAAAGCATGCCATCACTTTTTAAGATACCTCCTCCAGATCCATTTCTTCCGACTCATGCATGGCTCTTCAGAGAAAAGCTAGCTCTTCTTCTTCTTCCCCAATAGTCCTGAATGCAGGAAGTATGCTCTCTGCATACCTCCCTTAATTAAGGATTGGGGAAGTAACCACCTAAGCCTTGTAGATCTGTATTAACATACAGATGAGACCATACCCTCTGCTGGCTCACTCCATTTGCTTCAGATGGAGAGTTATCCTGACTGGGGAGGTCTTCGTTGGTATCACTAGCAAACTCAATTAATTGCGGCTACAAGTATACCAGAAGTGTCTCATGTTCTGGACTATGACAAATGCAGCTACGAAATGTGTCCCCGAGAAGCCCCAAGGCAAGGAATATTTCACCTTTTTCCCATTTCCATCTTTTTTTTTGTTTGTTTCATTTCATTCTGCTTTGCTCGTATTCTCAACAGCAATCAATGATCGCAAGATCACTTTTATGAACTTTTGTAGCCCTCTGTTTATTCACTGGCCAACAACTGTGTACGCAGGGATTTTTCATGTTCTTATTTCAGTTCTGGAGAGGTGGGGGGAGGGGAGGTCCAGAAGGAAAGCATTGAATTTCAGAAGATATGAAAAGAAATGAACTTGGTACAATGGAAGAAGGGAAGACCAACTCTGCAAGGAGCTTCCAGCATTCACAGATTTATTACCAACACACAGTGTTAGAGACTTGATGTGTGAGATTAGGAAATGGAGTTGTTTAAGTGAGAAAGAGTTTCAGATGGTTGTGACTGTAGAAATAGCACTATTGATTTTTTTTTTTTTTTTTTTACTGACTGGTTGCAACTCTCCATATTTCTTCTGTATTTGATCTCTGGTACTCTTAACTGGAGGCCAAGAATGCATTCTACTAATATTATTACCATTACTATCATCATCATCATCATCATCATCATCATCATCATCATTACACGGTTTGGTACTCTTATCATCAGATCCTTCCCCAACACTTAGGATGATGTGATATGTTGGCATAAAATGTGTGCAGATCAGAGCAGTGTGTCCTTTCACAGTTGACCAGTGGAGATTTTTTTCAATATGACGATGATGTGAGTGCCAACCAAGATTTTTCGTATGGTACCCACTGTGTCGATAACCATTGGGACCGCAATGGTTGGCTTGAGCCATAGTCTTTAATTTTGATCTTCAAATCTTGATATTTCACTATTCTCTTGGGTTCTCCCTTTTACTCTATTGTCATCAGATATTGGCACGTTGATAAACCATAGTTTCTTCTTGACTTCAGTTAGATCTGATGTATTATGTGCTAAAACTTTGTTGCTTTGTATTCAGAAGTCCCACTATATTTTGACCTCGCTCATTTTTGATCACTTTTTCAATAATATGCTTCTACCAGTTCCTTGCTGTCCCAAATGATATCCCAGTGTATCATTTTAGCTACAATGCTATGCCACTCTTTATAATCAGTCTTTATGATTTCTTGCACAAACTGAGTATATGGTCCACTATTTCATCAGATTTTTTGCCCAATTGATATTTTGCATCAGCTGACAGTTTTTCAACCCTGGCTTTGATTGCCTGTTCTTGAAATAGGATGTGATCCACAACCAAAGTTGTTTCTCATGCCCTATGCCTCGGATCCTGGTGTGGGTGGATTTTGTATTCCAAAGCGTGTTCTGTAGGCTCAATGCAGGCAGGTGTTTTTGTCCACCAGTTCAATTTATATATATATGGAAATAGTATATGCAAGAAGACTCTTTTTTTGCAGGAAAAAGATTGTTATTCCAGACAACCTGACCTTGAACTGCAAGGTAAGCTTTTCTCCTCAGTTTCTGTATCTTTTTCTCAGACACAAAGAGGCATTTCTCTTGGTGGGTGTGAATGCAAATGAGTGACAGATATGCATCAGGAATTACATGGGGCTTTAATTTATTATTTTAATTTATTCTTTGAATCTCCCCACAGTGCCTTTTTTACTTGCTTGCCTTAATTTTTGTTCTTTTGCTTTCTCTGTACAATGTCTGAAGCTCAAACAACACATGGCAGCCAGCTCTGTGATTTTTGTCTTTGATGATTTACAGTTTTATGGCAAAGAACCCTTAGAGGCTGCAGTCAAGAGTGCTTCACCCTTCCTCTACTTGCTTTAGATTTAACCACCCAGGCTTCTACCCAAAGTGTGTGTGTGATAAAGGGCTGATTTAAACAGTCTTGGGAACAGCCACGTAAGAACATAAGAAATACCCCACTGTATCAGACCAATGTCTTCTCTTCTTCAGTAGTCTGTTCTCACAGAACTCTTTCACATGATACGGCCCATCCCATACTTTGCTGGCCAGAATCAAGTAACCTGATGATTGATGGTCTGGGCTACCAGTGGCATGCTTCAAAGGGCACCCATCTTGCAGGCAGCTCATCCTGATTCAACTTCACAGACTGGGAATTTTCATCCCAAAGTTGCCAAGTGAGGACATTTTGATGATGTGCCCAGAACCGGTATGCTTTTGGTACTACCTCCAGGTGCCTGACAAAATCATGATGGATGTCTTGGTTGTGGGTTGCTTTGTGGACCTCTTACAAGCAGTCCATTCTTGGAATGATCTACTGCATCATTTTTGTGCCAAAGTCTGCTCCAACACCACACACGGTATGGAAGGACAGAGCAGTCTTGCTAGTTTTGTTTCACAGTGCATGGACAAGGTCACAAGAGCTTCTCAGAGACCCATAGAAACCCCCAGCTGATATGAACATGCAACCTCCATGAATTGGTGCAATACCTTTTTTGAACCCATCCAAGTTGCAGCCAACACCACATCCCGTGGCAACAAATTCCACTGTTTATGCATGTCTGGTGAGAAACACTATTCACTTCCAGGCTGTGGGGACTATTCACATCTTTCAGGCCATGGGAACAAGCAAGATATTTCTAAGGCAATTTAATGGGATTTGAGAGCAGGAGAAGGTTTGCCCTTGTCTCTGCTTGAGATGCCCATGGGCAATTGGTGGGCCACTGTGTGGGACAGAATGCTGGACTAGATGGGCTGTGGTCTGATCCAGCAGGGCTTCTCTTATGTTTGGTCTAGTGGTTAGGGAGTGGGAGTTTTATCTGGGAATACTGGATTCGATTCTGCCCTCCCCATGAAGCCAGCTGGGTGACCTTGGGCTAGTCACAGCTCTCTTCTGAGCTCTCACAGCCCCACCTACCTCACAGGGTGTTGTGTTGTGCGGAGAAGAATAGAAAATCTTTGTCAACTGCTTTGAGTCCCCTTAAATGGGTGAGAAAAGCAGGGTAGAAAAGCCATCCTCCTCCTCCTCCTCCTCCTTCATGTCCTTACTTGTTGCCTGCCTGGATTCATGCAAGATTCAGTTTCAATGGGTGGCCTCTGGTTCTAGTACTCTGGTAAAGAAATGCATAATTTTATACTACTCGCTGTGGATAATTTTATATTATACATGTCTATAACTATGTTCTTATCAATAGCTACTAGAATGGATGCCTAACCACATCCTCCAGGCTGGGGAGACAGGCAGAGTGTCTTTAGGGCCATTTGCTAAGAATATTTGAAAGCATGCAGACATTTTACCCTTGACTTCTTCTTGAGATGCCCATGAGCAATTGGTGGGCCACTGTGTGAGACAGGATGCTGGACTAGATGGGCTGTGGCCTGATCCAGCAGAGCTTCCCTTATGTTATTATGTTCATATCTTGCCTCCTTTCTGGACTTAAAAGCCCCACATGAGGGGAAAGTTTTGGGAATATTTGCAAATGCTTTCACCTTTCTCCATACACCCTATTTTTAGTCAACACACCTGAAATGTGGCTCCTATCACATTCAACTGCCCCAGATCTGGGTTTTAAAGGACAGCTTTGTCTTTGGCCATGTCAGTAGTTTTGCCATGTCAGTAGCTTTGGCCATGTCAGTAGCTTTGCCATGCATTTCTGCCAGTGTTCCTTAGTAAAATAGAGTTGCTCCATTTTTTTCTTCTACTTTTGGCATACACATTTGATCAAAGCTTCTGGATTATGCTTAGCTGATCATTCAAAGCTTTGGAACTCTGTGGGAGGACAGACTCACCCATGGTAAAGGATACTTTTCTCCTTCTTCCACACACTGTTTGCAGAATATCTGAAATAAGGAGAAGAAGAAAAATTATGGTGCCCACATTAACTACAGAAATCCTTTTCTAGCCTTTTGCAATAATAGGGCATGATATGGGATTTTGAGCCTTTTTGCACCTAATTCAGTGGAATGATGTAATTATACCATTCTACTGAGGTTGATATCAGAAGCAAAGGGAAGCATTAACACTTCCAGTGTTGCTGCACTCCCCAACTAGAACACCAGCGCTAAAAGTATGGATGGTCCAGCCTGACTAGATTGCCATACTAACAGCCGTGACAACATCTGGCTTGCACTGCAACACTGGCACGGCAATTGGCCTACAGTGTGGATTTGGGAATTCACCAGTTTTTACTTGTCCACAGCTCATAATGATTGGGACACGTGGAGGGAGCTCTCAGGCGCTCCAGGATGGAGCCATGGCATGCAGACAAGCCCTCCAAGATGCTCCAAAGAGGTATGTGTGAACAGACCCTATGTGTGGGATGGGGCTTGCCTCCTACTCTTTGCCCTGGTCTACACTCTAGCCTCCAAGTCTGCTTTGCATTAAGAAAGTGGTCTTGGGGAAGTGATTGAAGTAGGGATGAGCACAAATGTTTGTAACATTCGTTATTCATACGAATTCAGTCAAATTCAGATATTTGTACACGAATATAATGTTACGACATTTGTACATTAACATTTATATGAATATGAACATTTTGGAAGATTCATATGAATAGTTTGGAAATTGGTAAACTGGGGAGGTAGCAAAGCGGCTGCACCAGTCACACCTGCAATGGACCCAGAGTTCATTTGACATGGATCAAGAGTGTATTAAAAGTAGATTCAGGGCAGATTTGATGCTTTCAGAGTAGATATGTTGCAGGATAGGTATCAGATTTGTATTGGATATTCGTACAAATTTGTACAAATACATTTGTATTAAATAGAATCCTACCACATTCAAAGGGGATCTATTTGAACGAATTTGAATTTTCTAACATTCGATTCGTTACAAATCAAACACCAAAAAATGCATTCGTGCACATCCCTAGATTGAAGTCTTTACAGTTATGGCACCCTGATAATTTATTTATAATGGAATGCTATCCAGGGAACAACGAGAAACCTTACTCACTTGTTCTCAGGTTTTTGCAGATAAACTTCTTTTATGATTCTCTAATGGCCTGTTTACAGTTTATATTCCTTTCATAACTAGGTGTGAGTTCCCAGTTTATCACATTGCATGTGTGCAGAAGAAACAACTGAAATAAATAAATTCCCATTGTGCTATGTACTAGCTGCATAGTTCCTCATGGTTCATTCTTCCAACTGCCCCAAAAAGCCTCTTTTGCAAGATTTGATTTAAGCACTTGAAAAAAAAAACTTGAGAGGTATAGCATCCGAAAGTCAGTGTAGCCATCCAGTCCATAATTTTCCTTTATGGGTAGAAAGTGCTCTTAGAAGTGGCCTTTTAACATAGCAGGATAGCCTGCTCTCCAAGGTGATCTCCACTCTTGGCCCCATGCATTACCACCATGCAAATGGATTCTGATGGCAGGAATGACTTCCTTGACTTGCCATCTACTTGGGCCCATTAAGTGACCTGCAAAACATGGCCTACTTCTGGAGATATTTCTTGTTTGTCACTTAATGGGTCTGTGCAAAAAAAAAAAAAAAAAAAAAAAAAAAAGGGGGGGGAGGGGGACATGTGATGGGCTAAATTTTGCCCCATGCCCATACTTCTACTACTCAGCTGAAATAATCTTTTCCATGCTGTGAGGCCTCAGCAAGTGAAGGCAGTGCCATAAAACTGGACCAGGCAGGACAACCACTAGCTAAAGAGAGGGATATCTTCTCTAGAGATGACCAGCTCTACTAATAAATAGGGGATAATGAAATAACTGGAAGAATGCCTGGGTTGTTTTTGCAACCTACCCTATTGGCTTGCTATCGTTTCCCTGTTCGCACAAAGTATGACATATAGAAAGTATAACTGTGTCTGGGCGGCAAAAAAGTACAAGCAAAAGGGAAGAGAGAAAATTTGGATATCGAAAGGGTATGCAAATGTATTTAAAATAGATTATTCTAGCCAGAGTGAACAAATGTGTTTTTATTGTATTTCAAAATGGATAGCTTTAATCAAAAATGATAGTTCACACATCTGTTCTTTGAAGATAAGCTTGTCGTCACACAAAATACTTTAAAGCTGTGGCAAACGGGTACCTCCCTCCCCTCTGAAAATGTAACCCATTGCTAGGATTATTAAAGTCCAGTTCCCTCCATGAGCTTCTAATTCCAAAGCATGAGGACAAGATATTTTACTGATTGTGAGGCGGATGAAGTCAATGCTTGTTGACTGAGCCAGAATAATTAAGACGTTTTACATGTTAAGTAACTTTCTGTCTCCCTCCTCCTCTCTTCAAATAGGACCAGAAGTTCCTGATATCTCCTAGCCTTCCTTTAAGCTGTCTCCTTGGGTGTAACTAGCCTGCCTAGAAAGTGAGTGATCCATCATCTCGGCATTTATTTCAAAACTGAGGGTGAAGATTATAAATTAGGCAGTCGTCTCGAAAGGGAAAATAGACCTTCTTCTAAAGTTCAGGGGAGAAATTGAGAGTAATCCTGAAAATGTATTTTCCTCTAGAAGGATTACCTGTTATATATGTGTCATGCAGGGAAACAAAAGCACACCTGTTATTTGCGGAAACAGGCCTCATGGGAAGGCCTGGTGGGGTATAACCTCTGCTTGGGATGTGCATGAATATATGTAACATTCAATATTCGTACGAATTCAGACATTCATATACGAATCAAATGTTACGACATTTGTACATTGACATTCGTATTTGTATGAATGTTTCTGGGGAGGTGGGAAAGTGGTTGTGACAGTCACATCTGCAATGGTTTCAGAGAGTGCATGTGACATGGATTGAGAGTGGATTCAAAGCGGATTCAAGGCGGATTTGAGACTTTCAGAGCAGATATATTATGGGACATGTATTGGATATTTATTTATTTATATTTATATTTATATCCTGCCCCATACCCAAGGGT
>MTQE01003428.1:31353328-31378126 GCA_014337955.1 Aspidoscelis marmoratus | reverse complement strand
AAATAAATAAATAAATAAATAAATAAATAAATAAATAAATAAAAGCAGGGTATCTGTTAAGCCTCTATACAATTCAGATAATGAAGCCTCATTAGATCTTGGCTAGTCTGAAAAAACTAAGCTTAGTACTTGGATAGGAGACCACCAGGAAATCCCAGGACTGTGGCATGCATTAAGAAGTCAAAAACATATGAAAAGAAGCCAATGGCAAACAAATCCCCAGGGTATACATCCACCTCATATTATTTCTATATGTTTTTATATCTATAGCCTGTCTGTTTTGGTCAAGGAATCTAAGGCAGATGTTATGTGACTCCAAGAAACATCTACACACTGGCTATACTCAGACCAGCTTAGGTTCAGCAATATGGTGGTCTCCTGTTTTTTTCTTTCTGGGGGTTCCCCAACATGGTTCTTGAATGATGTTGTAAGGTTTTCCAATAAGTTCTCATTGAATCCTGCCTCGTTGTCTGCTTCTCAGGCCATGTCAGTGATATCTATGGAGAACAGTCAGTTAACACACTATAGCAGGATCCACACAGTATAGAAATAGTGCCATGAAAATGTTGGAAGGGTGTAGGGTTCACATGTCCCCATACTCTCCCATATTAAGTTATGTCTTAAGATCTGCCAGGGAGACCCTCTTAGATGTGCCTCCAACCACATTTTGCAGGGATACATTATCCACAATTCCCACAAACTGTGCAACAGTGTCACCTCTGAAGTACATCAGGCACCTGCATTAGACATGTTAAGATGGTTGATGAAGATGCACAACTCTGCTCATCCCTTTGACTAACTAGTCTACCCTTTCCGAGCACTGTAAATTTATTTTTCCTTGTTGCTATTTATGTAAGTTTTTAATCAGCTTAGCCCTCTTTTTAACCTATTTGTCTTGCATGAGCAACCTGTTCAGTCTTCTTATTGGACATTGTTGAAACATGGTGAGTAGCACTGAAGGGGTCAAGGTATAAGATACAAAGTAACAACCTCAGAGTAGTTCCTTATATCCTGAACATAGGTCACACTCTTTCTTGGAGGCCTTTCCAGGGCCCCTTTTCAGGGGTGTAAGTACTGGTCCCAAGACCCTTTGGCCACAGGGAGTAATGGATCCATGCCAACCTGGGGACATGGGAAGGGCTTGTCATGTATTGGAATCATAGAATCATGGGACCTCTAAGACCATTGAATCCAATCCCCTGCTCAATGCATGATTGCCTAAACCATCCCAGACGGATGTAGGTCCAGCCTCTGCTTGAAGACCTCCAGTGAAGGAAAACACACTACCTCCTGTGGTTACCAAGGGAGACAAAGCCCTAATTATATAAATCAACATGAATGTATCTCAACATCATTTAAAGTCAATGGTTAAACTGTGAAGCATGGTACTTGTGAAAGCTGCCAACATGGATGACTTGGACAAAATAATTAGAGGGTAGAACTCTCTTACTAGACTTGACAACAGTTTTCTGCAACCAATACCCTCATGGTCTGCTTGCCAGTCTCCACTGGGATTTCTGGTTGACTCCTGTGAGCAAAGAAATCAGATAAGACTTTGGTCTGATTTAGTTGACTGTTTTTATGTGTTTGGCTTTTGTACAACCACTGTGGCTATGAACAGCTCCACTAAACTGTCTGGAAATCCAAACCATAATGACATACAAAAAACAAAAAATTAGACTTTATTGCCCAACCATATAGTTAGGTGCTTACAGTCAACCCAAAAGTCTATCCTGGAATTCTTAACAATAGTCACATTGTATGGCATGGGCGGACCCATTTCCTCCTTTCTTAATAGAAGTCAGGTGCTATTTAAGGATTCAAGACTGAGTGGATTTATGGGATTTCATTCCTACTGCTGATGGTTGCCTTCTGATAGATACAACCTCAATGAAGCCCTACAGCTGACCTTGAAAGACCACCCAAGTAAAAATACTGTATTTCATTCTTTGGCACGGAATACTGTTTTCATGATGTTTCTGAAGAAAATGAAATCAATAACATCAGCTGACATTTGAAATATTTAGTGAGAGGTGTATTGTGGCCTTCTGCCCACTAAGATGCTAAGATCACAAGACTTACGGAGTGAGCAGAGGGAAGAGACACAGAGATACAGTACAGTCTATTTAGAATGCAAATAGTTCCTAAAAATGTCTTACTCAATAGTTGTAGCTGTTAAGTACAATATTATTAAAAGTAGAGTTTACACCCCTGCCAGCAATGTCCTGGTACTGGTATGTGGTGAATGTGTGCACATTTTTGCACTAGGCTTTATTCAGGATTATATCCTGGAATAGGACCTACCATTATCATGCTGAATAAGGCCCAGTGCAGAAAGGGGCCAAGATTCTAATTCTTCAAATATACTATCAGACAGCACAGAATTGTTGGTGGCATGGGACATGAATTCATTAGTCTTCTTTGAATAATTAAACATTCCACAAATCTCTCTTTGGGTGCCTCCAGACAGCAAGTTAAAAATGTAGAGCTTCCCTTTACTTTGAAGTAAAGTTGCTCTGTAGGGAAAACACATAATCTCCACAGCTTTGAATATTCCAATGCAGCAGGGAGTTCCCCCATGTCTACTAGGCCTGCTGCTTCTCAGGTGAGGACATACCCACCTGTCCTTACCCAAACACTCAGGAAAATGTGGAGGAAAGGAGTACACTACACAGAATGCCCTTGTAAGTTTTACTCCAGAGAATTGTTGTAGCATGCACAGGGACTGCAGATCAGGATGTGCACAAAAGTACTTTTCTTTGAAAGTTTAAGGTGATTAGAGGTCAAGACTGCTTTTGACCTCCTCATATTCCCAGCTATTTTTAACTATGCTTTCACTAGTCATCTCACCACCTACCCCAAGAATTCTGTTTTTCTTCTTCTTCCAGTTAATATGAAAAAAAAGGAACTGGAATCAGAACTGTATGTAAATGAAAGAGGAATTATTGCTAAATTATATAATTTTTGTTAAAATATGAAATGGAGGATGAACAGGAAAAGAATTGTACAGTTAAGTGGGCAAAGAACTTTCAGTATAATATCCATTAAGAAAAGTGAGGGAAATGTGGAATAAGTATTTAAAATTCACCCTTTGTTATAATCTTAAATAGAATTTCTACAATATGATGAATAGATGACATATATCTCCACAAAAGTTAGCAAAGATTTGTAAATGTGTCTAAGGTGCGTTGGAAATGTAACAAAAAGAAGGAACTTTTTATCATATGTGGTGGACTGGCTCAAAAGCAAAAATGTTTTGAGGGGAAATTTTGAGGGATTATACAAAAAAATGGAAAATGCAAACCTGATACTTTTTAAAAATTAAATACAATAGCTAAGGAATGGGGGGGGGGAATTAATGTATTACAACAATGTATGATCACTACAGCAAGAACTTTGTACAAACTTTGTACAAACTTTGTTGGAACCCCGTATTCACTGATTCAGTAACTGCAATTTCAGATAACCACAGTTATAGGATCAGCCCACCCCCACCCCTGCAAGTGCCATAAGGAAAAAGCATCAAGAACTCGTAGGCCTATTTCTGCCCCCAGAGGGCCTATTTTGGTCTCCATAGAGCATTGGAATAGGTGTGTGACACCACCAGAGCCATCCCAAAATGCAATGGGGCACATGGAAGGTGGACAAGAGGCATCCGGTGGCATCACACGCCTATTCCTACACTCTCCAGAGGCTGAAATAGGCCTTCCAGAGGCCAGAAAAGCATTCCAGTTTGGGGGCTGCACAACCCCAGAAGTGGAAGGCCTGTTCATGATTATCTATGGTTTCAGGTAATCCAATAGGAGCCAGAAAGTATTCCCAGTGGATATGGGTGTCCAACTGTATTGGAAAATGTGGAAATTAACCATGATACCACCTATAGAGGAATGGACTGTGAAAAATGGCGGAGTTAGCAGAAATGGACAAATTAACTTGTTGATAAGAGACAAGAAGTTTACAAACTTCTTTAAAAATCGGCAGCCTTTTATTGACTTCCTACAGAACACAGAGAAAGACTTGTTGATTACTGGCTTTAAAGAACAAATTGGACAGGACCTTCAATGGGAGAAACGAAATGGAAGAAAAGCAGAGCGGGAGAAAATCAAAATAGGAGCCATGATGAGAGGGACTGGGGATCTTTTTATATACAGTCTGTGTATGACCTGTCTTTGTAACCTGTAATGCATTTTAGATATCTTTCAATATTATTTTATATTCTCAAAATAATAAAGGTTTTTTTTTTTCCCTTGAAAAATTTATAAGAGACATGCAGGAGGAAGGGTGCTTAAACTGTGGTCAGCCCAGGTTGGCTCTAGCTACCAGAAAGCCAATGGTATCACTGGGATGGGGGCACCAGTAGGTTCACTGCACAAACCAGTGAGCCTCACTGCAGTCTGGCAGAGTCATGTGCGGTCTCAGTGATCCTTGTTCTCTTGTATAATGACAGTGGAGCAGTCTGGGAGCAACATGGGCACTTTAAGGTGGGGCTTGGGCAGAAGGAGCACCCAATGGACAGAACTGGCATGAGATGGATGAGAACATTGGATGGACAGAGGGAGGCAGCAGCAGGCCAGGATGTGAGCAACCAGGACCAAGGACCTTTTATACTGGATTATATCCCAGAATAGGGGCTTACTGTCCATATGATCATGCAGGCTGTGGGTAGCCTGCATTTGCATGTGGACAACAGACACCTGTCCCAAGATATATTCCAGAATAAGGCCAAGTGCAGGAAAGCCCCTGGGCTAAGCATCCCTCACATCACCTGCTGCCTGCAAATATTGCCCATTTCCCAGAGGCCTGGGTGAGGAACATCCAGTTCGTGTGGCCACAGATATACATCATGGCTGCGAGAGATACTTTGCACCTGAGAACAGAGGGAACTGAGGCAGGATCTTCTTGGTGCTGCAGGTATTCCACCTAACAGCATTGGCAGATGGAGGGACCAATGAGCACAGAGGCAGCAGCCACGACTCAAGTTAGGTGCTTCTTGCTGGATACCCAGACTGGGGAAGTAGATGTGAACTGTAGAGTAAGCTGGCCAAGAGATGGTTCCCTCTACCCTCCCCCTGCCTTGCTGTTATGTGTTTTCCATACCACCCATAGGTTCTTTCCCATAGGTTCACCCCAGATTGCTCCACCTGTTGCCTAAAGCTCCTGAACATTTAAAGCTGGCTGTGGTCCAGTCAGAGACATCCAACTATGACTCCTATGTTGTGTAGGGAGCATTGGAGACTGTGTTTCTATTAAATGCTCAAAATGACCTAGACAGGCTCCTGGAGCAGCCAGACTTCATGTCCTCCGTCCCCACCCCACCCCCATCTAGATATCTTTTAAACCTCTAACCTCCACACACACCTAAAATATTCCCACTACTGCATTAATTGCTTCATTTCTTTCTACTGGAAAAAGACAAATTGTCTATATTACCCTGAAATTCACTGCTAGACACATTTCATTTTTCTTTCAGGCTTTGTGCATTACAAGTTTCCTCCCCAGTTTGCATTTTATTACAGTTTGTTATGTTAAATACTGATTTTACTTAAGACAGCAGCATTCTGCATAAAACATCACTGCAGTTCTGCTGAAATGGAACTGCAGAACTGGTAATTTACACAATGCTGCTATACCAGTGTATGTATGTATTCAGTGCCACACGTCTTTGAACCATGCATAGCTCACTATAATACCCACTTTAGATTCCACTGACAATCCTACTTCTCCCATGCAGCAGAGTGGATTAGGGATGTGCCTGAATATTCTAAACATTCGAAATGCGATCGAATTCATTCGACTGTGGACCTTCGAATTCAAATCAAATGTCTTCACATTTGAATTTAGACATTCAAATGGATTATATGTATCTGTACACATTTGCACTTATAATACGGAATGAAAATGGGATGCATAGGGGATAAAATGGGATGCATACGAAACACATACAGATACGTATAATACATACAAATGTTGTTCACGTTCGAATCTTTAAATTTGTATCCAACATTCAGATGAATAGATTCGAATGTAACAGATTCAAATTGGTGGGTTTTTTAGCATTCGGATTTTAAACATTCGAAGACTTGAATTCGTATGCAAAAGAACATTTGTGCACGCCCCTAGAGTGGATGTCTGTAGTCTTTCCTACTTAGCTAGCAACTTTTATGAGCTTCAACAGCATCATTTTCCAGGGTTTGAAATCACACAGAGACCCTGCATGGATAGCAAAAGCTCCTTGCACAGAAAAATGGAAGGTAATGGAGGAAAGGAAGTGGGACAAGTGGCTTTGAATGCATTAAGAATGCCATTGACAAGCATTCTTGCAGATCACTAGATTTTAACCCTGTGCAAAAGAGAACTTGGAGATGCCTTGGTATGGCTTCTTTTAACATAAAACAAACAAAGCCAAACAAACGCAAGCTGAACATGAATGATGGAGGCTGAGAGAGTTCTGTTAGCATTTTTGAGAGAGTCACTGCAGAGCTCCAAATGTGCCTCGCTGTGGAGCTATTATTGAAGTAGCAAAATAGCTGGCCTCCTTTGGTCTGGCAGTGCTGGGATTCTCCGTTGTGCATTGGCGCAATATATAGAGAGGGGTGGAATCAATTATCAGCCATATCCAGCCATTTTAAGTTTAAACACAAGCCCTAGCAAAGACTCCCAAGAAATCTTGCTAGCAATATAAATAGGACTGATGCCAAACATAGCATCAGAAGTATTCAATAATAAAATACAGCTGTCTCCACTGGCATTTACCCACAACAGTTTGTCATTTAAAAAAGAAAAAAAAAGATTAGAAATGCTGACAAAGAGAAATCTGGGGAACGAAAACATTTATTTTTCAGGGGAGGGAGGTTTCTATAAACTGTAACCTAAATATTCACTTAACATCTGAACATTCCATAAAAATAATTTACAACTTAATTTTCTTCTTAGAAGCACATTTCAGTGTAGGGCTTTTCAAAGGCTTTGCCTAAGCTTGAAGGTGCTAAGAGCTTTGCCTTTGAATCCATAATTCTTAATTACTAAAATGCTTTATATACTCTTTGCTGGGAGTTTTCGCAAAGAACATCAAAGGACCCATCTATCTCCTCCAGCTTAAGGCTTGGTGAGACAGGGGGTTGAGAAACAGGAGTGTCAGTCCTACCTGAACATGCATGTTCTTAAGTAAGGCTTCATCCACACCATGGCAAAAATGGGCACGCTGATGGTAGGATCCACAGATCCTGCTTCTCAGACATGGCTATATGGCTCCCGTCCCACCCAGGCTCCAAGGCCAGAGGAAAAATGAAGAGATTGGAGAACTTCTGTTCCACAGCGTCTGAACTTTCTGCCCAGTTATAGAATGCATAGGAAATGAGCCCAGAAGTGAGACATGATTGTTCCTTCCTTAATGGGGCTGGGTGGAGGCTGATGGAGGTAGGTTGTCCCTACTGTTGAGGTCCATTCTCAAAGCAGAAGTGGAGGTGGAAAAGGGCACCAAATGTCCTTACAGTCATTTTGCCCACACTGCACAAGGGCGCTTTGAAGCTGTAGGGTCAGGCTACACACCCAGATGAGGGACAGGTGTACTGACACTGCTTTCCTCAGATCTGTGCAGTGTGAGTGCAGGTTTGTGTTCAGTGGTATTTGCTCTGGTTAGGATTGAAACCCTTGATTCCTCGGTAGTCTGAGAGGGTGTATGTTTAGGTGAAGCTTCCGTTGCATTGAACCAAGATGTTCTACAGTCATTGCACCAGCATGACAAGGATGTATGTTTTGTAAAGCTTCCAATGCATTGAATGAAGATGTCCTACAGTCATTGCACCAGCATGACAAGGATGTATGTTTTGTGAAGCTTCCATTGCATTGAATGAAGATGTCCTACAGTCATTGCACCAACATGACAAGAACTGCAAGGAGAAGGCTGGGGGGAGGGTTGACCAGGGATGACATATTTTTAGGCATAAGAATTCCAACTATACAACAGTCACTAAAGCAGACAACACAGGCAATTACATTCTCAGAAAAGGGGAAAAATAGATCTACCAATCAATACCTTCAGCCTACAGGAGGAAAAAGGAAATTGTAGAGAACAATAACAGCTCTTCTTTCTACATCCCAATGAAGATGTCTAAAGTGTGTGTTGGTATCAGTAAGAAGCCAGCTGTGAGTGAGAGCGTGAACTGGCAATGAGAAAGGAACATCACAGAGGAAACTGACTACCAGTTAGAACTTCCTGTAAAGATTTGGGACCTCCATAGAATGATATTTGTGCTTTGTTCAAAGCCCTTAAACACCTATCTCAGGTAAGCAAATGTGTGTTTTACATAAAATACACATTTTGGTAGACCCCAGTATGCACAATTTGCATGGTCTATCTTCAGATCACACATAATTCACGGTAATACTGTCATTTGGTGGATTTCTTTGACAATCCTTATCGTAGCACTGTGGCTTCTAAACAAAAACCAGCATTATTATGATTCAAATATTTAATACTTCAGTATCTTAATCATATTTTATATTGTTTTTAAATACTGTAACCTGCTCTGAGACAGTTTTTGGATAGGGGTAGAAAAAAACACAAGTCTGGAGAGACGGCATTTAAGAGGGGACCTGACTGAAGTATATAAAATTATGCATGGTATAGAAAAGGTGGATAGAGAAAATTTCTTCTCTCTGTCACACAACACTAGAACCAGGGGGCACTCTACGAAGCTGATGGGTAGGAGAGTCAGATCTGACAAGGGGAAGTATTTTTTCACCCAAAGGGTCATCGGTTTATGGAATGTGCTGCCGGAAGAGGTGGTGACGGCTACCAGTTTAGATCGCTTCATGGTAGGGTTAGACGAATTTATGGATGACAGATGTATCAATGGCTACTAGAATGAATGCCTAGGTACATCTTTCAGGCAGGGGGTGGGGTGGGGTGGAAGCAGGACACTTCTAATGCCATTTGCTGGGATTCGAGAGCAGGAAAAGGTTTGTCCTTGTCTCTGCTTGAGATGCCCATGAGCATTTGGCGGGCCACTGTGTGTGACAGGATGCTGGACTAGATGGGCTGTGGCCTGATCCAGCAGGGCCTCTCTTATGTTCTTAAGTGGGGAAGGGGTGGAGTGGTGATTGGCACCAAACATGTGGTGGCACCAAACTTGATCTGCCACATATCAAGATGTGTTGCACCACAATCAAAGCCCCTGTTCCACAGGTATGGTATCACCACTTGCCTCTGACCTGTCTAATTTTCCAGCATGATATTTTAAAAATCAGACAGTTTTTGTTGAGAATTAAAATCAGGACAAAAGCTATTATTATTTTCAAGCATGGTTTTCTTCCAGAAGCATAACCAGGAAGTAAGCGTAGCAGTTTTCAGGGGCTTCATCCAAGCTTCCTCACTTCTCATGCTTGTATTAAAAACCCAGGGCAAGAAAAATGTGATGCAGCTTTTCTCATACATCTTTTTCAAATCATGAAGTGCAGACAGCTGGGGAGGTCACAGAGCTGTGAAAGAATGTGTAATGGAAAGAAAAACATGCACGCAGGAACACAGATTACCTTGGGAGTAGAAAATACAGAATAATTTCTATTTTGCATCACATGTTTTCTACCAGCATTGTATTCGTGTGCCTCACCTTCAAACCTTTTATTGTTTGTGTTTTGGTCAGAGGGAGGAAATGCTGGGGATGAGAGGGGGAGATATTAAGCTGCAAAATGATAAGGCTGGAACAACTTCAGTGGAATTCTAGAAATTATAAAGTGCTCTGTTAATGGCATGGAAAAATGGGAAGATTTTTGAAACAAATAGCAGGGAGAGAGAAAACCTTAAGACAACTATGGAATGGGGCTTGGGACAAAACACAACCTTTTTGTCCTTCAGCTTTTGCTTGCGTCTTTGACGGGATGTCTTAGGTGGCATCCAGATAGGGACTAGATATACAGTAGGCAAGATTCAATGGGGGAAACAGGAGACAACCAAACTGTGGTGCAGGCATGCCAGGCAAATGCTGTGTTCCTCATGACTCCTTGTGCTGTGGAGAACCCCTTTTGCAACAGTGATATTTCCACATGAACTCCTTTTGCAAAGAACTGGAAGTACTCTTGAAGTTGACTGTTTCTGATCCATTCCAAATGCAGTCTGGGTGGAAACAGATTGGTAAGTTGTCCTTCTACCCTCTGTGAATCCACAGAGGGAAGAGATCAAATTTCCCATGGCAGATCCGACAAGGGGAAGTATTTCTTTACCCAGAGGGTCATCAATTTATGGAATTTGCTGCCAGAAGAGGTGGTAACAGTTACTAGCCTAGATGGCTGTAAGGTAGGGTTTGACAAATTTATGGATAACAGATGTATCAATGGCTACTAGAATGAATGCCTAGGCACATCTTTCAGGCTAGGGGAGAAAGCAGGATGCTTCTAAGGCCATTTGCTGGAATTCAAGAGCGGGAAAAGGTTTGTCCTTGTCTTCGCTTGAGATGCCCATGAACACTTGGTGGGCCACCACGTATGACAGGATGCTGGACTAGATGGGCTGTAGCCTGATCCAGCAGGGATCATCTTATGTTCTTAGGTGATGCAAGAATTCTTTAAGCACCTTAAAGGGCAAAAGGCAACTCACAAACTAGATGGAGTTAGGACTGTGAACCCTTGCAAGCAGTTTGTCCACCATGGCCCTGGAGTAAGTGAAGGAGGGGCAGGAAACATTGTGTGAACACAGTCTTAGATAGGATCTGCATAGTAGGAGAAAAGGCGCCCAGTTGGAGTCTGATTGGCATGTTGTGCTCAGGCTAAATGCACTCCTGGGGCTAATAGCTCACCTGCAAGTAACGATGTGCACAAATGCTTTTTTGGCATTAGCAAATGACAAGCTGGTTCTTTTCAATTTTATCTAACTCAGAAAATCCACTTTTGGGTGCTGACGTGTTTTTCTGTTCTGAAGGTGGACTGAAGCTGGTTTAAAATTTAGGTGTGAACACAGCCTTGTGGAGGCTTCTTTAGTGGGTACATTTGTTTCTTTGCTTTTACTATGAGGACTTAGGTTAGCCTTATACACTCTTTTTCTAGACAGGCTTTCCTAATTTCACATTGTTCTCACAATTGGTTTGTTTTCTCTCTCCTCCTCTCTCTTTCATCATCATCACCATTTTCTCTTCCCTTTTTAGAAGGATTCATCCTGTTCTTTGTGTAGTGAGAACCTCAGATTGACTAATGGGTGTAGCAATTGCAAATTTGCCCAGGTTTTCCCCACCAGCTTCTCAAACCTCTCCTAGTTTGCAGTACACACCCATCACAGCAGGGTGCTAGAATTCTTGCCTGAAGGCAGAATGGCTACCTACCGCATGGCATCCGCCTTCTCTTCCTGTTTGAGGATCCTCCCCGCCTACCACCATGGGATATGACATCAGAAGGACTTCTGCCCTGCTCAGCTGACACAACTCGACCTATCACCTCCTGGGATTTTCTCTTAAGGTCACTTCCTTCCCCGCCTTCTGGTGGGGGATATAAAAAGCCCTGCACAGAAATAAACTGCCTCTTTTCCAGCCCATCTTGTCTCCCGCCTAACTTCTTTCTCCTGTGCTCTCTGTCTTTAATCACCATAAGAGCACATGGTGATCCCTTATAGCATGCCGGTGGCTAATAAGGGAATACTTTCGTAACACCCGGTGATCGTACCAATAAACTGGTACCAAGTATCGTTGCAGCCCTTTGGGTTGTAACCACGTATCGCTGTGGTTCTCAGGACTGCAGCCACGATCGAGGTAGCCATAAACTACCTCCCCCAGGTTTCCCAGAGCCAAGGATTCAGGTTGCTAATCCGGATAGCGACAAATGGGTCATTATTAATTTGAATTGGACATCCCTGTCTGAAGATACATTCAGGTACTCCAGAAGTGACCTTCCTCCTTATGATATGCTCAGATGGCTCAGAAAAATGTGCTCCCTTGAATTCTCTTAAGCTGTTCATATGCCAAACCATTCCAGGTGAAATATGGTAAATCCTATAACCCATCTCTTCTTGTAAAAATCCTTTTCCTTTTTTCTTAAATTGAAAGAAGATACTATTGCATATGAAAGTCAAAGACAAAACTTTCCCTCATCTCTTATTATAGCTTGGTCTTTAAAGGCTTCCATATAAATTTACGGTAGTTCATAAGAATTAATTAGTTTGCCAAACTCGCAATGATAATAGCAAAAAGAAGGGTAACACCCTTTAACATGCCCTCAAATAGCATCACAGAGTAATTTTGCTAATGCTGACACAAAGGTCCTTAAACCAAAGAACTTATTAAGTGCCTGGGTGCTCCAACTAGTAAAAGAAACAAAAGCTGGTTGTAAAAGGCTCTTCATTTTAAAATTATAGTCAGCATAGTCTTCTTCCACAAAATACGACCTAGCTATAAAAAATGGCTTGAAAATTATATGATCAGCCTCAAAACTGCTGCCATCAAAGCCGCAGACCCCGTCAAGACCTTTACTGCTTAACCGGTGGCACTATTCCACAGAGAGGGTTAAAATGACCTTTTAAAGGGATTTGCTGCTTGGACTTTGTGTTTGCATTTTGTCATTGTGTTTCTGCACACACAAACATTGGAGGCCAGTCTCTCACAAATATACTGCGTATATTGCTGTCCTACTGTAGTTGATCAATCACATTGTTGACACAGAAGGCTGAAAATGAGTCGTGCCATTGGTATTTCTAGTCTAGGCATAACTGACACAAAGGCTGTTTATACACTAGACCCGGAGCCTTTCTGCACTTAGCTGATTAGGCTGCCGTGAACTAGGGCTGCTAAACTTCTGGTGAAGGTGGCCATTTGCACTTGTCACGAGGAAACCTTCCCCAAAGCATTCGTTATTGGCCAGAAGTGTGAACCAGCCCACGCTGCTGCATCCAAAGCCGGAAGTTCTGCCTCCTCATTGCTGTGATTGGCCACCATTGCAGATGACCGTGTTTGAGCACAGGGATGTACTGCAGCCAATCACATCAGCACCTGTGATCTAATGCCCTTCTTGTGACTCTATGACTGGATGCCACTCATGGAGATCGGTAGTCCAGTCATGTCAGAGGTCAGTGATTGCTCATGGCCACCACCACCACCACATCTGTGAGGACATTGCCTCCCCCACACACCAACTGCAGACAACTGGAAGAGTGAATGGTTGTGCCACTGAATGCTTCAGGTAAGCTTCTGGTCAACATTGGTAAAGGTGAGGAGCACAATTAGTGAACTTCAAGGGAGGCAGGGCATGCTTTGAGGCTGTAACAAAGTACTCCACATGTGGATGCTCTTTACCAGAAGTTCACTAATTAGTGACTACCAGCCAAAGTGTAAATAGACCTCATCATCTCATCCCATCCCTGACTTCTGGGATCAAAGCCAGCCCCACCTTCAAAGGTCAGGCCCAGCTGGGAACAAAAGTTCTTAGCCTTCATAATTCCTGACTGAAAGACTTTTTGGCACATCACTCAGGAGCAGTGCGTTTCTGGTGCCACTTCCAGGTGTCCAGTCAAGAAGAGGTCATCCTTGGTATACCAGTTCACAGGGACATGTGTCTGCATGCCCTCTGTGGGACAGTATACCTGTGGTAGTTCACTTGTGGACAACTTTTAACAGGTCTACTGGAGAAGTGGAATAATGCACCAATTAGATACTTTATCCCATCCCATTGCTCCATCCAATGCAGATAGTGTACTGGTGAGGGGTAGTGCTTCCCACATCCCCATCCAGAGTGCAGACCATCCAGACTATGGTCTGCTCTGGACTGGCACAGCAGACTCATGTAGAAAATATTGGTATCTCCAGAAGGAATTAAACTCCAGCTCCAACCTGTATAGCCAAAGGTCAGGGATAATGGGATTTGAAATTTCAGGGAGAAAGATGGGGAAATAGCACTGGCTATCCTTGATCTGGCCCAATAATGAATGGCCTTTTTGTGCTTAAATCCCATGGCAGTTAAGATCAGGGCCAGTGGTCAGTGTTCACACTGTGAGTGTCAGCCCATTCCAAACTTCATCCAGATTTATCCCGCCAGCAATCAGTGTTGTAGTGCAAATGCTATGTGTGGGGCTGCCACCGCAGAATGCACATGTGAGGTGGCACAACAGGATGCATATGCTCCATCCCAGAGCATACCAGGCCATCCTGATCAGCCAAGTGTAAACAGGCCCTTCCATTGATACTTAAAGCATGGAACTTATTGTAACATGGCTGCACGTAATAGGTCAGCATGCATTCTTCACCCCTCATCAGGCACTCCATCACCATCAGGAAGCACTTGTCCCACCAGGAGTGCCTACTTTGGCACCAGGAAACTTCCATAGCAAGTGGAAGCTTGGATCCTTTGAGAAACAAACACATGGTGGAGCAACTTTCTTGTGAAGCCCTGAGTGAGATTATTATACATGGCCTACGCCCTCTCAACAGGACTCATGTTGAATCCATTAGGATCCCCAAGGAGGCTCATCTGCCCTCAACCCAGGCTTTAGGGTGATGCAAGAGATACACCTGCCTAGGACACCAAACCCAGAAGTGCATGTGCCCAGCTTGGACCTCCACCTTCCAAACCACCTGCAAGTCATTCCTTCCCCAAGCGCCACACTGCTATTCACCTCAAATGTATTCACAATGTGTTTTTGGGCAGACAGAACAGACAGGACATTGTTGGTGTTGGAAATGGGAGTGGGGCATGATCCTGGCCTTCTAGGCTGCACCCAACCCCACAGGCCACCTTGTTGGGCCATGCTGCCCCTTGGAATGACCAGCATTGTTGAAGCAGATAATGCTTTATTCACAGTGAAAGGGAGGGGAAGGCCAGCTAGTTGGGGGAAGCCAGGTGTCAGGGCTGGAAGAGCCCTACAGCTTTGCAGTATCAGAAACAGCCAGGGGAGCAAAGTGGGCTTAGCACCTGCTGGACAACAGGTATGGACAAAGACATTGTGAGGCATTTTCACACGACCCTTCCCATTTGCTGGATGGGAAAGGAGCATGATGAACCAACGTTCACTAGCACTTGCACTTGAGCACTACTCAAATTTACCCACTCTGAATCTGCTCTGAATCCACTGCAGATGTGACTGGCTAGCTGCTTTGCCACCCCCACCCCCCACATTCGCAAATATAATGAAACACTGAACCACTGCACAAAAGCATTCACTTTGCATCGAAATGTCATTCTTTGAATGTAGCCAACGTTTGATTCAGATGTGAATGTGCAAATTCATACGAATTTTGAATGTGATGAATATTCATACACACCTCTATCAGTTACCTGTTTTTTACTGCTTTCCCAAAAGCCAACAACATCTAAACCTCCACATTTATCTCCTCTTTCTTTGCCAGGCCCCAGAGACTGCAAATCTTCCTATATCCTCTTTTTTCTCAAGCTCCATGACCTCCCAGTCTTTCTGACCATTTTCTTTGCCTCCTCCAGACCTGACTTTTCCAAATCTCAGCTTCCACCTCTCTTCTGACTTCTCCCAGAAAACCTGTTTTGCTCCCCCCTTTTTTTTACATAAAACCTCCCAGCAAACTCAGTGAAGGATTGCATATGAGACGCACCTGCATTAAATATATATAGATCCTGGTGTCTCATTTGCTGCAGATGTTAGTAGGGTCAATTTTGGCAACCTAAAGTAAGGCATTTTCAGAGCATGAGCTCAGGAGTTCTCTCTCAGCTCTGATTGGTGATACAGGTGCCGTTTCCTGGTTCCATGTGCATCATTTTATGAGGTGCTTGCAAGGTGAAAAATAGTATCCAATTAAGGCTGTGAAAAATCTCTGATAAATTTAAATAACCTCTTACTTAAATTAAACAACAACAACAACAACTTCCATCTCTCCAAATGTGGGGTAAATTTTCAACAGCTTGTTCTGCCCATATGGATCTGTACACATGCAATGTGTTTTATGTTTGAATCGCCTTGGAGATTCAATAAATTCTTGCACATAGAAAATTATCTATTGCTTTTGGCTTGAACAGTATGCAGTTTTGCCGACCTTCCGAAATTGTTTTGACATGCACAGTATATAATTGTGCTACATGTATTAGGAAGTAATAAAATCCATGGAACTTTGTAGCACCACAAGCTTTTTGAAAACATGTAGGCTGTTCTAAAGAAAGATTGATTAGACTCACAAAGAGGCAGAGTTTGTAGAAAGAGGTTACAGACTAGCTATCTATGCCACCACCACTGACAATGATGCACAAGTCTCCCCCATCCTGTTTCCACCATTGCTGCATTAATTCTTTCAGCTAATTCAGAGGTTGATCCTTCACTCCTGGGCGCTGTAATTTTTAATTTAATTTCTGTTTTTATTCTGCTTAGCTCTGCTTTGTATTGGGTTTTAAACAGCTCGAGATGTAAATAGAAAGGAAGGAACTTTGACATTGGAGTCAATTAAGATTTCACCCTTCCCTAGATTAGCACAGTTTGTTGGGGATTCATGTAAAACAAGCTCTCAAGGTACGGGAAAGCCTATGCATAAGAAATGTCTATGCAAAACCTTTAGAAACTCAGGCCCCATTCTGACACAGGATTTAGGATGGCTTGTGAAGTTGGCTCGAGTTCAAACTGTCCTGACAGTTTCCAAAGGATCTACCGTTTATTCTACTCTCTTATTGAACCAATAAGTTGCTAATAGCTGTATATTTAGAAGACAGTGAACTTGGAGGATATCATAACGGCCAATTCTCAGGGTGGAATGTGGTAAAAAGTGGGGTCCCTCAAGGCTCAGTGTTGGGACCAATGCTTTTTAATTTATTCATCAATGATCTAGAAGAAGGGGTACATAGTGAAATAGCAAAATTTGCTGATGATACTAAATTATTTAAGGTAGTAAAAACCGAAAGAGATTGCCAAGAGCTCCAGAGGGATCTCTCAGCATTGGGTGAGTGGGCAACCAAGTGGCAAATGTGCTTTAATCTTAACAAGTGCAAAGTAATGCACATCGGGGCCAAAAAGCCAAATTACGTCTATAAACTGATGGGGTCTGAACTTTCTGCAACACACCAGGAAAGTGATCTCGGGGTTTTGGTGGACAGTTCAATGAAGGTGTCTACCCAGTGCACAGCAGCAGCGAAAAAAGCAAATTCAGTGCTGGGAATAATTAGGAAGGGAATAGAAAATAAGTCAGCAAGTGTCATTTCGCCTCTTTATAAATCCATGGTGATGCCACATTTGGAATATTGTGTACAATTCTGGTCACCACACCTTAAAAAGAAAATTGTGGAACTAGAGAAGGTGCAGAAAAGGTCACAGGAAAAGAGGAAGGCCATGAAATACCTGGCATTGAACATTTGTAAAAGATCTTGAACAGATGGGCATAATTTGGGAAGAAACTGAAAACCCAGCTGCTGACCAGTAGTGGGTGAGTAACTCCCAGTCCTACACCTACCCTATATGCTGGATCATATTGTTGGATCAGTTATTACTTTCTTGATTACAGCAACTCTCCTCAGTGACTTTCAGAAGTATTGAATTCAAATCAAGATCTCAGCAGACCAAGCTCATTATTACAGCAAAGAGCATCTGTTGAGCATTTTAGATAGCATTTTACTTGGCTATTCTAGTGAAAAGGATCCAGAGAACAAGCAGGGTGGGTGGAATTACTTTAGAGTCAGGGGAAACATCCACACAGTCCACACCAGATGAGTGCCCAGACTGTGGGGTTTGCATGCCATTATGCATCATGGAGGGCACAGCCTCTTGTGGAATGTTGTGGTAGTCAAATGGTCCCTGCACCTGGTCCACCCCTGAGCACACTGGTGGGTGACCACTTTAAAATAGTCACCTATGCAGGCCAGGCTGGATCTCTGTTCTTGCTCTCACAGTGCAGACAGCAGGAGCAATCTAGCAACATTTTGTTCCAGGTGTGCAGGGAAATGTTCCAGACCTGCAACTTCAATGGCTACTAGAATGGATGCCTCAGTACATCTTTCAGGCTGGGGGGACATACAGGGTGCTTTTAAGGCCATTTGCTGGGATTCAAGAGCAGGAAAAGGTTTGCCCTTGTCTCTGCTTGAGATGACCATGGGCAATTGATGGGCCACTGTGTGAGACAGGATGCTGGAATGGATGGGTTCCTCTTATGTTCTTTTCAAAGCACAGGAAATTATGTTTCCCAGCTTTGAAGCTAAGCTGGAACAATCCTTCCATCGTGTAGGTAGCTGCCAGTATTTTCTGTATCACCCAATACATTCCTGACCTGCGATAATTTTACGGAACGAGAATCGATCTCCACAAGGTGTCCTGAAGTTCCCTGAAAGCCCAGTACTTCAGTTAGAGTCTGATAGGATGCACTTGGAAGAAATACAAGATCTTCCTAAGGACAGATCAGAAGGGCGAATAGTAGGCCATACCCTTATCAGAAACTGAACCTAGCCTGATAGCACCTAACAATGACAGTCTTTCATTTCATTCTCACCCCATGAGGCACCTACACAAAGATCTCAGCAGCTTCCTTCAGTCTCCGAAATCCCATTGCTATCTTCCTGTGTGGAATAACAATCAGCTACAATGCAAGAAAAGTTTATGTCAGAGCCTTTTTACATTGTTCATAATATGAGGAAATAGGCTCATGATCCTTTTCTTCAGAAACTGTGTTTGGAGGCATTTGCTGGTTGCTGATGAGTTCACTTAGCTGACTCTCAATTACTCAATTGTTTTTCTACTGTTTTCATTTTCTGCTGTTTTATTGTGACATTGTAGTATAAAACTATGTTAACTAACATCTTTAAAACAAATAAAAACTGTGCATATCACACTGAGGACCATTTTAAAGTGAAAATTCCATTCTGCTCTGTTATTGAACCAATAAGTTGCTAATAGCTGTATATTTAGAAGACAGTGAACTTGGAGGATATCATATGGAGAACTCTGAATGCATTCTGCAATGATAATATTGGGTTATACTCTCTGGCCCTATCTTCTCCAGTGTGCTCTCTATCAGTGAGCTCAAGAAAGTGGCCAAATTCTAGAGCCCTTTCCTGTGCTCACTGAAAGGACCCCAGACAGAAACACTGAGGAAGTACCTCAGTTCAGTGTTTCCCTCACTCAGGATCAGCAGCAGGCACGCGCAGAGCCTGCCTGATTTAACAACATAATAGCATAAGAGTAGGGCATCTAGTACAGCATCTTGCTTCTCAGGATGTGGTCACACAAGTCTAAGACAGGACGGCCTATCATTAATTTGATTTTAGGTCGTACCAGTGCTGGCCACACCTAGATCGTTGTTTGCCATCTTCAGGCTGTCCCCACCTTGGGCTCCATCAGTCACACCTTTCTCCGAGATCGATCTGAGCCTCCTCTCGGCTCTCTACCCCACAGCACAGTTCAGCCTCCTTTAGCCCGTTCTCCCACTCACACTTTGAGGAAGTGAAGATGGCCTGGAATGCCAGGACAAGCAGAGTCCTTGTCAGTCCTGTAAAAATGAGGACTGAAGTTAAGATGATCTAACAGAGGTAGGCCGGCTTGGAAAACAACTTAAATAAAAATATTGTAACAACCTGAAGATGACCTGAGGTCATCCTAAACTACTTGTGTGACCAGGGCCTCATAGTGGCCCACCAATTGCTTCTGAGCACCCTCAAGCAGAAGACAAAGGCAAGCCTTCATCTGCCCTCAAATTTATTTATTATTTGAATAATTATTATTAAATTCTTGCACATGGCCTTTAGAGGGGATCCTGCCTGTCTCCAACTTGGAGGGGCATTGAAGTCTGTCCTTCTCCATAGCAACTCATCCATTTGAAGGCTTCAAAACCCCTCCAAAGTGCATAAAGAGGTCTCGGTACCCACTTGGGGGTGGCAATCGAGGTGCCAAGTTCCTCTTGGAGGCTGCCTGAGTCCACAAGGGAAGCCCAATCCAACAGAGGGGTGTGATGACCAGGGGTAAGGTAAGTTAGGCATAGTGAGTTACAGCCTTAAGCGGTCAGTTATTTTATGGTTTAAGGGGTGTGGCTTATTGAGTTCCAGAGGGCGGGGTAGGCTAGCCCAGCACCAGAACCAATCAAAACTGGAGGACATCGTGGCAGAGACTATAAATGGACATGAAATGGGAACCAGAGGTTATTTGCCTGGGATAACTCACTTCAGGGTGGGCAGGAAAGAAACAAGCTCTTGGGTCTCAGGAAGGGAGCTGGATAAAAGGGTCCTGAACACTTTAAGCACTGATAAAGATTGAAAGGCTGATGACTGTTGTGAAGGAAGTTTAAATGTATTTGACTTTAACTAAGATTGTAACAATAAAAAATTACTTTGGTTCTCTTTAAAGTGTGCCTAACTGACTTTTGTGAATGGAGGCAGTTAAAGGGTGTTTTCACAAACATGTACTGTGCCTTTAAGAGTGAAAGGGAACCCTCAGTGGGGCCAGCAGCCAGCTAATGCCAGAAGACTTTGTTTGAAAAGAGAAGAAATGGAAAGGGGATATTGCCAAGTGATGCCTGCCAGCACAGGGCTTTAAATTATGTATGAAACTAGGGTTTATTTATTCTGAACAGCAGGTTGTTAGGGCAGGGTGTTGTGGCAATATTAATGATGGCAGTTAAGGGGCCCTTAACTTGGATCCCCAGTAATTTCATTTAATCTGTACTACTAGAAGACCAAAGGTCTTGATCTGGAATATTGGACACCTCCATGTTCCAGGACTACCAGAGGGTGCTTTTCAGCAGTACGCCATAGTGTGCCACCAAAAAACAATGCTCTGGCTAGGAACTTTCACCAGTTTCACAGCTGTGGGATGGCAAGGACCAGATCAATGCTGTCAGTGCAAATGATTCTGATCTGGCCTGCACCTCCATGAGATCCAGATCAGTGGTTGTGGTTATTCTGGACCTACTGATCTGGATATACAGGAGGTAATGGCAGAAAGGCCAAAGATGAGATCTTTTTCAGAAAAATCACATTCTTCCAGCATCTGTAGCAGTTTATCCAAGAAACAGGAAGGACAAGCAAAACACGAGGAATATTCCACTTGAACTGTGTATAGATCTACAACGGTGATGGCCAACCTATGACACGCGTGTCACCAAGCCCTTTTGGGTGACACACATGGTCACCCTGGCACCTGGGCGTGTAGTGCTTGCTTGTTCTTAAAGTATACGAAATACCAACTTTCAATTGAATATTAGCAAACGAAATTCAGCAACAAAAGTCACTAATGTAAAGAATTATTTGTTTTTGCTTTTAATAAAATATTACTAGAGCTACAACATTCACAAAATTATGGATATTTTTAGATGTGACACAGCACCTGAGTTAAGCTAGGTTTTCTTGCGAATTTTGACACACCAAGCTCAAAAGGTTCGCCATCACTGATCTACAACATGTCTGAAACATGAGATGATTTCTGCACTTGAGATGCTTGGAAAGGGTCACCAAACTTTGTTTTCTTTTCTTCTTCTTTTAAACGATTAAGTCCTTGGTGTCTTTTCATTGTTTTTATTTATTAGCTTTCTTATTGAGATCAAATCCACAGACTAGCGATTTTCAGTAAAATCAATATCCGCCCAGCATTGTCTAAAACAAACCTGAGTTAAGTGCATTATTGGGCCATTACTGCATTATGGTTTGCTTTCAATTGTAGAACTGAGCCCGAAGATTCTGCAAAGGAAGCTCACATTGGCAGCCAGCCTGAATCTTAATGTATATAGGACCCTGGAACAAAGGTGACATTTCCCCAACCCATTATGGCATTGAAAGCTGGATAGCCCTCCAGTAAGAAGAAATGAATTAAACAATCAAGTTTTACCCACCCACCCACCCACCCCCACACACACTTTAATAGCTTTTGTTGCATGCACAGATTTTTCTTTTCAGATTGTGCACACATGTAGAGAATGCAAATAGAGGAACACTACAGAGGTATACAATGCAAGTGTGAGAAGCAAGCTGCATACTTCTTTCATTCAGTCCTTCTGCTGCAGTCTGGTTGATATTAGGTCCACATCCATAATTCCGTGAAACTCTGAGAGCATTTCTTCACCATTTGAGAGACTGACTGACTGATTTTTTTGTCCCACCCTATACCCAAAGGTCTCAGGGCAGGTTCCAATGTATCATTTATCATTATCAATAGCAACAACTTTCAATCTACTGCTGGATGAAGGTCTTCCCATGTTTCCTCCACAATTCCCTGTTATTATTCCTCCAAAATCATTTGAAGGTTATGGAATATTGCTAAGCAGCTGCACTATACCTAGTATGGCACGCAAAGGAACCCAAAGTAGTACCTTAAATCCCACGTTGGATTTTTAGATCTTTTCTACAAGCTCTTGTACAAATCTACCCCATACTCAGCCAATCAGTAACAGTCAGTAACAGGCACATCCTATGTCCTGATGAAAAGATTCTGATTGGAGAGACCATTCATTACTAAACTCCTCAAAATACCTTGCACAGCATCCCTTTACATATCTGTATAGTATTTCTCTTCACAGCTGATGGTGCTATTAAAACCTAACCTAAGAAAACCCTGGAGGATCACCAAACCAAGTCTTAGTACACTTAATTTGCGTTGGACTAGTGCTCTCCTGGCCCTGAACTGACCAAAGGAGTCTCTATTCTGTCCCAACTGTAAGTCCACAATTGTCACAAGCTGTCTGCTCCACATTAGTCATTGGTGCTTCCACAGCCAATCCGGGACAAGAATCATCGGAGCCTAAGCACCTCCTCCACAGAGATATGGATGCTGCCCTTGAAGACTGTTTTGTTCAGCCACACCCTTGTATAGTAGACATGGCATAGGAATGACAGGGGCCGGGGCCAATCACTTGCAGGTGTAAGTGGCATCTGAGCTGAAGATAACATTAGGCATGCCTGGATTGCTGTTGGGGTTGGTTCAGTACAAACAGTATCACCACCCCTCCCAATGGATACAGTGATCCACATTTTATCCTGGAACAGAGTGGAGTGGGATAATTAGACCACTCATCCAGAAAATTAGGCATTGGCTAAATGCAAATCACTGCCATTACAGTGGTGATTTCTTTGCTGCAGCAAAGGCACCAATGTGCATGTGTGGCTCCATTGTCATGGTGACCAGGTGGCACAGTGTGCAACCACACCTGCACTGCTGGTCACATGCTACCTCTGCACCTGTTCCACCTGGATGAGGTGCAGATGGAGCGTGCCAGGCTATCCCATCTCAGCTGCTAGTTGTAGGTGTGGAAGAGTTTTAATTGCTAAACAGCATGCACAGAGCCACTTCTAGCACAGAAGCAGCTCTACAGTGCTGGAGTACCTCTGCAGTTCACCACTAATGTAATTGCAGAAACACTTGTTGTCTCTCTCATGAAAGGAGACTCCTAGGCTGGGAAGTGTGACTCAGAAACAAGCTGAGGGCAGGTGTTTGTTAACGCACCACCCCAGGATTGTCTAGATATTTAGGCGGCCCACACCTCAGACATTGGGGGGCACCCTGTGGTACCCATGGAGTTGCTCACTTAATCTCAAAACCTCACTGAAGATTTAAAAGGACAGTTACAATAAATAGTTGCAAATGAAAAATTTAACCCAGGGCCAAGTTTTTCCATCATATTCCAATGGCAGATTTTCCCAGCAAATGTTCTCCGAATCCTCACATAGGTATTATGTGGCAAACACGGAATAGGGATTCCTGTGTTTTTCTCCGAATATGCAGTTCTGCCCTAATTCAAGACCTGAGAGTTAGGGTGCAAAATATTATCTATTTTTAAGATGCACAAAGCGTGAGAATTGCAAATCTGCAATAAAAATGTTCTGAAGGATTCTAATTACTCCTACACAGAGAACACCTTCATTGCATCTCATGTTGTGGGCTTTTTAGATTTAAAAACAACAAAAAGCTGTTAAGCCAAAAGCCAAAAAAGTGTTGCTGTTCCTCACTGTCTTTCTTTTTTTACACATTGATATTAAAATTTAAAGAAGAGAGAAAGGCAGAGAAAGAAGCAGCGGCCTTGATCACACCACATTAGATTAATCCAATTTACACCACAATGGGAAAGCAACACATTACTGGCTTGATCACAACCAATCTAACATAGTGTGCATTCAGTATTGTGTTTCTGTTCAATCTCTCCAGCCTGTGCTAGTGACAAAGTACCTTTTTCTTCTCCATCCTTCCCATCCTTCTTCTCCTTGTGCCCTCTGTGATTGGATGCAGACCAGTAAAAAAAGCTGGTTCTTGCAAAATGGGGCAAAGGGAGAGCTTTATCTGGCTTGGGAGCCCAACATGGCAGGGATTTGGGTGTGTGTGTGTGCTGCAAACCACCACCTCCAAAGTTCAAGCCACTAGGGGCCAAGAGATTGAAAAGCCTTTCAGGGCAGGGACCAAACCTCTTCTACACACAGCAAAGCAAAACTGATGCTGATAGGGAAAGAAGGGCAGGTCCCCTCTCCAGTGACTCACTGCATGTCCCCCTGTAGATGTTACCAGGCCCCTATGGGTCATTAGTGCAGAAGTATGAGACTGAAACCAAATTCTGGAAATGACACCTACCTAAACTGTGTCCCCTATACATATGTCAAAAGCTCTAGATTCCTCAAGATGTTTTGAGTTGCCAAAACAACCTAGTTTTGCCAAATTGCACAGATCTAAATCTCCCGACATCGGGCACCTTGACCTTAAGCCAGTTTGGTCTAGTGGTTAAGAAGCCGGACTCTTATCTGGGAAAACTGGGTTCAATTCCACCCTCCTACATGAAGCCAGCTGGGTGACCTTGGGCAAGTTATAACTCTCTTCTGAGCTCTCACAGACCCACCTACCTCACAAGGTGCTTGTTGTGGGGAGAAGAAGGGAAGGTTTGTCAGCCACTTTGAGTCCCCTTAAATGGGTGAGAAAAGTGG
>MTQE01003428.1:31324883-31336053 GCA_014337955.1 Aspidoscelis marmoratus | reverse complement strand
TGTCCCTGTTCCCTCCCACACCATTTCCTTTTGTATCTTGTCTCTTTAGAATGTAAGCCTGAGGGCAGGAACCTGGCTAAGATTAATAAAATATTGTAACCCACCCTGAGACCTTCGGGTATAGGGCGGGATAGACAAATAAATAAATAAATAAATAAATTTCTGTGCTTTTTCTGTTCTATACCTCTTGCTTCTGCTTCTGACACCTACATTTCAAAGCAATTGCAGTCATTGTGGAAACTACCCAAACAGCGGCATTTCATTTTCTGTAATGAGGGTAACGACTCTGCTATTGGAACAGAATTTTATTAAGGAGTGAAACAAAAGAGGAAAGTGTAAAGGTAGGTGGCCTTTTGATCTTGAGAGTTAGCTTGCCAGCATAATTGCCATGCTTCTTAAATGACATGCAAATTCCTCACTTGATATTTTTCTCCCTCTCGGCTTATTTACTATATATTAACATATGAGTTAGTCAGCAGTCCTACAAAGTTACCAGAACAAAGGCTTTCAGAAGAAGAGCTCCAATCATTAGGGAAGGAAAAGGGGGGAAAAATGGATGCAAGTGGAATTCAATTGAATTTATACATTCAGTTGAGCAGATGCCTTTGAGTGATTTGACATAGGATCTGATCAGACACAGCACAGATGACGGAAGCTTGCAGGAAGTCTGAGGCTTAGGGTTAGGTAATGAATCAAATGCCAAAAACCCCATTCATGCACATTGCTACTTGTGAGTGCCAACAACAAGTGCATGACCTATCTTCAGGCTGTAAGCTTTGCTTAAACCTGTAACTAATCGAATGTTAGAAAATTAGCATTTGTTCGAATAGGTCCCCTTCTAATGTGATAGGATTCTATTTGATACAAATGTATTCACACGAATTCATACAAATATCCTATATGAATGAATACATATCTGATACACATCCAACATGTATCCGACATGAACACGTACATATCCGATATGTATTCGATATGTATCCTGTAATATATAATAATAATAATAATAAGTTTAATAATTGGTCCACTGACCTTATCATAAAATACAATATAGTGTGAGGCTAAAAATAAATTGATTACACTTATTGTTAAAATACTGAATCTAATAGCAGCACAAATTCTGGCAGCCTTGATAATATACAAAGTCACTTGAGTGGGTATGCTGTAATATATCTGCTCAGAAAGTGTCAAATCCAACCTGAATCCACTTTTAATACGCTCTCGATCCATGTCAAATACACTCTGGATCCAATGCAGATGTGACTGGCACAGCCACTTTTCCTCTTTCACAGGTTAACGAATGTCTGAGCTGTTCATGCAAATTATCTGAAACATTTGTATTTGTACAAATGTTAATGTACGAATGTTGTAACATTCAATTTGTGTATGAATGTCCGCATTTGTAAAAATTCATATGCATTGCATAACATGTTACAAATATTTATGCACATCCCTACTCACAAGGTGTTCAAAAATTTCCCCAAATTAATTTTCTGGTTTAGTGTGCCAATGGTAATTTTACAGAAGGTCTCCACAAACCCAGTAGCCAAAACATCTCAACATGGTAAAGAACATCATTGGCCAATATGAAGAATCATGCCATAGTGGGCACTGGATGCATTTGATTGTAATCAGAAACACCACAGAACAGGGATTTTCTGCAACTTATCACAGCAGAAAATTGTTAATGTGCATTAACACATGTTGGATACAACCTTCATGTTGACACAATCTTTCTAGGTTCCTGTGAGAGGACCCCACAAAATCTGAAACTGAGATGGAGTTGTATTAGGTAGGTCTGAACAAGTGGATCCAATTCAGTCAATCACAAACAAAGGCCCTTTCCGCACTGGCTCTAAAAATGGATTTAGAGCCAGATTGGGGAGGGATTAAGACCAGGCTTCCACATAGGGAACCCAATTAGGGGCCCTTTGAGGAAGCCACGTCTGCATTTCGGCATGCAAGACCTATTGCAAGACCTTAAAACTTAGGTCTTAATCCAACCCTTCCCCTGAAACCATTTCGGAAGCAAGACGCTTCTGCAAATGGCTAGGGAAGAGCCTCTCCCTCTTTGACAGCTGGGCCTTCCTCTCCGGCCTCCCCGATTGGCTCCATTCAAGCCAGCATGGGGAGGCTGTCAGCTGGCTTCCCTGGGGTCCCCCTCACCTGAGAAGGTGAGATCGCGCCTTCTTGGGTGAGGGGGAAGCCGCAGCCTACACCCCCCGACCCCACCTGGGGTCACGCGTGTCCGTGTGCTCGGCTGCTTACCTGATTGCTGCTGAGCCACTTCTGGAAGCAGGAGGCCCAGCGTGCCATATGCGTGCGTGCGCCATGGCTTCCCATTGGCCAGCCACCCTCCAATGGAGCCAATCGGGGATGTCGGGGGAGGACCCAGCTGTCAAAGAGGAACAGCATGCGCTCTCCCTCTTTGACAGCTCACCAATGGGTGAGCCCGAGGGGAGGGCCTTAGGAGGCTGGTTTCGGGTGGGTGCTGGTGCGTCCACAGAGCACCCACCTCAATCCAGCTCCACAATCTGGCCTTGTGGATGTGTGGGGCTATTTGGGACAGATCTTTGGAAAAAATGGCACTTTAGCGGCAGATCGGTTTGAAAAGTTCCCTCTTTCACATACAGCGACTCTGCCGCTGCCATTGCTGCTGCTCAAGTGGACTTATGGGTCCCTCAGTGGTCTTTGCCATTCCCTGCCTTCACCTTGCCCCTTCACACACACCTTCAGGTTTGCAGTCAGGGCCCCCACTTTGGCCCTGAGGATGGGGGAAAGCCCCCGTCCCCATCTGCTGAACTGCAGCAGAACAAATTCCTAGCCATGGTTTTAGGCACCCTTGGACATTTTTATATCTGTATAAACTACCTGAGATCCTTTAATTTGTTATTTCATTGTTTCTTATTTGGGGATTCTATGAGTTGTATAATTTTGTAACGCCAAATTCTTACAGGATAGGATAAGATTGTAAGAGCATACAAAGACTGATGGATGTATTATTGTGAATGGCTTAATGTAGTCAAATAAATGCACATGCATAAGGACTGTTTGTCATTGTTGTGCCTTCAGTTGATGTCCTAACACAATATCTCTTTTTCCTCCTATCATTTTTAATCATGTTTTTATGCTGACTGATCATTTTAACCATTGTGTAACACCACTTTGAAATTTTCACCTGGGAAGAAATATGTCTGGATTTTAAACAGACTAATGCACCAGAATTCTAGTTTGCTTATCTGAGCTAAGTTTGCAAATCTACATTTTAAGCAAATGCATTTCTAGGAACGTGCAATATTGACAGTCAGCTTGGCCTTCTTTATCACAGAAACCCATTGAAAATGAAAGCAAAGGATCTTGATCAATTTAGAGCATTCTGACCCTGACCTTACAACACTCACTTTTAGTGACCCAAGTAACACTTTACCATTGCAAAGGTAACACTTACCAGGCTTTTTTTCCTCTTATGTCTCATTATTACTTTCATTATTTAATAGTCTTTGCTGATGAAGAAAGTCCAGCTGATCATGAGTATTTGGGAAGAGGGGTGAACACTCTAGGACAGTGATGGTGAACCTTTTGAGCTTGGTGTGTCAAAATTCTCAAGACAACCTAGCTTAACTCGGGTGCTGTGTCACTTCTAGAAATATCCATAATTTTGTGATATTTGTAGCTCTGGTAAAAAAGTTATATTTTTTATATATGTATTTTATTAAAAGCAAAAACCAATAATTCTTTACATTAGTGACTTTTGTTGCTAAATCTTCAATTGAAAGTTGATATTTCATTCACTTCAAGAACAAGCAAGCACTACACATCCAGTTGCCAGGGTGGCCATGTGTGTCACCCAAAAGGGCTTGGCGTGTCACCTGTGACACGTGTGTCATAGGTTGGCCATCACCGCTCTAGGACACTGATAGCACTATATAAATTAATATATAAAAATTAATATATAAATTAATTGATTCTTTGTTAAAGCTTTTGGGCATGAATTTACTCAAGCACTATTTTAACTTCTTTTAACTAACTATGCTGTTTAATACTGTACTAAGAGGGTATGTATTTATGTTTTTTGTATATGGGTTTTTACTGTAAGCCGCCTAGAGATCTTAGGCTATGAGGAGGGATACAAACATTTTATAAAAACATTTGGGTTTTTATAACCTTTGAAGTTTTTATAACAATATGACCTTTTGAATTGTGTGCTTTATTGTATTTTATTGTGAACTCTTGTGTGCTGGTTTGAGTCCCTTCAGGAAAAAGGCAGGATATAAATAAAAGTATCTATCTATTTTAAATAAAGATGATAGATAGATAGATAGATAGATAGATAGATAGATAGATAGATAGATAGATAGATAGATAGATAGATAGATAGATAGATAGATAGATAGATAGATAGATAGATAGATAGATAGATAGATAGATAATCATCTCCCAACCTTTACAAAATGAGTTTCTTTCCATACCAAAATCTGAGTGTTTCACAGATGTCCTTGGCATGCTAGATATATAGAGAAATTGCAGCAACTGGTCCAGCTGCTGCAATATTGATATAATGTGCTCTATTTGCTAGGTTCTGGCTGAAGGTGAATAGGTATGAATTAAAACAGTTGGCCTTATGCAAAATCAGAGCATTAGAACCTTTTGTGTCTCTGCAGAGAACTGGTGGAGATTTCAACACTTTTAAGCCTATTTGTCAGAAAGAGATTTTATCAAGTAACAAAGTAAATGCTATCCAGGAAAATTTGAGGAAGATTTGCCTGTCCTTATCCTAGTAACATGCACATACCTTGAGTGACAAACTTCAAACTTCAAATAATGCTTTTTTTTTGTCTTCCAAACATCTTTGGTCTTTTTGGTAAAGCAGGGGAAAAAGTCCGTTCTGCTAAAATCTCTTCATATTTGCTTCATATCATTTTCTAATGTGAATAATGCATTCACATTATTAAACAAGACTTTATTTTCTGGAGGCTATAGCTCCAGCAGCGGCTACAACTGCAATGAGAGAGGAATTTAAATAATATCAACACACTGAGAAATTAGAAAGTCACTTTCAGGTGTGTTTGGCAAGGAACAATTCAGAGCTTTGCATTTAATTACTGCCCCCAGGACTTCCAAAATATATAATCTTATTTTTCCCCTCCTCATTTGAAATGTAAACTGAGAATTTTCAGAGGAGATAAAGAAATCTATCTGCATATAAGGAGGATCTCTCACTCTCTCTCTCTCTAACCCCCCTCCTGGCAATTTGTTCCTTTAATTATGATGATAAATCTCTGGCATTTGGCAGCAGTACAAAGGATTATACTTTTGCATGTCTTTGTTCCTTGAGGTAGGAATGGGAGGGAAGAGGTCTGCCTTCCAAAGGAAATCCAGCCATGTATCTGCATGACTCCCATAATTCACAAAAACTGTTGCCACTAAGAAGAGATTCAGGATGTATCCACAGGGTATCAGAAGACATTCAAAGTGTCACAACCAGGAACTGGGCATTTACACCCCTGACACTAATGTATAAAGCCCTAAATGACTTGGGCCCTGAGTATCTCAAGCAGTGCCTTCTCCCATGTAGACCTGCCAAGGCACTGAGATCTCAGGAAGAGGGTCTTCTTGTAGTTCCTTCTCTTTTAGAGGTATGAGGCATAGGGACGTTCAGGAGGGACTTTTCTGTTGTGGCCCCTAGACTCTGAAACAGCCCCCCTCTTGAGATTCCCCAGGAGCTGTATAGTTTTCAGTGCCTAGTGAGAAAAATATTTTCACCCAGACTTTTGCTGATTAAATAGCTTCCCCAGGGTGCTGTCCTGTTAGAGATGGAGGGTGGGAAGGAGGGTGGGGGTGGGAGGAAGGGGGATATTTTAAATTATGTTTTGCTATTTGATGTTTTACTCTCATTGTAACCTGCCCTGGGACCATTCGGTGGAGAGCAGGATATACATTTTCCAAATAAAATAAAATAATCTCCACAGGTCATTGTGGGAACATGTAGTGTCCAACTGCCATGTAACCCCTGGGCCTCCCCAGCCCTCCCTGGACAGATTTCAGTGAAAGGGATGTGCACAAATGTTCTAAACATTCAAAATTCGATCGAATTCAATCGAATGTGGACATTCGAATTTGAATGGAATGTCTACACATCCAAATGTAAACTAATTCAAACTAATTCCGAATTTTCCGAAACATTCAAATGATTTGAAACCTTTGAATGTACAGATATGTACATATTACATACATATCTGTACGTCTTTGTGCTGATAGTATGGGATGAAAACGGGATGCATACAAAATATGTACAGATACGTATAACACATATGAATGTTGTCGACACTCGTATCTTCAAATTCAAATCTAACATTCGAACAAATATTCAAATGTATTCTATTCAAATTGGATTTTGTTGCATTCGGATTCCAAACATTCAGATCGAATTGAGTGTTTGGATATTCTATTGAATTTGAATTTGAATCTGGATCACTGGTAGATCTGATTGAACATGTTTCTTGGTGGACCAGTGGACTCTGATTTGGAACATGGATGCAGAAGATACAACTCCATTTTCCAGACTACTGAGGGACCGATTTCAGTGGCTTGCCAAATGTGCCACCAAAATGGGTCCCTTCAGAGGCTGCCTCCAAAGCTTGTGTGAGTTTCAGGGTCAGTGCAGGGGCTGTTCTGGGCTAGCGCTGTCATGCAGCGAGCAATCTCCCAGATCACTATGTTCTATGATCTGGATCAGTGCACCTGGGTCATCCAGACCCACTGATCCAGAATACAACCTTTAAGTATAAAAAGGTCTGATGCCTCACTTATGCTTACACTGACTGAAGGAGATAATTTATAATTCTACATTTTACAGCCTCTTCTCTTCTTTCACTGCACTTACAGCCTCCCTGATTCCCCATCATATCATTTCTTTCCCACTTCTAACCACACCTGCCTGCTGGCACAGCTTGGGTCAGTAATACAAGGTGCCTAACCTTGCCTTTTGGCCTGCCACTTTGGGATTTGACCACAGGTCCTCCCAGCAAACCATGCTGTTGATGTGGACAGTTCCACTTCAGAGAAGGTCTCGGGCATGAAGTGGACAGTTCCACTTCAAAGAAGGCCTTGCAGTCAAGGCCTTTCTGGAACAGGAGATGGAGCAGAACATCCAGCAGCATGGCCTGCTAGGAGGAAGTGTAGTCCAGTTTCATAAAGCCAGGCTACAAAGCAAGTGAATTGCCCAGGATTGATGCTTTGGGACCATGTGGCAGAGGCCAGCAGGTTGGGACAGACTGAAGTAAGGAGGCAGTTGTATGGAGGGAGAAATAGGGAGACTGCAGCACCAAGGCAAAGATGAGATCAAACTGTTTGAGTCTTCAGATTTGGTTTACTATCAGGCTGAACCTCAGACTCTTGCTGAACTTATCAGACCAGTTCAGTTCAGATCACACTCCCATGTGCAGCCCCTTGATAGAGTAGGACTTCAAGCAACAATCAGCTCAGTGTTCTGGGCAAATTAAAGTTAGAGATCATGGAACATTTTGTAGATCTAGGTAATATTCTGTCATCTCAACCCTCCCTGCTAAAGCGGACAGCTGGTAAAGTGACAATAGGGTACTATTGGAGCATGCAGCATACCACATTCCTGTCCACCCAATCAGTTACTGGGGATGTGAAAACTAAAATAAAAGCAAATATGACCTGGCCATACTAATCACCATTACTGAACTAATGAGCTCCCTCAGTAGCTTTTGTAAATTGTATACTGCTTGAAGAAACAATTAACACCAAAACACAAAAGGAATAAAATGCAACTTTGGATTGTTTTGCCCATAGAGTTTCCCTCAGCATCCTATGTATGAGTTGCAGCTGTCTGGTGAACTCACCCGTTCTGAGAATTACTGCATCATTTGATAGGAAATGACCTCCACTATAAGGAACACTAAAGAGAAATACCAAAGGATACATATGGCCAAATGTGCGGAATATTAGCTCCAAGCTCATTTGTTAAATTGGCCCAAGAAATGAGGTTTCAGTCTCTATATGTTTCTACATGTGTTTCTGTATGTGCAAAAGACAAAGGACAGGGCTATCAGAAGAAATGAGTGAAAGTGCTATTGGATTCATGTCTTGCTTGTGGGCAGGCAATTCATTGCCCCAAGTATGAAAAGCTGATGGATTGGGTAAATGTCACAAGACTTCTCCTAAATCTGCATAGATGTATGTTTTTTGACTGGATGCTAGAAGTCAACGTATAGAGGAGGTGGATCACATCAGCTTTGGTTCATATCACACAAGTAAAAGACCATGGAACTCCAGGGAGGGAACTGTTATAAAGAGCATAAGAGGAGCCCTGCTGGATCAGGCCCATCTAGCCCAGCATCCTGCCCCACACTGTGGCCCACCAATTGCTTATGGGTATCTCAAGCAGAAGACAAGGGAAAAACTTTCACCTGCTCTCAACTATCTGCAAATGGCCTTTAGAGGCATCCCACCTGTCTCCTCAGCCTAGAGGAAGTGGCTAGGCATCCATTCTAGTAGGCACTGATACACCTGTCATCTATTAATTTATCTAACCCTTCCTTAAAGCTATCTAGGCTGGTTGCTGTTACCACCTCTTCTGGAAGCAAATTCCATAGACTAATGGCCCTCTGCTGAGTGAAAAAAATACTTCCCCTTGTCTGATCTAACTCTCCTACCCATCAGTTTCCTGGAATGCAGCCACAGAAAGGGGCACAAAGCAGAGTATGGAAAAGTTCATTTTCCAACTATAACTCCCATGATCCTTAGCCAAAGATACTCAGGTTTCCCCCCATGAATCCAAGAACTATTAGTTACTTCCACATATGGGTTTGATGCCAAAGTGGCTTTGGTGGTGCCAGCCACCTTGTCTGTTCACCACATGGCCTCTGAATGCTGCCAGGGTGCTCTAGTGTGCAATCAACCTGCTCTGTCCACTGACATGAGAAATTAGGTCTGAATCTGGATCAAGGGCAGGGAGTCCAGCTGCCCAATTGGCACCTGGAATTCATTGCTGGCAGTGGGGGCTGAAATGGGCCCCACATGAACACTGCACTAAACACTGGCACATGTGCACCGACCCAGCCATTATTTCTGGCCACACAATAATGCTGGTTCTTCCTGGTTACATTTTATTTTTTGATAGAGTGATTTAGGCAAATGTCTCCTGGGCAGTACAAATGGGAGTAACAAACAAATAGGGTTAACTTGTAATCTTGATGAATATTCATCACTAATACAAGGTTGGAATCCAGCCTGAGATTATGGTTGGATCCACACAGCACCTTTATGGAGCCTTGAATGCACAATGACACGGGAGGAAGGGAAAGTCAGCTTTCCCCCTTCCATGTCAAAATCACAGCTAACCGTGATGCAGGGGTGGGTGGGTGGAAGGCCACCCTGCCCATCAAAATCATTGCTGGAGGATTCCCTCCCTGATATTTTGACAGGGAGGATCATCAGGCAGCCGGGAGGCAGGCAGCACACTGACACCTTAAGAGGAGCACTTAATTAAGAAGAATGCTTAACAGGAGCCTCTTAATTTGCGAAGTTCTTCCCTCTTCCTGCTTATGTTCCAGTCTGGATCTAAAATAAAATTGGTCTAAAGATTAGAACTTGTTTTCAAGCATATAAGACAATTCAGTAATATTTGCCGCAGCAGTAGCAGCAAACAATAATAACAGTAATCAACAACAACAACAATAAATTTTTTAATGTGGTCTTAACGGATTAGCTGAATGATTCTTTATGTTTCATGTGTCCTGTCTTATGACCATTTGATATATTGCAGGTTGTAAATATAAATAAATGTTGTTCAGCAGCCTACTATCTCACACTTCCTGTTCTCTGCCAATATGATAAATGCACCTTGCTTGTAGCCCCGAGCCATTCCGTACAATATAAAGAGAATGCAAATGTCTAAAGCACAGACATAAGATACAGAATGAGCAATTAAACTATCCCAAGTCTCATTTTATATACTGTGCTGCTTAGCTAAAATAAATCCTAAATAATAACTTCTGAAGGTTGCTCTTTACTTTGTTAAGTAGATCCATAGATTTTCTTCGCTAGAAAAGCAAAGAATATAGCTTCTATCCATCTCGATATGTCACGCTCTCCTCAATTGACCACTTGATGGATCAGAACAAGCAGTAGACTAATGATCTTATTTTCAGATAGACATACATTAGGAAGCACAATCATAACCTTCTGCATAAGAGCTCCTAGTTAATCTGTTCCTTAAAGGGCTGGGGTGGGGGGGTGGGGAAGAAACTGAAACCTTTGGATGTTACTAAATCCTGTAAGTCTGGTCTATTTGGCTTCTGGTTAGGAAGATGAGTGGGTCATGTGTGTACAGCACATAATTTGGTTTATATATGTGGCAAACTTCAGGGCATAGATCCCTCTACCTACAGATAAATGAGAAGATCCTAAGTTCTTCTGAGATTTCTCTCAGGGTGTTTTTCCACTGTCACTAGAAGTACCCATTAATGGGTACTTAATGGGTACTTCTAGTGACAGTGGAAAAACACCCTTAGTTCCCCTGAAACTGTGAAAGGCTTTTAGCTCCAGAAATCGGGGGGTGGGGGAGGAAAAATGAAGGATGTGTTTAACACCATGGATGATGGTCCCTCTGTTCAGGGCCCCTGAAGACCACAATGATTTTGGCAGCAAAGTTACAGAGAAGGGAGATAACGTAGACACAGGGTAGGATTAGAAGAAGAGCATAAACTATGATGAGACTGCAAAGTATGCTTTCCCTAGCTACCCAGTGAATCACCTCATGATCGGGAAAGACACCGTGGCCTGCTTCTCCCACTAATCTCCACTGCACCGTCACTTATCTTGTGAGCCAGTTTGGTCTAGTGGTTAGGGAGCCAGACACTGGGTTCAATTCCACCCTCCTCCACAAAGCCAGCTGGGTGTCCTTGGGCTTTGTCACAGCTCTCTTCTGAGCTCTCACACCCCCACCTCACAGGGTGTTCTGTTGTGGGGAGAATAGAAACCAGAGACCTTCAGATATGTAAATAAATAAATAAATAAATAAATAAATAAATAAATAAATAAAAGCTTTGTCAGCCACTTTGAGTCCCCTTACATGGTGAGAAAAGTGCGGAAGGAAAGCCAACTCTCTTCTTCTTCTTCTTCTTCTTCTTCTTCTTCTTCT
>MTQE01003428.1:31286326-31324745 GCA_014337955.1 Aspidoscelis marmoratus | reverse complement strand
TCTTCTTCTTCTTCTTCTTCTTCTTCTTCTTCTTCTTCTTCTTCTCTATATGTGAGAATACCAGCATTCCCTTTCTGACTATCCCAAGATGCACCATAAATGCCTGGTTTGAATTATATATCTGAATTCGAAAGGATCCAGGGGCTAAATTTTTCACTTCTACCTTTGCCTCCAATAGTGCTAATGGATACAGCTTTGACTTCCACCCTCCCTGGCACTCTGCTGAGAAAACAAATGTACTTCAGGCTAGTTAGCAGGAAGGTCTTCAAGCACTGATAAGGGTGACATGCGATGGATGCCTGCCTGCCTCTTCTTATCTCTCCTGGCTCTTTGAAAAATCCTTTTGGCAAGACAGCCAAGGTATAGGGGAGTTCTTTTCTCGGGGCTTTAGATGAAAGAAATGAAAGAGGTTTGGGAAATTCTTTGAAGACCTTCTGATCTTTCTACGTGTTTTGGCTACAGTGGCCAGTTATCTTCCTTTAGTCTTCAAATAGTTCTCTGTTTTGAAGAGCACCACCTTTTCAGTCCCCTTTTGGATGGTGACCTCTGTTTGATGACCGGTACAGTCCAAGTGCAATTGAATGATAAGGACCAATAAAAATGGGGTGGGGGTCCTGGTCTTAAGCTGGTCATCCTTAGCAGGATTTGGCACCTATTGTATGCTATTTGTCCTTTAAAAATGCTGGATATTCTGCCTATACTGTGTATGGTTATGATGCACAGGGTTTTACATGTTTGACCTGTGTGCATCTTAGCCAAAATCACACTATTCAGTGTGATTGCCAGAAGGTGATAAGAAGCAGTCCACCTCTGAAGGCCAGCTGCTGGAAGACTCTGAGCAGCATAAGCCTTGGCCTTACATCCTATTAAGGAGCGCACTTGTGCATCTGTTCAGCCACTGTGAGAAGAGACTGCTGGACTAGATGGGCCATGGGTCCAAGGACTAGTGAGGCCCTTCTTCTGTTCTTCTGCTGTGCTCAGGAGGGGCAAAGAGCTAGGACAGCATTTTTGTTCCTGGATCATTTTGCACATCTCCGGGAAGTGAAGATGGGGGAGAATTCCAGCATCTGCATTTTGGACACAGGCTCTCTCCCTAACACTGGTGAGGTGTGAACTGCCACGAGTGCTGTCATGGCAATGGTGCCAACATGCCATGCTCCCTTTGAACCTCTCCCAGCAGGGAGTAGTGTGAATGCAGCCACACCTGCAAGGAACATAGATGTAGAACAATTAAAACCGCTCTACTTCCACACACTCTGGGGGAAGGTGCCACTCATGTGGAGCTGTGTCTGGGAAAAATGCAGCTCCATTAAGTGTGGATGGTGCAAGCAGCACCTCCAGAGTTCCCTTAAATGGTACGTGCAAAAAATTCGTAACATTCGATATTAGTATAAATTCATACAGTTTGGACATTTGTATACAAATAGAATGTTACAACATTTGTACATTGACATTAATACTCATACGAATGCTTCGGAACATTTGTGAGCCTGGGAGATGGGAAAGCATCTGTGCCAGTCACATCTGCAATGGATCCAGAGTGCATTCAACATGGATTGAGAGTGGATTCAAATTGGATTTGACACTTTCAGAATATGTATCGGATACATATCGGTACATGTAGGATACGTATGAGATATGTATGCATTCGTATCGGATATTCATACGAATCCATACACATACATTCATATCAAACAGAATCCTACCACATTCAAAGGGGATCTATTAAACAAATACAAATTTCCATATGAATCGAACACAACAAACCATTTGTGCACATCCCTAGCAAAAATATTTCTTGATCTCAGAGCAACCTATGATCAGAATATCTTCTTGATATTATAAAGCATACCGTGGCCTATGTGGATGTTGATGAACAGACGCTGGCTTTAGCCTTGAGAGCAATGATCTGCAGCAAGCTTCACCATGCTGGTGCCCTCCAAATGCTACATTGCACAGCTCCCAGAAACCTCGGTGAGTACAGTAATAATTAATTTGAACACTAATCATTTTGACTATTCAGGGAACTTCATGCTCACCATCTGTTATTTTCCAGTGCTGTTTTGAATATGCAACCTTCTTTTTGCATCATGTCTAGCCACTCTTTTTACTTCCTCTGTTTTCCTGAATTGGAGCAAACCAAATAAACATGGGGGTGGGGTGTTGGGCAAGCAGGTTGAACATGTCATTAAGGGGTTGAGAGTCAGAATCAAAGTCCATCTTTGCACTTACCTCGTTGGCCCAGGCCAGTAGGAGCAAATCAGGCTGGAGTGGTTCTGGTGGCAGGAACTGCAACGCTATTCTGGGGCAGCCCCTATGCTGGCTCCAGGTTCTCCAATGGCTAGAAACTTTCATTCATAGCCTTAATGCCCAGGGGGATCCATTGTTGTGGCACAATTTGATGCATCTTTGAAACAGGTCCCTCTGTTAAACTGGAAAAGGAGGGTGTGTGTCCTTTCAGATTCTTCCCTGTTCCGTTCTGTGAGTCCCTGGACTATCTAGGCTGGACTACACTGTGTCCAATGCAGACATCGGGTGTTTTTCCACCGCATTCCTTTAATCTGGATCTAACAAGACCTGAATCTAAGGAATGGGTACTTCCCTTAATCTGGATCTAGTAGATCCAGATTAAGGGAAGAACCCAATGTGTTTCCAGGGTGGTCTAGCACCCAATAGCAAAGGGTGCTAGCCTGCATGCTGTGGAAACACCGGAGCACCCATTAGCAAATCTGGATCTACCCACAAGGGGTCTGCCTGTCACCCCAGGTGTTTTGGGGGACAGGGGGTGCAACTTCAGAATGACTTCGGAGTTTTGATTTTTGGGCACCCCCTCTAGACCCCATTGCCCATTTGCAGAGGAAACAGTCTCCCTATAATCTGGATTTTCAGGCTGAAGACCCCATTGTAGACCCCTCTAATGGGGTCTACATGAAATCCAGATTATAGGTCCTGAAGGACCTATTATGATCCAGATTTTCCTTGCTGTGGTGGAAACAAATGTGTCTCTAATGGGGTCTGTGATGGAAATGAGGTCATCCAGCTCTCAGCCAAATGGGTCCTTAGTGGGTGCTAAAATGGATACTTAGTGACAGTAGGAAAACACCCATAGTGCTAGCAGGCCCTATACTTTTTTCACAGTTGTGTTCTTTCTCCACATGTTCGTCTACCACCTGATTGAACATGGCTGACTCGGAGACAAGGACACAGAGGCAGATAATATGCTCCCCTCCTCCAAGTTTCCACATGAGGAGAGGACAAATTTACCTACCCCATCCATCCTCAGAATTATTATCCCCATCTTACAGGAAATATTGTTCCAGGGGCTGCTGGGTTGGGCTACTGATGTGCGCCCTACATGTTCAAAACACACCCAGTGCTCCCAACAGGTGCCAATGCTATACCTTAGATCTAGACCTTTTTCTGTACTGACTGGGCCTTATTTTGGTTTATATCCAGTGTACCTGGTCTAGACTACGGCAAATCTTTCCCAGAGCCTATTGTTCTCCATACTAACATGTGGATGGCAGGTCCCTGTTCTAAGAAATAATCCAGAATAAGGCCCAGTGCATCAAGGTGCCTAGTCGGTCCAGAACAGTTTTCACCTTTCAATAAACCTGCCACCACAGGATCCTCTGAAACACTTAGGTCCAAACATACAAAACACATAACAATGGGCCTTAAGATCACCTCATCACTGTGCAATACAGGAGATGAAACAACAGTTTCATAAATAGTATGAATAAATACACAAATGTACCAGAAGAGACTCTCTTATGTCTCTACACAGGCCTATTAAACCAGAAGTTCTATACACACTTTCCTTCTACACCTCCATAGTGCTGAATGTTATATGTTGCTCATACTTTTGTCCTTTTCAGAGCTGAATTGCTGCTCTTTGTTTGGGAGTGGGAAAGCCTCCAAGGACTCTCTTGTTGTGAAAAGAATGAATTTCCTGCTGGTTTGGTTTAAATGACTCTGTACCATGCTGAAATGCAGCTCTTTGCTCATCCTATTTTCTGCCCCTGCACTGTGTATTGTTACTGTCCTGGAGGGGAAAAAAACCCTGAAGTGATTCTTTTGCAGACATCATAATGGCCCTGTCTCTTCATTTTTTTGTGAAATCAGAGAATGGAAGAAATCAGGGAATGGAAAAAACAAGGTGCTCAACATTTTTGAAAGATTATGAAATATTGCATGACTTTCCTACATTGTTCTTGTTCAGATAGGTCCTCATAGGAAATAACTATCCCTAACCTTCTTCGTTATGCTAACCCACAGTCCTTTCCTGCTACCATTTCGGGGTGAATGTCATACTCAGTCATTAACAACAAAAGCCTGAGGGCAAGAACAGAACCATATAACTACGTTATACTATAGGTTTTGTAGGATTTCCTTTTAGAGCTATTTTGTCAAATGTTGATCAGCTCAATAAACATTACCCTAATATTGATTCTGATTTCTTTTTCTTCTACAGGACTGGCGTGTATTTTATTTTAACTTTTTGCATATAGTGTCTGTACTCATTTTAACACCATTCTACAGTATTAGAATATCATGGGAAGAAAGTTTATCTTTTTTTAAAGTTAGGAACATCATGGGAGCAGAAACAATGGCCTTTTCTGCATAGACCCTTAATGCAGGTTAAGGGTCTGTGTAGTACCCATCTGGGCCCTAATCCAGATCTGTGAGGCTGCATTCCCCATTGGCCCACTTTATGCATTAGAATGTAGTCCGGAGTAGTAGAAGAGGATGAGTTGCTTTTTCTCACCCCTAAGCAGGCTCCAAGAGGCTGACAAAATTTCTGATCTTCTTCCCAAAACTGACACCCTGTGAGATAGGTGCGGCTGTGAGACCTCAGAAAGAGTTGTGCCTAGGCCAAGAGCACCCTTCATGGCTTCATGGAGGAGTGCAGAATCAAACTGAGGTACTTCCAGAAAAGATTTCAACATTCTAACCACAAGACCAAATTGGCTTTTAATCTGGGTCATTGTGTAAACATTTATACCAATGGACCAGTGGCTCTAATCCAGAACATGAGAAGCGTACAGAAGCCATACCTCCCCTGTTCAGGACTAGCAGAGGGTACATTTCAGTGGTGTACTATAGTGTGCTACTGAAAAATCACCTCCTAGAGCCTCTGAGTCTAGGAATGTTTGTTCCTAGCTCTCCGAGGTATGTGGCTGTGAAGCTTGCTTGAATTTTGAGGCTGCAGCATGGGGTGATCTAGATCAGCACTGTCAGTGCAGGCACCACTCATCATGCCCATGCTTTCTCTTTGGATCTATTGATCCCGACAAGGAGCAGGTAAAGACAGAAAGGGCCAATGTTAAAATATTAGGAGAACTTGAATGAGTTTATGAAAATAAGAAAATGTTACAAGCATGTACTCAACCCCAAACTGTCTTCCGTATTGAGGCTATTGAGGCTCTGTCTGCACTCACCTATACAGTAGATCCAGGCCAAAGGGACTCTGTTCCAGATCCTGGGTTTCCTCATTCCTCATTTATTCACTTTTATGTTTCTAGACCAATTCATTCATTCATTCATTCATTCAGTCAGTCAGTCAGTCAGTCAGTCAGTCAGTCAGTCAGTCAGTCAGTCTTCTATCCTGTCCCTTATCTGAAGGTCTCAGAGTGAGTTAAAAACTCACTAAAAACAGTAACAGTGTCTGACTAGATAATTTCCTACTGTTGTCCCACCTAGTTGAAAAATAGCTCTCCTTATGGAATGGTAACATTTTTGCCACTTTCATGGATCTAAAAGCTGCTTTTTTTGGGGGGGGGGAATAACAGTCTCTGTAAGTGGGGTCAGGAAGCTGCTGTCTCAGGTAAATGCCAAAGCAGGTAGGTGCATCTTCATCAATGTTGTCAATGTTTATAGTGAAGGTGCCTGGAGCAGCTCAGAGGAGAAGCTACTCCATGGTCCTTGGGTCTATGAACATGAAGGAGTGATCTTGTGTCCCCACCCCTTTAAATACTGAGGGTCATGGTACAACCAAGAGGACCTTGCTACCAGATCTTAAGGCATGGGGCTGGTCAATAATGAGGAAGTGTCCCTTTAAATATTAATATTCCTCTTATTATTTTAATGGAGCTGACACTTGTTGCCTCTGGCCATAAGCACATCAAGTTTTAAGAATCCGTGACTTGTGTGGAAATCTTAACATTTCTGGTTTCTGGCTGCCTCATAATTTGAGAATTTTCATATCACAAATGTTTCCCAGAGTTGATCCCTCAAAAATAATGAGGCAGAACTATATTTATGGAGGAGAAGAATCAGTTCCAGATAAGCAATTTCTTACCAGAGTCAGCAAAATTGCAGGGCGGACCACAGTGGGTACACACTGGCCTTTTAGCTTGATTCTCAAAAGTGAAGCAGCTCTATGCCTGGATATTTCTGCAGCACATCCTCATTCACTGCAGGTGCCTTTCTAAACAGCAGAGTATGTAACTTCCACTCAACAATGCCTGACAGAAAGCCTAGAATAAGATAAGATCCTCAGCGTTAGGAAATAAATCACCCTTTGTATCAGATCAGTTTTGCAGTAGCAGACATGGATTTTACGGTGATAGTCTTCCAGTCTTGGTTTCTACTACATGTAGCAGATAAGTGAATAGTTTTCCATTCACATTGAAACAAACACATAAAATCAAATTGTTATAGAAGCCATTTCCAAGCTACAAGGAGTAGAATCAGAATTTCCTAAGGATGGAGTTCATGTAGGTCATTGGAATGACAGACAAAATGGTCATTTTCTCAGTAAAAAGGCAACTCATGCACATTAACAGCAAACAAACAGAGATATGATATAACCAGAACACATTTGTATGAAGTGATATCCCTCCAAATTGTTTGTGTTTTTTACGAGCACAACAGCAGCCATTTTGTGTCTGTCTCCAACTACCCATACTGCAGATGCAGAAATCTGTTACCCACCAACTATGGGCCTTTCCGCACTTAGTCTTGGCCCAGATCAGTAAGGGGCCCAGAGGCCTCCCTTGTACATGATGGTGCAGTTTATGAGGTCACACTCCCAGCTAGCATGCTGCATCTGCATTAGACATAGTGTGGCCCATTCAAACAGGCCTCCCGGCAGTCTAGTGGAAGCTAAACTTGTCAGGAGGGGTGTAGAAGGGCACACACCTCAATGGGCAGGATTAGCAGAAGAAACCATTTTAGCAGCTCTGAGGCTAAGAACTTTACACCTTTTTGCACTACAGCAGAACGACTGTAGTGCACTTAGGCTAGGACACATGGGGACGCTTTCCCCATTCACACACAGGCAGGTGGAGACGTGTTCCTACCTGCCTATGCGCGAATGGGGAAAGCCTCCCTGCATGTCCTAGCCTGAAAAGGCACAGGGGTGGGACCCCACTCCCAGGCCTGTCTGCCATTGGGTTGAATTTGACCCAGGGCCGGGCAGGCCTGTTCGGTCCCTTCTCTGGATTCTTGTGGGTTTCTCTGAGGGATCTTACCAATGGATTGCAGGTGGGATTGTTAACACACCAGTCTGCCCTTCCCCTCCTCATGAACCTATGGAATGGGAACCTAAGTACCACATGCTACCATCTCTATGCCTTAGTTTTCTATTACTATTCTTGCTTGTTGTTTATTGCCATGTTGGATCCCCCCCACACACACACAGACACAGACACACACTGTTCTAATTTAAATCTTTACTTGCTCATTTCTTATTCTTGTTGTTATCATTATTTTAGTTCCCTTGCCGTTATTCTTAAATTTGTTCATTCTTGTAATTTTTAAATTGTTACTGTTGTAATTTTAAATCTGCCTAATTTTAATTTTGTAATTTTTTTCTTTGTTTAATGTTGTACAGTACCATGGACACTGATGGTGCTATATAAATAAATCATCATCATCATGTTTAAGGAGCATATTAGCCTCTACATGTGAGCCAGTCCAGTCTAGTGGTTAGGGAGCCGGACTCTTATCTGGGAATACCGGGTTTGATTCCGCCTTCCCCCACGAAGGCAGCTGGGTGACCTTGGGCTAGTCACAGCTCTCTTCTAAGCTCTCACAGCCCCACCTACCTCACAGGGTGTCTGGTGTGCGGAGAAGAATATAAAAGCTTTGTCAGCTGCTTTGAGTCCCCTTAAATGGGTGAGAAAAGTGGGGTAGAAAAGCCAACTGTTCTTCATTGAGTAAAAATGTTGTAGGAATTAGGGTAATGAACAGATAAAACAATATTATTTTATTTTTAAAAACCATAGCTTAGTTTTTAAAAACTAAGGCCCTGTCCAGAGCCATCATGGTGCTTGTATGGTAAGGTTACCACACGTATCTGTAGAACCATCACAGCTCTGCTATATCCCCTTTAAAAATGCTGGAAACTATGGCTGGAAAATCCAACATTAGCAACGGATTTCCCAGCAATATAGATTTATGCATCTTATGGATGGAGCCACCATTGTCACTCCATCCACTGTGCTTGGATGGCTGCTGAACCAGACATGTGCAATGGTGGTGATGTGCTCTTCTGGGTATTCAGTGCTGGTTGAATATCTGGATGGGGGTATCACTAACACGCATTGGCCGCGTTCCCATTACAAGCTTAATAAGGTTTCCCTAAACCGAAATAATAGAACCAGATGCAAACACGAATTTGCCTGATCCCATTACTTTCAACTTAATCGCGTTTGATCCGGATTCTGAGGATCATACGTGGCATACGTGACTCAAGGGGGGACTCAAGTGGCTACTTTCTAAAAGCCACTTTTTGGGACTGCCCTGCCCTCTTCCTCCTGGTGTGAATGTGCCACCCATAACGGACCCCTTCAGGGAACCTAGCTGGGTGGCTGCCGCTTGCCTGGATGGAGGAAAAATGTCACCTGGCAGCCAGCAATTCTCTCCCCTCCTCTCCCCATTGCCCAGGGCACACAGCCGCAGCAGCAACTCAAGCCCCCTTCACCCGCTCACCGCTACAGCCTTAAAAACATTCACACATCTCCCAGAACCTGCAGCTGCTTTCCTTTCTTTTCCCTTTCTAAAGGTCAGAACTTTCAGAATTGCACAAAATTGCAACATTGTGATCAGGTGTGAAGTGGGTACATTGCTACAGTGTAGCGGCTGCTGTAAGGGGTGGATTTTTACAATGAAATCACTATCTTTGGAAGCAAGCTATTGGGGGAGGGAAACCCTAAACATGCATTCTCATCCCACTAAAACTGTACCGTTCCCACAGTAAGAAATGTAAAACGTTTCAAATGCAGGAACCGGAACGAGACCTTTTGAGTGTTAACATTTACAATGCATTGGGGTGATTTAACCCACAGAAAGTGTGTTAAGCCAACCTGACGTGGAGGCTGCAAGGATCGAAACCATTTTGAAACCGTTTTACGCTTGTAATAGGAATTCACCCATTAAGACAGCACTGGCCTGACTAGCATACAATAATTTTAGAGGAGCAGTACTCCAGATTCTCACATGTCTGGAGGTGGTCCTGGGCTCTGTTGAATTTTTAGGTTCTACTCTCTTCATTGAACTAATGGATCAACTCTCTTCATAGAACTAATGACAAATTTTAGAGTTGCACGAACTTTTGGATTGCAAGGGAAAAATGGAAAAATTACCTCAGTATAAATAAAATAACCACCACCCACCTAAGAACAGTCACACCTACTTGGAGAGGCGGCTGAATTTGTATGCAAAAAATAAAAATTCACACTTTTTAAGGTTTAACAGCTGCTGCGATGACATAATGAAGGAAGAAAATGGGAGGAGGGAGCATGGAAGAGTTTATTAATTTATTTTAAGGCCTCATGCTTTGTTTGAAACAAACTTCCATGTAACATTAGTGCTTGCTACTTTTTAATACTATGTTTACTGTATTTCATTTATTATGTTTCTAACCTGCCCTCTACTCGAAGGTCTCAGGGTCGGTTACAATAATATAACAATAAACACAGATAAAAACCATCACTAAAAGAATGTCAGAGCCTGGGTGTGGAAGGGGTGTTATTCCCTCAGCTGAAGACCAAGGTGAAGAGGCACGTTGTCACCTGTCTTCTGAACACGTACAATGAGGGTGTGTGATGCACTTTGGGGGGAAAATTATCCCACAACCTGGGGGCTACAACCGAGAATGCCCTCCCATGTTTTCTGCTCCCCCTAACTAGTGCATGTGATGGGACTACCAAAAGGACCTCATCAGCAGAACTTAAGGCATGGGTAAGTCGATAAAGGGGGGAGACATTCCAGTTTGGTCTCTTGGTTCGGGAGCCGGACTCCTATCTGGGAATACCGGGTTCAATTCTGCCTTCCCCCATGAAGCCAGCTGGGGGACCTTGAGCTAGTCATAGCTCTCTTCTGAGCTCTCTCACACACACCCTACCTCACAGGATGTTCTGTTGTGGGGAGAAGCATAGAAAAGCTTTGCCAACCACTTTGAGTCCCCTTAAATGGGTGAGAAAAGCGGGGTGGAAAAGCCAGCTCTTCTTCTTCTTTAGATATTTGAAGCCCAAGCCATTTAGGGCCCTATACATTAATGTTAACATCTTGAACTAATCTCAGTAGTAAATAGGCAGTCAGTGCAGTTCTTTTAGGACCAGCGTGATGTACGTCCAGCCAGCAGTGCCAGATACCAGTTTAGCTGCTGAGCTCTGCACCGCCTGCAGCTTCTAACCATCTTCAAGGGCAGCCCCACGGAGAGTGCATTACAATAGTCCAATCTGGAAGTTACCGGAGCATGGACCACTGAGGCCAAACTGTCTTTGTCCAAAAAGGGCGGCAACCAGTGAACCAGTCATAGTTGGAAATATTAGTCTGTTGTCATATGTAGTTAAAAAGAGCACCTAAGAAAGTGTCTTAGGAAATGGTATGAGAGCAGAAACACTCACGTGCCAGTTTGCCCTTCCCCCTCTCAGGAACATTCTAGGCTAGAAAAGGTGCATTAAGAGTTGGGGTAAGAATACAAGGGCCACATGCTATTATCTCTAAAGTTGTTTTAAGCTGCTTGTTGTTGCTGCTGCTACATCTAAACATGGCCAAAAGTCATCCTTTGGCTCATTTTCATTGGAGCCCTGGCAGGGTGTTCTCTGATGAGCCTTTTCATGCCTCGGTGAGTCTCCCTGGTGGCCAGGGGTGTGTCCAGACTTGGGGATACTGCACATTCCAATGCACAGTTCCTGTGTGGCCATCACACCTGATGCCCGGTACTTCATAGCGGTCGTGCATTATGCCACTGCTACTGCACATTTACCAGCTGCGGAAGGATCAACACTAGCTCTGCAGTATCAGGTAAATTCAGAGTTTCCCGCCATCCTGACAGGATGGCGAGAAACAGTCAATGAGAGCTGAGCCTGCAGCTCAGTACCCACTGGCTGCCCAATCCCATGTGACACACACCTCACCGCACGCCACGGAAGTCTTGCAGCTGTTGAGAAGGAGCTGCAGACTTCCATTTTGCGTGGGGACGAGTCATTGCTTCACAGGCAGGTAAGCTGCAAATTTTTATACAATTTTTTATCTGCTAGTCTGGAAGGGACCCTGTTATGGAACGCAGGTAGTTAGAGTTCAGGAATACTTAGAGGGCTGCAGTTAAGCATCCCTAGTCTTGTTAGACTTATTTCAATGGTACTCTAGAATGTTTCACTAGGGGTACATTCCCGCTTGACTATTTTGATGCAGGTTGGACTATTTTAGTCCCCACTGGACTATTTTAATCCGGGAACAGAACCGAGTGCTCATTTTGGACTGTTCCCATTTACCTGATGGTAAACCAGACCCACTCACTCATTTGTGCACAAGCAAATCAGCAGCTTGTGCGGGGGGGGGGGTTGCTTTTAAAACTTTATTGCTTAAGTCGAGGAGCGCGGCGGCTGTGCAGGGTGTTGGTTTGCTAGTGGAGGAGTGCAGCGGCACCAGGCAGCGATTGGGGACCCAGGTGATAATAAGCCTGATGGTGGCAGCCCCTTCGTCCTTCTTCTACCTCCTCCTTGCCTGCCCAGGCAACAGCAAGCCCACTCAGGTAGTGGAGGAGCATGGTGGCACCAGGCAAGATGTTGGCGGAAGAAGCCCAGGGGGGCCCCAACAGTGGCTGAGAGAGCTCTCGACCAAACTACGGCTCCTGGCAGTGAGCCCGGCGGCAGCTCAAGCAGATCAGCGTGGGTGGTGGTGGTGGTGGATGACTTGAACTGCAGTTCTGTTTTTAAAACTTTTTCTCGATGTATTCCTGTGTTTCAAGCCTTTTTCCCTTTTCTGATAGCATTGTGGGCACGGCAAGCTGTAAAGTCCCACCCACATGTGGCTGGCATTGGTCAGAAGGCTATAGCTCCACCTCAAATAGCCCGGGACCGTTCCAATCTAGGAAAAAAAGCAGGTTCAGGTACAAAATTTTAGAAAAAGTCCTGTTTTCCCCAAGATTCCTCCCCCCCCCAATTTTCACAGGATAGTCCTCAGAAAATCCAGGGATAAGAAGTTAATTGGGAATGCTGCTTGACGGATTTGGATTATTTGACTAAGTAATGGGAACGGTGGATGACGAATTTGAATCCTGTCTGGATTTAATTGCCTATGGGAATGCACCCTCGATGTGGCTCAGTCCCAAAACTGCGTGCGAGGGGTCTGTCTCTGGAGGAAGTGATCAAGCATGGAGCAGAACAAGACACCCAAGTGCAGACAACCCTGTTCTGCCTCATTGGCAGTCTATACCATCTTGGGAAAGGTTGCTTGTTCCAGGACAAGATGACTCACTCATCCTGGATCACTGCAGGTAAGGCAGAAATGCCCTGTGTCAGATAGAATTCCTGATGACAGTCACCAGAATTTTCCCTTCCAACACTTCATTTAAAGTTACCCTTTTAATCCACAATCTTGCCAGTACAATAGTTCTGTCTAATGGTTAAATTGCATTAAGAAATCTGGCTTGTTCATTGGCTGCTCCTTTCCTGAAAGATGAAATGCCTTCTTCTAGAAGGTTAATGTAGAGTGTGCTCTCCTATGATTAGGAACAAAAAAAATGCCAGCAGGTGGGCTTCTCGTGGAACCAAAACAACTCAGAGTTTTCAAGCTCAGGGGAGAAAAAAGAAAGAAAAGGAAAGAAAAAGCAATAAATTCAGGAAAACTGTTTCAGACTATACAAGGCCTCCTGCTGGAACGATCTATATACTGTACAAAGAAAACATCCATTGGAACATGTTTAAACTTCCAAGTCCGACTAGAGCTTCAGATGTACCAAACATTTCACCTGTGGGGTGCTGCTGTCGCTGGCAAGTCTGCGCAACATGTGACCTACCAAGGTAAATGCAGCCTAGCGGATAACATTGTGAGGGCTGTGAGTTGCTTAACAATCCCTTGGTTTTCAGTTTTCGGCAGGAAGCAACAGCCTAGAGGCTCATTGAGGGCTAGGTGGCCTGTTATATATTAAATTACCCTTGATTACCCAGGCAGAAAATCCACTGCCTTTTGAATGTTCCCTGTTCCCTCAAAAGTTTCAGGTGAATAGTAGCTTGTCTAAGGAACCTGCCACTCTGTGCTGGGAAGAAAGCACAAAACTTTTATAGAAGGCAGCTCCATTCACTCTATGGAGCTGCAGCTTCAGCAATCACTGTCTCATTTCTCTGGGAGCTACCATTCACTGGAAACTGCCAACCTTCTTGCAGACAGGTATTGCCAAAAAGGCAGTATTTTTCTGGCTGTGACATGTTGTAAGATATGCATAGCTCATGGAGCTATGTAGACCTGGCAAAAATTCATAGAGGGGATGCCTCTTATATGCTGCATGCTGAAGTACCCTGGGATTGGTCCCTCAGCCATTGGGGCACCCAACCTCTTTTTAAGCATGGTCATCTTTGATGATAAAAACTGAACAATCGCTTGGACTGATGAATACCATTCACGTGCAACCATGGCTCCTCCTGGTTGGATTGATGTGAGCAGGAGTTCAACAGCTATAAGGTGATAGGTTGATCTCATTTTGGTCCAGAGATGTGACCCAGCTGGTGGTGTCATGTAGCGAGGGCATTCACTGACAGATAGTGCCTCCTGGGGCCTACTTTGGCAAGTGGACATGGTGTTGCCTAGCAACAGCTAATGTGGTCCATAAGGATTGGACAGAAGCTTCCCTTCTCTCTATAAGAGAGTCCTGAAAGGCAAAACTTTTCTAAGTTAGGTTCCAAGGTGTTATCTCTCCTAGTTCAAAACTCGGAATCATACCCATCTCCAAATGTTTTGGCACTTGTATACATATTCCCCATCTCCCTTCATTTCAGCATTTCCAAATACCTATAAACACTACTAAAAAGTGAACTAAGAACCAAAAACCTGAGGCCTATTCACACTACAGACTCTAGTGCATGATTAGTGAACCTCTGGTGAAGAGCATAAGCACGAAGAGTAGGCTGGTACAGCCTCCAAGCATGCCTGTCCTCACCAGAAATTAAACATTAACCAGGGACTTACCTCAAACATCCGGGGCAGGAGCATTCACTCTTCTTCCACTGTTTCAGGATCGTTTGAGGTGTCGCACAAGTGCACTGGCACCTCGGATGACCATAGACGCAACTGCATGTGTGCAGAGTGCCAGCGTCTGATGCACACGGTCATGGAGGGCATCCCAGGCAAAATGGCAAAGCCAAGAGGAGGACTGGGCCCAGGATTGAATAAGGTAAGTATTCGATTGCGGGGTGGGGGTGGGACTACGCTAGTCAACATTGGTTAATCTTGCTCCTTTCTTGTCCAGCAGAGGGGAAAGGAAGTGTGAAAACACCTGTTTATGAATGTTATAGAACTGTTAAGCCATAGCAGTAGGATCAGAAAAACATCCGCTATTTTCACACCAATTTTCTCAGCCTAGGCCAGCCTGAAGCCATTGCGGTGTTAGGAATAGCTCTACAGTCCTGAGTTAAGCCTTCCACATTTAGAAAGCTGTCTTGGAATATGCCCCTAGTGCTGGATCTGGAGATCATACAATCTGAGTCCAGTGAGCACTGGAAACTGAAGTTCCTAACCTGGGGACTCATTTCAGTGGCACAATTTGTCATGCTGCCAAATTGGGTTCCCTTGTTAAACAGGAACAGGGAGGCATGTGGATGGAGGGGCTCAGGGAGGGGGCATTCTCTTCTACTCTAATGTGTGAAAGAGAGGGTCTAGAAGAGGGCTAGCCCTCACCCTGGAACAGACTCCAAGTAAGTGAGGGAAAAACCGACTTTCCCATTCTTTGGGGATGCTGCATTATTTTGCCTCTTTATTGTCAGCTCTGTGGGAAATGGTATAAGAGCTGTTGACCACAACTTTTCTCATAGCTCACTAAGGGTTTATGTTGTAACTCAGATACTCAAAGGATTTTTCTTTTTTTACAGGATTTTACATGAGTGAGAATTATGTGTTCAGTTTTGTCTTGATTCTATTTCCTTGTGTACGTTTGCAAATTTCCTGTTTTACCCAATGGGACTGTGAAGATCAAAAACTACAGGGCAGTCACAGTCAGGGGGATCAGTCAGTAGGGAGTCTGGACAGGAGGTAGTGAGCTCTCCTTCACTGGAGGTCTTCAAGCAGAGGCTGGACCTGCATCTGTCTGGGATGGTTTACAAAATCCTCCATTGAGCTGGGGGTTAGACTTGATGAACCTAGACGTCCCTTCCAACTTTATGATTTTATGGCCACTGCCCTGTAGACAAGGTGATCACCTAGCATAGAGGGGATCACACTTAGCACTTGGAAGTGCTGGCTAAGTTTAGAATGGGTCAGATGTTGCAAGGTGGAGGCACCCCATCCATTCCAGAACTTCATAGAAGTGCAAAAAGATTCTCAAATACTTGAAAATAGCTGCCATGTTTTTTCCCTCCAAATTAGCTTCAGGGGCGATGTTTGTGGGGACAGTTCTTAGAATATTGGTGTAGGTGTAAGGTTTTTTTTTAAGTCATTGCCTTTCTGCACCTTCATTGTACCTGCAATGTGGAGGAAGAACACGACAGCATCAGCTTTGATATGGTGCATAACACCAGGGCAGTCTGAAGTAGGGATGTGCAAAAATGGGTGGTGGTGGTGGTGGTTTGCATTTGATTCTTATCGAATTAAACATAAGGAAAGTCATATTTGTTCAAATAGACCCTCTTTGAATGTGGTAGGATTCTATTTGATACTAATGTGTTTGTACAAATTCATACAAATATTAATGTATTTATTATCATAGGAATGTTAATGTATGAATGTCATAACATTCTATTTGTATAAGAATATCTGAATTCATATGAATTCATACAAATATAAAATGTTATGAATATTGTGCACACCCCTTCACGGCATCATCACCTTTGCTATGGTGCATAACAGCAGAGCAGTCTGAAGTACTTGGTCAGACCTCATCTGGAGTACTGTGTCCAGTTCTGGTCACCCCAGTTTAAAAAAGACGCTGACAAGCTGGAGCAGGTTCAAAGGAGAGCTACCAAGATGGTGAACGGTCTGCAAACCATGTCCTATGAGGAACGGCTTAAGGAACTAGGAATGTTTAGTCTAACAAAAAGAAGACTGAGAGGAGACATGATAGCTGTCTACAAATACCTCAAGGGTTGTCACAAGGCAGAGGGATCAGCCCTGTTCTCACTCTCTCAAGGAAGGACTAGAAACAATGGGGTGAAACTGCAGGGGAAAAGATTTAGTTTAGATGTTAGGAAAAAATTTCTAACAGTAAGAGTGATCAACCAGTGGAACAGGCTGCCACGGGAGGTGGTTGGTTCCCCTTCGATGGAGGTCTTCAAGCAGAGACTGGACAGCCATCTGTCTGAGATGGTTTAGGAGATCCTGCCTTGAGCAGGGGGTTGGACTCGATGACCCAGGAGGTCCCCTCCAACTCTACCATTCTATGATTCTATGATTCTATGATTCTACTTTCCTAAGAAAGACATTTAGGGTGAAAAGAATAAGAGTTGGCTTTTCTACCCCACTTTTCTCACCAATTTAAGGGGACTCAAAGTGGTTGACAAAGCTTTTCTGTTCTTCTCCCCACAACAGAACACCCTGTGAGGTAGGTGGGGCTGTGAGAGCTCAGAAGAGAGCTGTGACTAGTCCAAGGTCACCGAGCTGGCTTCATGGGGGAGGGCAGAATTGAACCCGGTATTCCCAGATAAGAGTCCGGCTCCCTAACCACTAGACCAAACTGCTGTCTCTGTTTTTTGCCGTCTCTGGACAGGTGTATTTTGATTTTGAGTTAACTGAAGAAAAGAAATGAGAAACGACACTGCTTTGTAACAAATTACTGCCAATCGAACTCCTCATACTGAAAACCTGAAAAGAGTGTTGAAATGATCTTTAACTACTGACAGATGTGATGGAAGATGCTATTCTCCATGGTGAGGCATATTGGGTGGCACTTCTATTTTTTCGCTGTTTGCATTGTACAAGGCATTGAACTTCAAATCAATGTTAATTCACATGTCGCTCAGATGACTGCGCTCCTTGTCAGCTATTTGGAGAGTTATATACACTGCAGACACTCCGTGGCTTGCGCTGAATGACAGGAAAACTTCTTAATGCATTTGCAATTTTGCATGAGTTCTGAAATATTGGCAAGAGTGCTGGAAATCGCCTGAAAACTACATCCCCTAAAGCTAAGAATATAATAAAGTCCAAGAACATAGCCAAAAGGCTATGTTAAGAATACGAGAACATAAAAAAAATATCCCTGTGTGTCAGGCCCGTGGCATACTTAGGGCATTTTCGCACTTCCCTTCTTGTCCACTGGATGGGAAAGGAGCGCAATTAACCAACGTTGACTGGTGCTCGCACTTGTAGTGTGGAATCAAGCCCAGTATTCCCAGATAAACTACTAGACCGAACTGGCTCACAGGCACATTTCAAGTTTCATGAGACATCAAGAATATCAGGAGGGGTTTCCCTCTAAAAACCTGCATTACTAACCTTCCCAGAACAAACCTCACTTGTTTTCTCCTTTCTTATCTGCCTGGAGGTCATTTGGTGTAGAGGAGACTATAAATGCAATGGAGAATAAAACCAGGCATGACATCATCTGTTGTGGAGTTCCTCCAGAGCAAAGCTCAAAAACATACCTGGTGTTGACCCCAACAATGAGGCAATTTGGAATGCCCAGTGATTGCTGGCTCAGGGCCCAAATCACATGGCTTAGGGCTCCAAGAGGAATAAAGACAAAAGAAATGATGGGAAAGGTGGGTTGACTCCTCACCCCTCCCCCACTTGTTTGTCCAGTTAGAAGTGTCCATATGCCACCAAATATCTCTTATTGTGTCAAATATTTTCTCTCCAGATTAGCTGCAGGAGTGATATTTGTGGGGACAGTTATTGGAGTATTGGGGACTGTTCAAACTTGGCTTTATTCTGAAATATATCATGGAATAGGGACCATATGGTAGTACAGGCTGCAGTAGGCCCCAAATGAGGCCTACTGGGTTTATACTAGCATGCAGACAACAGAACCTATCTTGAGATATATTCTAGAATACAACCAAGTGTGTGAATAGGCCCTTGGTGTAAGTGTGTGAGTAGGATAATTCTTTTGGAGAGTTAGGGCCTTTCTGCAGTTGGCCTTATTCTGGATTATATCCTGGAATAATGGCCTGCCCATCTGTATGCTGGTGCAGTCTATGGTAGGGGCTGCCACAGTCTGTAGGCACATGCAGCTGGCAGGATAATATTCTGAGTTATATAATCTGGAATAGGAGTCATTGTAGAAAAGGCCTAACAGGTAATCTTAAAGGTGCTTTTTTTTAAAAAAAAAACCCTCATTGCCCCTGTGAACCTTCACTGTGCATGCAACGTCGAAGAAGAATACGGCATCCACATGCTTGCCACACTCTTCCTCTTTTATGTCATTGTAAGCCTGGTTAAGGTGCATTAGCAGCACAGCAGTTTGAGGTGCTCTCAGGACACAGCTGCCACCCACTGCTACTGGAGGGAACATACTGATCCTCTTAACAGTGTTCTGGCATTCAACCCAAAGAGATGATCTGTTGTGGGGTTCTCTTTAGCCTGGGCAGGACTTTACTTCCCCTTCCTCTGAATAGTGAGTGTTCACAAATAAATTAGTTTTATAATTATTAAAACGTGTTGGCCGTTACTTCCCTAACCCGCACAGGCTAAAGAGTCCACCACAGCTTTTCCTTTCCCTAAGCCCAAGGCCTATAAGACTCAAGGGAATACTGCAGGCCGATGGCTCTTTCTAAAGAAATGAGAAAATGGTTTATTGTTTTACAACTTTTGAAACAAACATGCAAACAACTGAATAACTGTCAAAGTCTTCTCGGAGTCAGTCTACCCAACAATCTATACCCCCACAGGCTGCTGTCAGGACTCCCTTAGGCTGTCACACTAAGCTCTGGAACCCTGTTTCTGTCTTGGTGTTTCCCTTAGGCACAGGACTGTTTCACACACACCAGTCCTCCCTCTCTAGAAACCCAAGCATAAAACCCTGGAACTATCTTGGTGTTTCCCTCAGGCATGGGGCAGTTACACACATGTCTTCCCTCCCTGGAATACCAAGCATAGAGCACTGGAACTTGTCTGGGTGGTACCTTTTATATCCTTGGCCCTGACTGGGCTCAAGCCTGATTGGCTGTTTGTGGGCAGCTGTTTCCCCACCCCCTTACCTGATGCTAACTAGGGGTGTCTTTCCCACTCTTCACCTGCTGCTCTGATTTTTACATTACAATACAAGGAATACAGCCAGAACAGAACAAATACAGTATTCATATGTAAAATAAAACGCTTTCAACACACATTAAATACAGTAACACAATGGTGGGTGTCACAATCTCCAATCCACTTTGAAAGCTGCGTAGAGGTTATGGCTGCATCCAGATGTTGGTTATTTAATTGGGATATTCTAGAATAAAGCATGGATATTCTGGAACACCCATGCTTTACTGCGGAATATCCAAATAAATGGATGCTGCCATTATCTATCTCATATTCCAAAGGGCCTCTGGTACATATTTGCTGAAAAGGAGTTCATGTTTCTCCTCTCCCTCTTCCAGTACAAATGGCTGTATCATCATCTGAAGCTGTGTCAAGTAAGTGAATTAAATTTGCACAAGATTAATGTTCTCTAAGCAAGCTTCTAAAAAAAGGGAGGGGAACAGTAAATAAACCAGGCTCCGTGACACATACATAACCTGAAATTGCTATGCTGGCAAATAGAAGTAACCCATCCAGAGGCTGAATGAGAATCTCCTCACAGAAACTACACTCTCCAACTGTCAACCCTCTCTTCTGGTCCTGTCGGGCAGTTCACTGACCATGGTACATCCAGACTACTTAAAGCTGTCTTAAAGCTCTGAATCCCCTGCATAGCCACTTCCTGATTGTCTGACTGGACGAAGGAAAGCTGCACAGGGAGGGTGGAGCTCCGGCAGAACCACAACTCATCATCCAGACAGGAGAATTGAAATGCTGCAGTATCTTCCCTCCAGGGCCCCTTTCAGATTAGTGGAATAAATACATAGTCGTAGGGCAAATTGCAGCTTACTTGCTGCAAAGCCACAATCCTGCCATCTGGACTAGAGCAGCCTCCTGTAGCTTCCTCCTCGGAAGCTGTGAGAGTCTGCAGTGGCACATGCATCACGTGGGATGAGGCAGCCAATGAGAGTTGAACTGCCCTCCCTATTCTCACTGGCTTTTCTCACTGTTCCGTCCGGACTGGCGGGAAGATTCAAAGTTTCTTACTACTGCACTGTGAGTGCTGTTAAATCAGCATTAATGTAAATGTGCAGTAGCTGTGGGATAATGCGTCACCACTCCGATCTGTTGATTGTGGTATGCGATGCCCTCACAGCAACTGCACATTCCGCAGTATGGTATTAACAAGTCTGCACCAGTGTGAGGACAAAGGGGCCCAGAAGATTTGGAACAGAGGTAAGCACAGAATGCCTCCAAATTTCACTCTACCGATCACAGTTCTGTTGAAATGGAGAAATATGTAGACAGAGAACTACCTGGAGCCAGAAGTGCAATCATCTAAGTCCATAACTGATGCAGAAATAAGATACATACAAATTAAGAAAGTGTTGTTTGTGATTTTTTTAAATCCTTAATTCCTTAGATGCACTGTTCATCTGGAACGAACACAGTTCCCCTTATTCCTGTTCAACAGACTGCCAAATGTCTATACTAAGGAGTCAGAAACTTGCAAAAGTTTGATCTGCGTCTCACTTAACATACCAGGCATTTTTATGTTTGCTGTGGGTGCCCTCTCCAGAGCTATAAACTTGACTTTGAGAGTAGAAGAGCCCTCTGAGCTAGAGGTGCAGACCTATGTAGACTGACTTGTCAAATCACTCCCTGTAGCAGGCAAAAGGCTGCTGCAAATCACAGTGGGAACACGGTAAGATGACTCATTGAGAATTATAAATGGTCATTCAAGGAAGCCCAGAAGACAAAGGCAGTTGTGATCTCAGAATGAGGCATTACTGGAATAGCAAGACAGATGCAGCATCTGTCACAGCCTGGAGGTTTTTCTTATCAATATATACAACTTATGAACTATATAAACCTTCTATGCATTGATTATCATTATATACCACCTTTCAAGTCTTCTGCTCAAGGCAGTGCTATATACAGTAACAAGGGCTGTGATCACAAACTGAATTGAAGCTGTCCTAACCATGTCCGCATGTGTCCCTGATAATCAGTCCTTAGATGGTTCTCAGTTTGGGCTACTATGCTCACACTGCCTCCACCCGCACCCTTTTCCAAAATCCTCGCTCGCTCGCTCCCCCATCTCTCCTCCAAGCCTGCCTGCTTTGGATTCTCCCTTCTTCCATTAGCTATTGTATGGGTGAATTCCCATTACAAGCTTAAAATGGTTTCAAAATGGTTTTGATTCTCGCAGTCCCCACATCAGGTTGGCTTAACACGCTTTCTGCATGTTAAATTGCCCCAAAGCATTGTAAATGTTAACACTCATTTCAACAGGTCTCGCTCCAGTTTGTGCGCTTGAAACGTTTTACATTTCTTACTGTGGGAACGGTGGGATGAGAATGCATGTTTAGGGTTTCCTTCCCCCAATAGCTTGCTTTCAGAGATAGTGATTTTACTGTAAAAAACCACCCCTTATAGCAGCCGCTACACTGTAGCAATCTACCCACTTCACACCTGATCACAATGTTGCAGTTTTGTGCAATTCTGAAAGTTCTGACCTTTAGAAAGGGGAAAGAAAGGAAAGCAGCTGCAGGTTCTGGGAGATGTGTGAATGTTTTTAAGGCTGTGGCGGTAAGCGGGCGAGGGGGGCTTGATTTGCTGCTGCTGCTGTGTGCCCTGGGCAATGGGGAGAGGAGGGGAAAGATTCGCTGGATGCTCGGTGCCGTTTTTCCTCCATCCAGGCAAGCGGCAGCCACCCAGCCAGGCTCCGTGAAGGGGTCCTTTATGGATGCCGTGTTCACGCCAGGAGGAAGAGGACAGGGCAGCCTCGAAAAGTGGCATTTAGAAAGTAGCCACTTGAGTTCCCCCTTGAATCAGGTATGCCACGTATGATCTTCAGAATCCGGATCGAACGTGATTAAGTTGAAAGTAATGGGATCAGGCAAATTCATGTTAGCATCCAGTTCTATTATTTTGGTTTAGGGAAACCGTATTAAGCTTGTAATGGGAACATGGCCTACATGACCAGAATTACACCAGAGGAGACTGGATGAAGATAGCACCATTACAGCACTGCTGTGGTGGGGTCACTTCACGTATCATATGCAATGCCACCATAGCCCCTCTTTTTGGCCGCTAAAAAGTGCTTTTTACTGTTGCCGAAAAGCCAGAAGAGGAGAAGTTGGCTTTTGTACCCCACTTTTCTCACCCAAATTAAGGAGACTCAAAGTGCTTGACAAAGTTCCTATTCTTCTCCCTACAACAGATACCCTGTGAGGTAGGTGGGGTTGTGAGGCCTCAGAAAAAGATCTGTGATTAGCCCAAGGTCACCCAGCTGGCTTTGTGGTGGAGGGTGGAATCAAACCAGCTAAGTGTCTGGTACTATAACCACAAGGCCAGACTGGTTCACATTATTGCTTCCTAGCACTATATCCATCTACCATCTGGAGGCAGCCTAATTTTGAACAGTACTAAAAGTGGAAGGGACCAATCAAATGGAAGATGCTTGGAAATCATCAACTGTACTAAAGTTTTATCTATTGCTAATTTTTTTAGATTTTTTTATTAGGATAAAACAGATATTGGAAAGAACCAAAATCTTCATATCATTTCAAGTAGTATTTATTCAGTCAGCTTGTTTCAGGCATCCAATGAAAGAAATCCAATGAAAGATAGGGGTGGGCTGACCTTAGTCAATCTCCACCATAGGAAGTAAAAGTAACGGACCTTCCTCTTCCTCTTAAAATTACTGTTCCATGTATTGTTTAATTTTCAATATTGCTGTAGTACTTTTCTCAGGTTTGCTATAGTGATGCATTAATTTGCCTGACTGCCCTCTAATAAGAACAAGCTAATGAGACATGATTAGTTTTCAGATTATATTAGAGGTGATGCCCACCTTAAGAACCATCTGAGTCCAATTAAAGGCTGGGGCAATCAGCGGCAAAGTTAGTGTTAGCAGGAAAACAGACAGTAAAGTATGAAATGGCTGAAGGTTCAAACAATCATTTCATGAAAGATGAAAGGAGGAAGAAAACAAAATGGGGAAAACAGTAAAGGTGTGATCAGAAAGGGCTTTTTCAGTTGTCCCTTTAAGAAAAAAAAAAGTCATTTATGTAGAACAGAACAGGCACTCAAATGCCTCAAATCCATTAGCTACAAGTCCAGGAGGCAGAGTCAGTGTTCAGAAACCAGACAGCATGACAGCTGAGAAGGAAAAATATCCAAAGCCAGGATCAGAAACTGGTCTGAAGTTCAGGGAGCAGGAGACAAGACTCATGAGCATGAGGGTTACAAGTGTCCCAAGTGAACAATTGTCAGCAACAGCTGGGCTGCTGAGTGTGATGCAGCTTTTTATTCCTCTGAATCTGAGCTCAGCTGGCTGGAGGGGCAAGGCCTAATCTATGCTGCCACTGCAACCTCTCTGATTTTCTCAGTGCAAACTTTTCCCTGCACTGCAGAGCCAGGTAAAGTCTTTACGTCTTCCTGTCCTAAGTCTACTAGCATCTCAAGGGCAGGAGGAGGGAGCCTCCTTGATATCTCTGCTCAGCTGCCATTGGGTGTCAGATTCTTCAGCTTCTGTGGGCACACCTGCCTCAGAAGCAGCCTATGAGCAGAAAGGACTCATCTTCTGAGGCTCCATCCAACACAGCTTATGGAGGGCAGCACATGACAAAAAGGTGTTTGCAACAGGGTGATAGTCATTTAGATCTTCTAGATCCAGGAAGGACTTCTTGAGGAAGGAGCATACCACTACCTCTTTAAGAGCCCAGAGGTACCACTGATGCATTCACTACTCCACTGCTTTAGTGGCTGGCTTTTATCAGTGAAGAGGCTATCGGGCTGTAGTGCACTAAGGGACAGAACAACCATTTGCTTTGGCGGGTAAGGGACACGTTCCCAATGCGTCCCTTACCAACCAAGGTGCGAATGGCCGTGTACCAGCCTGAAAAGGCTACCATGGAAGCCGGACACCCCACCCCAAGCTGCTGCCATTGGGCCATATTGGCCCACTAGCTAGCAGCCCGGTTCTGACCCATCTTGGGTTCCCGCAGGCTGCCACTGCCCCAGGCAGGCTGGCGGCAGCCCATTGGGGCCACCTGGGTGCCCACCCCTACCCAGACCTAACCTACACCTAACCTACCCAGCTCCCACACCTAACCTACCCAGCTCCCCACACCCGACCTACCTCTTTGGATGCCTGGTTTGAACTGGGTAGGCCCTGGGGGCATGATCGAACTGCAGCATTTGGTGCAGGCACATACTGCGCTGGATCCCAGCAAGCCTCAAAAATTGAAACTGACCCAAAAATATCTGGTCCAGATAGTTTTCTGGACACTTCCTCTGGATTATTCCTAACTGCCACATGCAATTCCCTGCAAATCTGATAATTTTACCTTCAAAATGCCTTGCAAAATTGTCACTGCCCCTGCTTCCTTGATCTTATGAGGCCATTTGCCATGCAAAAAAAAAGCTCTGCTGGATGGCTACTCAAAGATGCAATGATGACAAGAAATAGCTCCTCTTTGTTGCTACAGCTGCCATACAGTATGCACAATAACGTGCTCTAACCTGTGTTTGGTCAGGCTCAAAGCGGGATTTATGCCACCTGCAAGCTAGCTGTTGACCTTCCTGTTTCATCACCCATACTTCCATGGAATACCAAGAAGCTTTACAGGCTTCACAGGTATGCCAGGGACACTTTGGAATAGTCATGTTGATGGTCCTGCTCATCTCACAATTCAAGACAGAGACCACAGCCTCAGGAGGAGTTCAATCCATGTCAATCAGGAAATCTCCAAGAGATTTCCAGGAATCACATAAATCCCATAAATCTCTGGGAAGCAAGCCATCCCAATAGGTCTCCCACTCATACAGAAGAGAGCTGTCTTTGTAAATCCAAATGATACCAGTGAATGATACCTTATCTTAGAAAGTTTAATAAGCATTCAGATAAAATGTACACTTCACTTTAGACTTGGGGAAGCCCTAGTAGCTTGTTCTGGCTAAAGGTAGAGCAATTAGATAAATTATATTATTTTATTTATTCCTAAACATTTCTGTCCTGTCTTCCGCCAAAAGATCTCAGGGTAGGTCACAATGTCTGCATAAATAAGATGATAATGTAAAATAAAGAAAATCTATAGGGCAATATGAAATAACAAATAATTTAAAAATTGATTTTCTCAAGACAAATGTACCGTAACAATAAAACTACCAAATTCTTATCAATGTTAACTACAGAAAGAGGCTGTGTGTGGTCAGGCTTTACAGGGAGGTTGGAGTATATTCAGCTCAACATCATCCTTACATGTTCATAAATTATCCAGAATAAGATGGATTGCATCATTTATTGATGCAAAATAGAGCTACATAAATTGTGATGCGTGTTTTGGGTCTGCAGAGAAAAAAAATTGCAGCAAAACATGTCAGAGATTAATAACTGAAGCAGATGATATCAAGAACTGGATGGTTCCAATTCAAGGTTAAGCAAACACCTGCAACGCTTTAATCTGGAAAGTCACCTTTGTTCAGTCTAGAATTCTTTTTTGCCACCTTCATTTCTAGGGCTTTACTCTGGTGTTAAAGTAGATCCTTGCAGGAGTATCATACCTTTAGTAGGTGAAGACAATAGCTGTTCACTGTTTCTATGTGCCTTCTTTTTTCCACAGTAGTTTAGGTGGCATCGAGACAGAGTTTTTTGCATAATTATGGTGTAATTGTTGTTGAATTCCCAGATACATTTCACAATCGTTGGTCACCGTTATAAAATATCATGCTTGGAATGGGGTACCACAAGATCTGTCAACATTTTTATAAATGATCTGGGTGAGGGAGTCAAGTCAAGAGGATGCCGATAACAAATTTGCAGAAGACAAAAAGCTAGGAGGAATTGCTAACACTAGAGGGGAGAAGGTGGGGATCCAAAAAGATCTAGAGTGTTTTTCCACTGTCACTAAAAGTACCCCTTAAGTATCCATTAATGACAGTGGGAAAACACCCCTAGATAACTTGAACAGAGGACTGAAGCTAACAGAATGATATTTAACTGGAAGAAATGCCGAGTCCTGTATCCGGGAGTCTGCACCTCTGCCCTTTCCTGAACATTCTGTGCTAGAAAAGGTGGATTGGAGAAGACATGAGGGCCTCACACAGTCTTTCTGAGGCACCTCTGAGGCACCCCTTCTAGTTTTGAGAACTGTACAATGCATTTTACATTTTAATTTTCACAACAGTCATAATGAAATGACTGTTTCTATATGACTACCTGCAGAACATAGCAAAACACAAGTTTACATGTCATAAAGTAAAATATGGGATAATTGAAGCCAGATTGGTATAATAGTGAGGCTTAACATATCTTGAACATCATTTGTGAGGCCTTGTTCCATATTTACCATTTGATACCAAACTAGACACGGATGGAGGAGGTCTTGTCTTATAAACTTAAGTAGGAAGGCAAACTGGGAGTGATTCTCCAGTTGTCTCAACAGCAGCCCAGGGTGGTTTGGTGGCATGAGGATACCACTGTTGCCAGGGTCCATGTCACCCTGAAACTGATGTTGTGGGGAGAGCACTAAGAGGCTGTGATTTCACTCCATGAGCATTCAAAGCCAACAGAGGCTGTTTCCGCACAGGGGCAAAAACAAACAAACAAAAAAACCCAGATCTACAGCACCTGGATTTATTAAAACCGTTTCCCTACTAAGGGCAACGCGCCTGCTCAGATCGCTCCTAAGGGCAAGGGCTGCTACTGGCTGCCCCAGCCACCCAGGAGACGCACAGGACACAGTCGCACTGCATCCTGGGCGAAGACCCTCACAATGAAGACGACCACGGAGAGGTAAGGAGGGGTTTTGCCGCGGGTCCAGCAGGGTGCGCTAGGGTGGGCTTTTTGGAAGCTCCGCTTATGGGGCGAGGGCAAGCCGCGGCAGCGAGGCCCCCCGGCTTGCCATGCTTGGCTCCAGCGAGCCAATCATGGCGGGCGGGGGGAGGGCCCTCATTAGTTACACTTGCGCCGTGCGGACGCATCCTAAATGGATGCGTTTTCACAGCGCAAAACCACTTGAGATGTGGTGTGTAACTAACACCCATTAAGCATGGATTAAGCACGGGTAGGTGCGGACACACCTACCGGAAGTGTGCTTAATAGCCCCCTCTAATGCGGACGTGGTGGCGCCAAACCAGTTTTGCTGCTGAAATCCGCATTAAAGAGGGACGTGCAATGTGGACACGCGTGGCCGGAAGTGTGCTAAAAAGGCATATAAATCCGGACGCGCGTGTCCCAATCTGTGCTTAATGGGTGTTAAAGGGCCTGTGCGGAAAGGGACCAATGCAGAACAGGACTTCCCAATGCAGATGACCTTCTTTCTCACCAGGAATAATCCATCCCAGGATACCACTGGTAAGTTTGGAAACCACCTTAAATTAAGTATAAAATCCTCTTCACTGAGCCATTAAAATGCTTTCTTGAGCAAATATACATTGAATGCATCCTCTGAATTGCACTGGAGCACTTGACTTCCAAACAAAACTGGGATAGAAAGGATAGCGTGCACTTGATATGTACCCACTGTCTGTACATTTGCTTGACTTTTAATTAGCTTCTAATCTACCAGGTCACATCATCAACTCCTGGTTCATCTCAGGATCTTTCATCCTTGCCGTCTGTACATGCACTTTTCTTTTCTTCTGCTGAAACCAAAGGCTCTCGAAAGAGGTCAACTATTGGAGTTAATCTCAAAGAGAGAAAAGTGTTAGTCTTGAATGTCTTTCTTTTCCTTTTCTCTAGTTACTTTAGAGAAATTACAACAGCCATCAATCTAGTTGCTTCTCTTACATTACCCCTCTTTTAAAATCCCTGCATTGGCTTCCCCTTTCCTACTGTATTCAATTTAAACTCTTAACCCTAACCTTCAAAGCCCTACCTTTCGTCCCTAATTTCCATCCACACTCCCTCCTGTCCACTATGCTCCTCCCTTTCCTGTCGTCTCTCCTCACCCCTGGTCCCCATTGCCTAGTCTCATCTCCGTTCTTTCTCTCTTATTGCTCCTTATTTATGGAACCGTCTTCCCATCCACATCCGTTCTTTAACCTCCTTGCAAGCTTTTAAATCCCAATTAAAAACTTTATTCTCTATGGCCTTTGGCCCTGATAATTGAACTTCCTTTCACTTGTTTTATTCTAATGTGTTTATGATTATATTATGTATTTTAATTTTACTGTTCTAGTAATTTTAACTTTTCTTTATCTGTATCCTTTTACTGTACTGTTTTTAAAAATATTTGTAGTTTGTACAGCGCTATGTACATTTATAATGCTCAAGAAATAAACTTATAATAATAATAAATAAATAATAATAATAATAATACAATCGTTGAGAAAGAGAAGGTGTGGATCGTCGACATTGCTATTCCAGGTGACAGCAGAACTGAGGAGAAACAGTTGGAGAAACTCACCAGATACAAAGATCTGAGAATTGAACTACAGCGACTCTGGCGAAAACCAGTGAAAGTGGTCCCAGTCATCCTCGGCACACTGGGCGCGGTGCCAAAAGATCTCAGCAGGCACCTAAAAACCATTGGCATTGACAAGATAGCCATCTGCCAACTACAAAAAGCCACTTTACTGGGGTCTGCTCGCATAATTCGCCGATACATCACGCAGTCCTAGGTGCTTGGGAAGTGCCCGACTAGTGATATAATACGAAATCCAGCATACTGATCTCGTTTGCTGTGTGTAACTGCTGATAATAATAATATGCATACATCCCTTAAGAAATGGCTTTGTCCATTTTCAGATATATTTGAACAGATTTTTAAAGATACATGAACATATAGGCTGTCTCCACACTTGCAGGGACTGGACCACTCCAGGTGAAGCTGCTCTGATGGAAATGGTCCCTGCTGGAGTGGTCCAGTTGGCCAAGAAAAACACCACATGCATTGGACAGCCTTTTCCAGGGCAGACTCTGTGCTGCTCCAAACCTTGTGGGAGCTTCAGAGGGTGCTGCAAGAGCTGTGAAATGAACACCACTCTCATGCTGCCATATGGGCTTATAGAAAACTAATGGCAGACATCACTCTACACTTGCAGTGGTGGCCCCAGCTCTGCAGCTGTCATCCAGGGAAACATCACTTAGCCAGCAGTTAGTTCAGGAATTTCCACTGTCAGTGACTTCCCTGCTGCTAGGGATGTGCACAAATATTCTTTTTGGTTCAATTCGTATCTAATGGAGTGCAAGAAAATTCATCTTTGTTCAAACAGATCCCCTTTGGATGTGGTAGGATTTGAATTCAATATGAATGTTCAATATGAATTTGATTCGAATCCCCGCTATGAATCCCCTAAGTATCTGTTACGTATCCACTGTGTATCCTCCACGTATCCATTCTGAACATGTCAAATCTGCCCTGAATCCATTTTGAATCTGCTCTCAGTCCACTTCTAATCGACTCTGGATCTGTTGCAGATGTGACTGGGGCAGCCGCTTTCCCACCTCCCCAGGTTCACAAATGTAACAAAGCTTCGTACAATGTATAGAAACATTCAATTCCGATCTGAATGTCAATCTTCGAAGGCACCAAAATTCAATTTGAATTCCAATGTCCAAATTTGGATGAATCTGTGCAAATTTTGAATGTTATTTGAACAGACCAAAGCTTCTACGAGTACTGGATAATCTGATTTGTGGATGAATAGGGCCTATTTGATTTGGCCATGAATCTATGAATTTGTACATGTTCGTATGAATTCTGGATGTCACGAATATTTATGTACATCGCTACATACAATGATATGCAAGCTGCTCACTTTCCTCGCCAGACAAGCTATGTAAGATTCAAGAAGTATTTGCACAAATTGTCTATGTAATATCATTTACAACAAGGATGCTGCTTTGTTCTCAAAGTGCATGAGATTTCATATCACAAATCTAGTAATATTAAAAAGGCAATTTCAGTGGTGTGGAGGTGAGGGTCCTTTATCGAGAGTGTTTTGCTTCAAGTGCTAAATGTAAACAGGACCTGAGCAAAGCTGTACGGGGCAGGAAGAACGTCAAAAAAAGAAAAAAGAAGAGACGAAATGTGCAAAGAAAGTCCTGTCTATGTAATTCTTAAGCTCCCTCCCTAGGTCACTAGGGATGGGCAAAAACTATGAACTTCAAAGCTTCAAATCTTCACATTCAAATTGAATATTGGCTGTATTTGAGGACTGATATTCAAGATGTACCAATGGCTACTAGAATGAAAGCGTAGGTGCATCTTTCAGGCTGGGGGGAGGGGGAACCGGGGCACTTCTAAGGCCATCTGCTGGGACTCGAGAGCAGGAGAAGGTTTGTCCTTGTCTTTGCTTGTGATGCCCATGAGCATTTGGTGGGCCACTGTGTGCGACAGGATGCTGGACTAGATGGGCTGTGGCCTGATCCAGCAGGGCTTCTCTTAAGTTCTTAAATGCAAAGTAAATGCTTTTGTGCATTCCTTTGAATCTTCGTTATGTTTGCAAAGGTGAGGAGACAGCAAAGCAGCTGCCCAGTCACATTTGCAGTGGATTCATAGCGGATTCGGAGGGGTTTCGGAGGCACAACGAGAGCAGGGATTCACGGCAAATTTGAAGAGCATTCGCGGCAAATTTGAATCCATATTCAAAGTTGCTTTGTTCACACGAATGTGGATTTCCTTCACATTCGCTTTGATGCAAAGTGAACGTACACAAAAATTGTGCACATTCCTACAGTTCACTCCATAAGTTTGAACTTATCCTGTAAAATTGCAGTGCAATTTATATGAATTGCAATTTTCCTGCTATAAACCAACATTTTATATTCTCCCCTTCCTGTCCTCCCCCAACAATCCATTCTTCAATAATTTATTCCAATTCTTTTGGGAAATCTCTCATCCCTTCTTCTTCCTCTGGATCATTTCTGGTCTCAGACCTCCTTCTTCATCTTGTTTCCTTCCATTTTTATTCTTCCATCTCTTATCATATCAAATATAAACAATTCCCATTCATCGTGTTTCCATCTCTCCCTTGGCCATTTGCCTTTACCTTTCCACTCATACACTATAGTTTGCCTTGCTAGCAATAACAATTTCAACAATAAATATATATTATTTCCTTATCCATCTTCCTCATTCTCACTCAGAGGCACATTTTATATATGCATTCAATTAGATCTTGTATTATCTATTCAATTTATTTCATCAATTGTTGAAAATTTTTTTAAGCCTTGTCACATTTCCACCACATATGCATGCAATTTCCTTTTATATTACATTAGGGATATGCATAATTTTTTTCTTTTTGCACTCAATTTGTATCAAACTGAATGCAAGAAAATTCATATTTGTTTGAACAGATCCCCTTCAAACGTGGTTCAATATGAATTTGATATGAATGTTTAACATGAATCCCCTACATATTTGATGCATATCCACTACATATCTGCTCAGAAAGCATCAAATCTGCCCTGAATCCACTTTGAATCTGCTCTCAATCCACTTTGAATCCACCCTGAATCCATTCCAAATTCACTGCAGATTTAAAAATAACTTCTTGGATGCTATATTTTGGTCCTACTATGCAACAGATTTTCTGAGCCACCTCCAGATGCTTTAGGTACAGGGAAGGGTACAAATGGAAATAAACAAATATGTAGTGGTCATTCTTCAATGGTTTTGTTGCACCTCCAAAACACAGGGACCACAGCAACAGAGAACTCAAAATCTCACACTGTAGCCCATTTGTTGTTGCTGCTGTTGGGTGCCACTGAGCCATGGTCAACTTCTCTTTGACTGCATAGCGCCTCCATGGGTACTGGACACTTCTGTCCAGTTTTCTTGGCAGTGATACAGAAGTGGTTTGCCATTGCCTACTTTCAAGGAGAGACTAGGGATCAAACCAGCAACCCCCTGCTTTCCAGGCAGTTTGATCTACCAATGAGCTACCCATTCCCACAATATTTGATACATCACTCTAATAGTGTTGAAACTGCTGAGGCTTCCAAATTAAAAGCTTGATGAAAGCTTACCATGCCAACTATAGGAAGAAGTATTACCTAGAGCTTCAATACATTATTGGCAGATTTAGACAATTTTCATTCCATATTTAACCTACAAAAACTATGCAATTTTTAACACACACACACAGGAAGAAAGAAAGGAAATAAAATAAAAAATAAAATAAAGACAGATTTTTGGTAAAGAAGGGATGATGGCTTCATACTGCGAATGAGATCTGGTAAATAGTAAAAAACGTTTGTATAGTATTTGAGTAGTGGATGTCTTCATCTTCTAGATTCAGTTTTCTGGATTAAAAGAAAGGAAGCTGTTTACCATGCATTGAAAGGTTAGATTCCTCCGTCCTGAAAATGAACTGAAGCCAAATCAAATAAAACTTTTATTTCAAGCTATGAGGATTTAAAAAACAAAACAGAACCAAGAAGCCTCAACTGCTTTGAATCACAGACACAATTTAATCAGAAGGATTGAGCAATGCCTAGCAGTCTAAACCATCCTATTTTCTCAAGACAAAACAGTGTCTGTGTTGATGTAATAAGAGGGTATTTTTCCTCTGTGTAATAAACAGCTACCCCCCCCCCCGCAATGCTCTCAAAAGTCTCCCTCCATTGTCTAAGGTCTCTTTATTTGTAAGTCAAGTGCACAACACTCAGGACAGGCAGCTTTCCAGGCCAGCCAGCCTGGCCTGCCGCTCACCTCAGGGCTATTCCACACAAGTCACCTTCATTCAAAAGGCTGGCTTGGCTGAAGCCTTCTTGAAATGTAGCAAATTCTAATCATGTTACATTTTGCTGAATAATAAGGCTCTTCAGAGTTGCTGCTATTCAAGAAGGGGCCGCCTGAGTGTTTTTGTTTTTTAAAGTAGCCAACTTGGCTCTCGTAACAACTAAGCCCTTGAACCATAGGTTGTGAACTCTGAAGGCAGCCCTTCCTCCTCACTTTTCACTTGGTTACTGGGTTCTCGGCCTAAAACACAAAGACATTTTTAATAAACATGCAAACAGCAAGTTTATAAAAGGCCTTGCCTTAGCATTCCAACAAAAGTCCTTCTGCTATGAATTCACATGGGGGAGTGGAACAGACCGAGAAACAGAAACATGGCTGAGGCTTGGTAGAGGGAAAAGAGGGAGAGAAATAAAAAATATTATAATGCAATTTTTAAAATATATACTGAGATTTGCCCTTCTTTTTAAAAAGATCTTTTCAATCAGTTTTAATGGGACATCTAAGCAGTTCTAAGATTTTTTTTCCTCTGTCAAAGGTCTGGATGCTTTTGTTCTAAGGCAGAATCCCTGTTTGTTTGTTTGTTTAAGTGCTTTTAATGTATATTCTGTTTTTAATCTGTTGTTTTAACAGTTGTTACCTGCCCAGAGACCTTCAGGTATGGCGTGAGATAGAAATGTAAATAATAAATAAATAAATGAGGGGTACAATCAGAAGGGGAGATGAAGTGTTCACATCCCTCCCTCACCAAATGCCCTCTCAAACATCAAACCCAGGGGCCCATGTAGCATGCATCTAGGAAACCTTGCCCTCTGCTGGTACACATTTTCCTGCTTTAAATGGTAGACCGATTTAATCAGGTTTACCAGCAGACCAGCACCCCTGATCTAGAACATGGGACGTGTGCAGTGGCATGCCTCTCATGTTCAGGACTATTGTGGGGGGTGGCTTTCAGTGATATGCCATAGCACGCTGCTGAACACCACCACACCCAGGCTCTGAGGCTAGGAACCTTTGTCCTCCTAACCCTCGAAGGTGTGGGGCTGCAGCCACAAGCTTGCACAAGCTTAAACACCATAGTGTGGTTTGATCTGAACTGGTGGCATTGGTGTAAATGGTGCTGATCCTGCCCATTCCTTCTGTGATCAGGATCAGTGGGCCAGGCGAAAAAGCAGGTAAGTGCAGAAAGGGCGAATGGCAAAGGAAACACTCCCGTGATTGTTTGCACCTGAGGAGCAGCACAAATGGTATTCACATGCCTGCACCACATGTCCATTCAAAACTCCTTAGTTGTGCCAGAAATGCCCTTGGGTGTGACCCATTTCTGGCTTGATGGCCATGTACCCATTTCTCATCTTCTATACCTTTACAAAACATTGAGGGCCTTCAGCTCTGTGGAGAGGTGTGCCAGAAATTAATCCTCAGTATGGGTCACCTTTGGCATGACACTTGAGCAGAGCTAGCAAGGTCAGTTGTTCATACAGCCGCCATGTGTCTATGCAGCTGCTGTGCAATTGCTTGAGGGCAGTTCTTTATCATCTTCTCCTGGAAGGACATGAGCGCAAGCCAGCAAGCACCTTCAGAGGAGCATCCTGCACCCACAACCACCTTCGGGATTAGAATGCTATGCCCCTGGGATCTCCACTAGGACTGTGTACAAATGCAGTTTTGGGGATTTGATTTGAATAGAATATTCAAAACTTTGAATCGATTTGAATGTTTAAAACTTGAATGTATTCACATTCGATTTGATTCATATACATTCATATCTATTCGTGTGAATTTTCAATCTGTATTTGCAAATACAAATGTCGTTCGTATGTGCCTGTATGCATCCGTACGCATCCCGTATTTATCCCGTATGCATCCCGTTTTCATCCCATATGGATCTGTGCAAATGTGTACGGATGCGGGAAAGATGCATACGGGCAAGTACATATCTGTACACATACAAATGTCTGAATAATCTGTATGAATGGTTCAAAAAGGCACTATAGTTTAAAATGAGAGTAACTGTAGCTGAACAGGGGAACAAATGTCTAGAAACAAGGATCTCAGTTTCAATCCCTGGCATTTCCTGGACAGAAGGTAACAGCAAGCTACTTCAGTCTCTACAAGGAAAAGGTGAATGGATGTGTCCAGGATGCCATGAGAAGCTAACACCAAGTCAGTGGTCCTGAAGGAGAACACAGCTTGATGTAGGCATTAGGATATACACAGTGGAATCAGATAAATCCAACGTGGAAACCTTGCAACTTCATTCCACATGCAAAGAAATCTTTGATCTGTAGAATGCATAATTGTTGCGTGAGTGCATGCATGTGTGTAAGTGAGACAGAGAGAGGGAGAGGGAGAGCAGGGGATATTGGGAATGGCTGATGCCACCTCTGCATCCCTTGGAATGTGTTGATAAGTGCAGAGCTGCTATTCTCTCGGGCCGTTTCTCTAGCAATGGGATGTTTGATTGCAAATTTGAACTAAAAAACATTCTTCATAATCAAGTAGGAAGGTTGAGGAGGAGGAATGAAAGGAGGGGGCAATTTCAGTATTATTTGCTTTAGCGTTTAAAATCGTTTTGTGTCTGAAAATTTCTCCAGTGTCTAGACAAGATGGATCACTTGCCTGCTGAAAATATTAAAATTTTATACAGTAGAGTCAACAGTGTTCCTCTGGACACATACAGATTTAATTTGAGCAGAATTTGTAAAGGCTCTTTAAAAACAGTGCCAAATTTAATGACAAACATGATAGAGAAGAAAGTTGAGATGATCTTGATGAAGATGCGGCGGGACGTCAGCTTTAATTTCATGCAGGAAGCTGGACCTGCTGGTGTTCTGCTCAGTACAAGCCGATATAAATTTTATTCTTGAACACAAATCCGAGCTTTTCTCATTTTGTAGCCTCTGCATTTTTCTGTCATCCAGTCTTGATGTGCAGCAAAGATGTGACATTAGACATGATTCAAAGACTGCAGGAGTTGCCATGTTTTCAGTGACGAGAGGGCGGGACTGTGCTTGTCTCAGGCTACATTGTTTGTCTAGCCCTTCAGAAGTGGTTTTATTTATCTATTCATTCATTCATTCATTTGTTCATTCAGTCTTCTCCATTTTAAGACAAAAACAGCACAGCCCTTTTTTTTAACAGCAGGCTTCTGATAATGTGCATGACATCAAACCCCTTGGGATTCACAACAATGAGGATCTGCAACTGAGGATCTGCAACTGAAGAGGTTTTATCATCCTGGATGAGAATATCTTTTGTTCCTTTTTGGGAAGCTTCACCAACATACTTTCAGTAATGAGTCACCAGGGCTCTGGAACCAGACTGCCGGATTGCACGTGCCTGTACTATGTGATCACCACCATCATTCGGGTCACCACCAGAGACCTTTGGGTATGGGGCGGGATATAAATGTAAAATAATAAATAAATAAATCATTCGCATGATCTGTGATGTCATTTCTTGCAAAGCCCAAAAAGAGAAATGGTTCAAACAGTTTGTACTGCAAAGTTCATGGCTCTTATCATTTCCAGTGGTTTTCCATTCATCTTAATTAGACCATTGCCTCTTGCAGTGGGGAACAGCTTGTAGCAGTTTTCTCTTTGCCAATAACTGGCATGTTATAGAGAGGTTCCTTACCCAGCTACCTTCCAGAAGATCAGTTGAGGGAAAGGGAACTCAAAAAGGCTTAAATCTGCACGGTGTGAGATTTGGAACGTTTGAAATTTGAATACGTTCAAATTTGGACATTCAAATTTGAATTGTCTATACATTGGTTTTTTAACATTTGAACAAATTTGAATGTTTTGAATTATTCGTACAAATTATTTGGACATTTGTATGTGTACAGATACGTATGCATTACAAACGTATCTGTACACATCTTATTTGTATCCGTGTGCATTTTTACAGATACGTACAGGATGAAAATGGGACGCGTACGGATGGGTACAGATGCATACAAATGTTGTCGTCATTCATCTCATCAAATACAAATTGAATATTTGTATGAATACATACGGACGTATTCAAATTGGTTCAAATTTTAATACATTAGGTTTTTTTCTCCATTCATACGAATTTGGACATTCAAATATTTTATTTGAATCGAATGTCGAAAATTGCATTTGTGCACACCCCTACTGCTGCTCCTTCAATACATAGTAAAACAATCTTACAACATCTGAAAACCAAAACAGTCCTGGCTTAATAACACACATTCACAATTAGAGTGCAAATAGCATTGGCTATAGAAATTAGACATGGTTCAGCAATATCACAGTAGTCTACAGAGCACCTTTCTACCCCTCTCAAATAACAAATCTTGAAAAATAAAAGCTAAACATAATTAGTTCTACAAGTTTCTATGTCCAAATCCAAGGGTGTAGATCACAGTGGCATTACTGGTCACCCACAATGCTCAAAGTGATGCCAAAGGCAGTCCACCATCTAAACTATAGAATTGGTGGCACTAATTAAAATAATGTTGCAAGCAGTGTGATATGGTAAAGTCCTTAAACAAGGCATCCTACCGACTTCTCTTGGTATCTTATTTGTCATACTTTGGGAGAGTAAACGATAAATAATAAATCAGAGTTAAGCATGTTTTAGAGAAGCCTGGATTGCAAAGAATAGCCAAAGAAAAATGTTATCTAAAATGCTCAACAGATGCTCTTTGCTGTAAGAATGAGCTTGGTCTGCTGAGATCTGGATTTGAATTCCATACTTCAAGTCACTGAAGAGGAGAGTTGCTGTAATCAAGGAAGTAATAACTGATCCAACAATATGATCCAGCATATAGGGTAGGTGTAGGACTGGGAGTTACTCACCCACCACTTTGGAAAAGGGAACCCCACTCCAATTTTCATATGCTAATGCAAATTAACAACTCAGCACACAAACATCTGAGACAAATCTTCAGAATAAGCTACCCTGACCACACCATGAATGAAAAAGTCCTGCAAAGAAGTGGTCTGTGTAGCTCGCATAAAATCACCAATGAAAGTCTGAAATTTGCAGGCCATGTTCTACTGATGGGCAACAAGGACATCCCCAAAAAGGTATTGATGTGGGTACCACCAGGTGGTCACAGGAAAAGAGGAAGGCCATGTAAC
>MTQE01003428.1:31270002-31285489 GCA_014337955.1 Aspidoscelis marmoratus | reverse complement strand
CTTCCCAACATGGCAGGCAGAGGGAATCCATCCCTTCACCTGGCCATGTGAGGAAGTGGCCTACTTCTGCACACATCCAGGCGAAGAGATGGATGTAAGACTCGATTTTTCAGGTCTTACATTTTATCTGGATTTTGGTGGCAAAACCGGTTTTAAAAACTGGTCTTGCACGCCGAAATGCGGAAGTGGCCTCCTCAAAGGGTCACAGAAGAGGACTCCAGTGCGGAAGCCACTTAAGGGAAGTGTTCTTAATTTGGCTTGGGGTGGGTTTAAAATGGTTTCCGCAGCTAGTGCAGAAACACCCTTACTCGACAAATTCTGGGAAATCACACAAGTCTGATTTTTCAACAGATATACTACTTAGCATGGGAGGACCTAAGCAAATTAACAACTCCTATAAATAGGAACACAATGCAGTCTTTTGCTGTTCTAAATTTGCTGAACTTTTAAGTGTTTTTAATCTATATTTAATGCCTATATTGTTTTAATCTACTTTTCATTTTTAATGTGTATCTTGTGATTAATTTGCTGTTACCCGCCCAGAGACCTTAGGGTATGGGGCGGGATAGAAATGTAAAAAAACAAACAAACAAATAAATAAATAAACATCAGCATTGTCTGGTACTATAGAAATGAGAACATGTTTATTATCTGGGGTGTGTATGTTAATTAATAATAAATGGGAGAAAGTTAATCTGCCATCATTTAGAAGACTAGATGTTCTTTTAGATTTGTGGATTTACTAACTGAGAGAAAATTGGTTAACACTTGTGAAGATTTAAATTTAGAATGGGGTGAATATCTAACTTGGTATCAGTATTTTCAAATCCACTCAGCACATAGAGCAAGCAGCACATAATCAAGGGAATACATTTAGATCATGAACAGAGTTTGAATTCACTGTTTGAAAGTCTATAGTATATTTAATGAACCAAATTTATAAATTACTGAGTAGATAAGAAGTTGAAATCAAGTAAGTGAAAGATTGTATGATTAAACAAATGCTGTAAGTTATTTAGATGCAGCAATGAGGAAGCATTTGAAGTATGTCCATTTAATTTATTGATAGTAACCTCATTAGAAAAAAAAACTAGATATAAGATGTTTTGCAACTGGTATAACCCCCCCCCCAAAAAAACTGCAGAATTGACAGAATACCTCCAAAAAAAGCCCCTTTGCACTAAAACGATTTCCAATAATTAATTAACAATTAAGACCCCACCTCTTGATGATTAAGGCACAGTATCATGTACTCATCACAATTTCCCAAATAACCAACATTTGCTGGTACTGAAGATGGAATTTTGAGGGTATATTGTTCTAAGGACAGATTTTCCTGCCACAGTGGGCACTGTCTAAGAGTCTGAGAAGATAATCAGGAACATGACTGTTTTAATACGGTAGTTGGCTTTTGGAGCATAGGCAGGAGACTTGGGGGGGGGGAAATATGTGCTTAAATGTCTACTTTCTAGGGTGAGAGAGAAAGCAAGAATCTCACATTGGATAAAGGAAAGGTAGTATTGTTTGAGTGGCACTAGGTGGAACATTGCAGATAAGAAACCAGTCCCTTATTGTAGGTCTAGAGAAAAGGGAAGGCGTAGGGAATGGGAAAGATGTGATGTGTGAATGGATGAGGCAGTCCTATCCAGGGGACATGGGCAGATGCAATTTAAAGGTGGGGCAGTTGGACTCCAAAAGGAGAACATAAGAGGAGCCCAGCTGGATCAGACCACAGTTTATCTAGTCTAGCTTCCTGTCTCACACAGAAGCTCACCAATTGCTTCTGGGCATTCTCAAGCAGAAGACAAAGGCATCTACTCAGTTGCAGTTCCTGCATTGGTTCTGAAGGTCACATGAGCTTTGCAGTCAGCCTGCGTGAGCTTCAACAGTCAGGGAACAAAGGTTTCTGGCCCTGGAGCCCTTGGGGAATCCAGTTGGGCAGCTGCAAAAATAGGTCCCCTATAAACTAGAGGCAAACACCTTCTCTATGCCTCTGTGTTCTGAATTAGGTTCCACTAGGATGCCAGAAGACTCCAGTATTGAGGTCTACCAGCAATCCACATAAGAGCCTCTAGATACGGATCACATGCTGCCCTGTGCAGATGGGGCATACTAGTAGTGGGCATGGCATCCCATATTGTGGTGCAGAACACAGCAAGTGCAAAAGAGCCCTAAGAATACAGTAATCTGAGTGCTCTAGGTAAAGGGCCTTTTAGCCCTTGGACAAGAAGACCAGTCCAGGGATGGTCTTACATGAAGCATATTCATGGAATATTCTGGTGGCAGCTCCACAGTTGCTGGACTGTCACCTGATCAAATAGAAGTGCAGTGCTAAAACGTGCTCCACAGCTATACTGGACACGTTGAGAACGTGGCTAATACATACTGGCATGCACATTGCAGCTCCTCTGAGCGAAGGGTATGTAGCGTGCGGTGTTACAGCCGTGGTTGCATGCCGTATCCCCAAATAAACAAGGCCCTAGCTCTATTATTATGTTATATTTGGGATCGGGATGGCTGTGGTTCTTTTAAGAACCCCATCTTTTAGCTTTTGAAGAAACGTTTCCTGCCTACAACATATACACACTTGATCAGAGTGGAAGTGTTAATCGAGACAGTTTGAATTTGCCAACCAAAAGAATAAAGATATTTTAGGGACTGCTTTTTTTTCTTTACCTTGTTCCTCTTTAAAAGAGGTCAAGCCATTAGCAGTAATAAGAGTCTCTCTTTTTTAAAAAAAAACAACAACCTTCTTTGTAATATTCAAAGCACAAAAGTAATTGAGCAATTAAGTGGCATGCAGATGAAATCCTTGGGGGACGCACAGGTCAGTTCTTCAGAAATGTTGCTGGAGAGACATTTAATAAAGCTCCTGGTTTATTTCCATCATTTTATTTAATTATTTATATGATTTACATCTCGCCCTTCAACCCAAAGGTTTCTAGCATAGATAAAACACTGTAAAATCCCTACAATATTTTTAAAAAAGTTTTTAGAATAATGGAAATGACACATAAAACTTCAATGATTTCATTGGCCTGGGAAAACTGGTGTGTTTCCAGCTACGTCTACATGTGGGGAAAATGGCAACAACACTGACCAGAGGCCATTTCAGCAGCATACAATTGCTTGCGTCATGCAACAATCTGAACTTGCAAAGTGTCCTGCTGTGAGGTGGGATAAAAAGCTCTGGGGCACATTTATAACATGAAGCCCAATGGACTTTGTATGCCACATGTGCAAAAGTGCCTCTTTCCATAGGCAGGCTGGCCTCTTCCCTAGTGTGTCTAGAGCCTCAAAAGGCCATTTACAGAGAGCAGAGAGCAGGTGAAGGTTTTGCCTTCATCTTCTGCTCAGGAATGTCCAGAAGCAATTGGTGGGCCACTGTATGAGATAGATGCTGGGCTAGATGGGCTATGGCTTGACCCAGCAAGGCTCCTCTTATGATCTTATTAGGAGATATTTGGGAAAAGGAAAAGTTGGGAGAAAGATGAATATTGGTGGTAAGCACCAGTCTTCATCACGTGTTGGAAAGATATGCAGCATTGGTGCCTGGCAAACCTCTAGGGGAAGACAGTTCCAAAAACTGGGTGCCACTGTCAAAAAGACCCTCCCTTGAGATGCTGCCGCTCTTTTAACTGGAGAGGAAAGCTTGACAAGGAATGTCCTCTCTGCTGATCTTCATCCACTGGGAAGTCTATAAGGGGCGGGGGGGGGGGGGGGGGGGGGGGGGGGGGGAGATGCTTCTTCAAGTACTTGGGTCCCAAGCCAGGGCTTTACATATTAGTGTCAATATCTTGATTTACACTCAGTAGTAAACAGGAAACCAGTGCAGCTCTTTCAAGACTGGCATGATGTGCATCTAGCCATAAATACTGTTAACAGTCTAGCTGCACACATTAATTTTCTCAAGGGTATAATTAATATTTAACTCTTATTGAGGCATATATTAAATGCAGCAATAGACTCTGAATTCTTACCATCAAAGAGCAGCAAGCTATAATGTTGGAACCTCTGGCTCATGAAACTGTGTTAAGGGAAATCTTTGTAGCCCAACTCCTTTCAATTTATAGGAAAGACTTTCTTTAGGGGTGCTGGTTATTGAATTGGTGTTTTTCTCTGACTCCCTTTTTATAGTTGTATATACTTACTGTTTAATAATATTCTAAAGTTACTATTACTTATTATCACTTATTTATAGCAGCAAAACAAGTTATTTCAAAAGCTTGGAAGAATTCTACTGCACTAACACTCAATTCCTGGAATCAAATAATATGGGATACTTTTACAAATGGATTAATTACATATCAGTTCAAATTACTTCTGGTGCCCACTATTGACTGCTAAAAATCAACCATTCTCAGTATGCGGCAGCTTACAAACATCCATTGATTTTTTAATTTAAAAAAGACTATCAGATCATCCAGCATATTATATACTGAAGTTAAAATGAGAGGTAAAATAAAAAAATATTAAATGTATGTAAATTAGTTAAAATTTCTAATTGTTTACAGAACATTATTACTGAATGTTACAGTTTATTATATTTTTTTTATTCACATTTAGTTATGTTGGTTATGTATTACTAAAATAAAAAATAAAATAAATTCTAAAGTTAAAAAAAATCCACTCTGAAATGTTTCTTGCAATTCTTCTGGCTGTTTACAGTTATCATGCCATCTTATTTCATTTGTGTTTCAGCAGTGAAAGGAAGGAATGAAGGGAGGGAAAAGAAAAAAAAGATACATGAAATAAAGTGTACCTTTAACAACACACCTGTTTAAATTGTTTGAGAACATTATGGCTCTGGGCTGTTCCTTTAATACTAGAGATGGGCTTAAGCCAGTTCAAAAAGTTCACTGTTCACATCAGACAAGAGGTTGTTTAAAATGTTTTAATTCAAACCTAACACCCTGCCTATCTGAAAGGGAAGTTTTAAATCAAAAAGTACCATGGGGTGTTCTAAAGAACCAGTAAAACCACGCCATTTAAATTTGAAAAGCTAAAGGGCTTTATAACTGTTCCTTCTTAGCCAGGTTGCCCTGACTAGCATGAACTTCAGCAAGTTTTTCACAGCATTCTCACAGGGGTCTTGCCCTAGAGACCTCAGCTATAACCAGATTTTTCCTGACTTCACACTCACACCACTTCTATTCTTCTGGTTCTCCTTTCCTGTGGCTTTCAGACTGAAATGGCATTGAAAAAAGGTGCACCATGCTTCAAAAGCAACTGAACAAGTAGCCGTGTTAAACTTCATAGTTTGAAGACACCTTTGACAAAAGACTTCTTCATACCATAGTGTGCCCAAATGGCATACCTGAGGGCCACTGCATAACTGAGGAATTCCCACCTTAGCTCCCAGGAGAACAGCATTGTCGATGCCACTTCTTACCTTCCTCCTATGAAGCCAGCTTGGTGACCTTGGGCTAGTCACAGCTCTCTTCTGAGCTCCCACAACCCCACCTACCTCACAGGGCATTCTGTTGTGGTGAAAAGAACACAAAGCTTTTTCAGCCTCTTTGAGTCCCTTAAATGGGTGAGAAAAGCGGGGTAGAAAAGCCAACTCTTCTTCCTTCTTCTTTTTCATATATTTAAAGTGGTTGAAACAGCTTGGAACAGGTTTGAATCTGAATTTCAACCACCTTGTCTGTTCTAAAAAGAAGTTTGAATAGAATAGAACTGAGCAGCATCCAGGTTGATTCAGAACAAATGGCAATTTTTAGGTTCGTGTTTGTTTGCAAAATTGATATTGCCGTTTTGATTAAATTACTTATGTTAAATATTCGTAACATTCGTTATTCATACTAATTTGGACATTTGTACATGGATCAAATGTTACAATATTTGTACATTGACATTCATACAAATACGAGTGTTTCCGGGAGTTGGGAAAGCGGCTGCGCCAGTCACATCTGAAATGGATCCCGAGTGCATTCTTTCAAAATTATGGTCTAGCTTTACTTTCTGGTAGCCCTGGGGTTTTGTTTTGAGTTCTGATTACATGCTGAAGAGGCAACCTACTTTTCCTTACTTGATAAACTTGAAACTGAAAAGCAACACACCGCTCTTCAGCAGGAGAAGAAGCTACAGGAGAAACTTCAAAGAAACCTGTTAAGTGCTTTGTTCTGCCCATAAGTGTACATATTTACACGGAAAGGCAAGGAGTAGACAAATGCTGTGTATGTGGATTCCATTTGGAAGCCTTTGCATTGTCTAGAGATGGCAACCAGAAAGAAATCAGAAACAAGTTGTCAAACATTGGAGTCACATCCCATTTCCACTTTTAAGGAAACAATTAAGATGAAGGAAAATGCTGAAATAACAGAGGCCCAGTTTTCCAGTTTTTTCTCCACATGGAAGTGAGATGGTGTTGGCACCATTGCTGCTGTTAACATACACAAATGAGGCCATGTCCCCACGTGCCATAGGAGGTGCCCATTGTCTCCTGCTATATTACTAGGTGTCACCACTGTTGGAAGTACCATTGCTGCGGGGCAGGATTTTGAACCCTGAATGGGGGAGCTTCTGTTAACTGAGATCAATTTTCATGTAAGTTTGCACCAAAATGTAGTTGAGCCTTTTTGCACCTTTGTTAGGTGCAGAGGCCAGCAAAATTCTGAGATAGGTCGGGGGTCCTGTACCAGTAGCATTAGCCTTGCCTCAGCAACAGCACCAAAAGGGATATGTGTCACTGTGGTGGCAAAAGGCAATGCAGTGTACAACTGCACCTGTGCCACTTGCAGCCGGTACTTAGTATAACTCTGGAGTATGAAAACATGCTCCACAGCTATCTGAACTAGCGGGCACTCCAGCATATGTGAAGATGCTTCCAAGATGAAAGCAGCTCTGCACAGTGTATATCTCCGTTTCTTAAAGTGCAAAAAGATCCAGAGGCTCCATTCAAATGATGGAATCAATCTTTCACTTGGCTCAGATGGCGAAGACAACTGACAAATGCACAAACTTGTTCTGCCTGGCTTCTGGATCACCACTGAACATAAGAACATAAGACAAGTCCTGCTGGATCAGGCCACAGACCATCAGGCCATTTTCCCTTCCCACTTGCAGTCACTGTTGTTTTCATATGTATCGTTATTGTTTTAATATGTTTGATTGTAAACGTTTTTACTTGCCCTGAGACCTCTGGGTATAGCAAGGGATAAAAATGCAAATCAGTTATTCAATCAATCAACAGTATAGTATCCTGTCCCACACGGTGGCCCACCAATTGCTTATGGGCATCTCAAGCAGAAGACGAGGGCAAAACCTTCACCTGCTCTTGAATCCCAAAAAATGGTCTTTAGAGGCATCCTGCTTGTCTCTTCAACTTGGAGGCAGTTCCTAGGCATCCATTTTAGTAGCCATTGATGCACCTGTCATCCATGAATTCATCTAAATCTTTCTTAAAGTTATCTAGGGACCAGAAATTCACTCCAAATTAGAGTCACATTCCAGCAAAGAGATCACAAGATAGAGAGGGTACAATCCAAATGGCATGGGATAGAGGAAGCAATTCATGTCCCCTATGGCAACTCTGAAAAAGAAGTGAATATACTGGCTTGGGGAAAATAGTTCTTCCAATTCACTCTCAATTAGGGGTGTGCACAAATGCATTTTTTGTATTTGAATTCTAGTTGATTCAAATATTCGAATATTCAATTCAATTCAAAATTTGAAAGTCCAGATTTTTGAAAATCCAAATAGAACATCATATATCACATCAAAATTGTGCTTATAATATGGGATGCAAACATGATGTAAACGCAATAAAAACGGGATGCGTGCGAATTTAAAAATCAGATAGGAATGTTCCCAACATTCGCATTTTTTAGTATGAATTGAATTTTTGAAAATCCAAAATCCGTTCAAATTTGGATTCTCGAAAATCCAATTCGAATTCAAATGTTGATATTCATCAAATTTGAATCAGATTTTCAATTTTTTGAATATCCGTGTACATCTGTACTCTCAATGTAGGACCTTTCAGTTGATAGGTTGGTGTCACGAACAATTAACCAGCGACAGGCGGTGGGGAAAAGGTCAGTGAAAAAACACACTCAAAGAATACCCACACACCAAATACACCCAAAGAAAAAACAGCCACCACCCCTATACTTAACTTCTGTGCGACACTGTTAAAAACATGACTAGCACTGGTCTTTCCAAGAGCAATATATTATGCATCATTCCACATATTGCAAGTACAGTACTGTGAGCACCTCAACAAGCAGAGCAATCTCAGGAAGAAGGAAGATATTGGTAAACACTGGCAAAGATATTTATTTTAATAGTGGCCATTTTGCGGACTGTTTGGTGGACATGGCACCCTGGAAAGCTGTTCAACAAGGGAGGATTTGTCAGGTAGCAGCAAGCCTCAGTGTTCATTTTCAACTCATCTTTTCTCCTTGGTTTGCAGCACTTAATTGTATGAAGCCTCTGGGCCAACATTTACTGAGCAAATTAATTACCAGAGCGGTGACAGAGAACTCCATTTGGCGAGCAGCTATTTTTCTGCAAGAGCCTAATATATGCCACATTCGGAGGAGTAAGCGCCACCATTCTGCAATTCTTCTAGCAGAATGCCACAAAGATAGGGAGGCAATTTGAATAATTCAAAGATCTGACGTTGCTACAGGGTGATTGAAGAGTTGGGGGCTTGGGCAGAACTACCAAAATCAATTATTCCTTTTGCCGACTCCAAGACATACTATTGTGATACAAATTAGAAGTTTATCTCTCTGCTCCCTGTGTGAGAAGGAATTTATTTTATAATCTCATCTGTCATCTCTTCTTTCTCTTCCTCACCCCAACAAGAGAGAAAGCCAGTAAGTCGGAAATGTAAAACAGCATGTCAGAAACTCTCTGGTAGCTGCTGTTGAGTCACCTTCAGGTTCTCTGGAATAATGGATCTCAAGCTGTGATATATAGAGGTGAGGAGAGGTGCTGCTGGAAAGGTGCAGTGAGATTACCAGGTCTTCTGTAATGCCTACAACTGTGTATCTTGGCTAGACAAGAAGACAGAGAGTAATAACACACACCCAACTTTTTCTAACAATCAGCTGCATGCCAACTCTTCCCAGAAAGGTTGCATCATACAGTCATTTTTTTTTTAAAGTTCTATAGTTCTAGAGAAGGTGAATCTCTTGTACTATATGCATCTCTTTCATGTCACTTCCAGAATTTGGAAGCCTATTTGACAATGCCTGCTCCTCATTGCATTACCACTCTCATGGGCATTGTATTTCTGACTGGATGCAACTTCCCCATCTCTGGACCTTTCCACACAGGGCTGGTACACCAACCCAGCAGACCCACTGGAATGCCTTGTCTTCAGTGCAGACTGCTGTACAGGGAAGAATGCTGTGTCCGCATGGGATAAGGTGTCAGATCGGGCTATGGCTTGAAAATACTGCCATAGCCTATTCCAACCATGAACCCTTTGTAACTGGCCAGTGTAGTGTTCCAGGCTGGTATACCAGACCAGCCACCTGTGTGCAGATGGCACCAGAATGAGATGGCTTGCTCTACCAGGGTCAAGAAGCCTGGCACCATTTCATCGGGCACCTAGAAGCAGTGCCAGTCAAAACAACCCCAGCCAGCAACTATGGAGCTGGGATCAGATACCTGCCTGAACATGAATCTGATCACTATATCCAACTAAGGTCTGACCCAGACAGGTCAGCGTCAGAGGCCCTTCTGTTGCTGTGCCACCTCACCACCACCCCACTGCCACTGTTCAAGGAGACTTACCTGGTTCTTTGACATCCTGTACAAAAACTGAACACAGGTCCCATGGAGATATATTTTCTGCACTTGGTGGCTTCCCCCAACAAAATGATCTCAGCTAGGGAAGGCCAACACTCCCCTTCATTCACATGAGGAAGACTGCTGCACTTGTAGCACTCTTTCTTCTTCCAGAGTAGATGTTACCTGGGTCTTCCTGTCTTCCCTTAGTTCCCATCATCCTGAACATTCTGCATAAAGAAGGTAGTACCTCCTTTACAGGTATCAGTCTTCTGTACTGAAGAATGGTAACCATCTTCTCTTCTCTTGGATGGAATCTGCTGTTTGAAGGACCTTACAGTTTAGTCCTATCTCAGGGATGATGGTGCCGCTTGAAGGCCCAGGCCTGGGATTCGCTTTAATGGGGCGCCCGGCCATGCAGCCAGTTCCCCATTAACGCTGACAATGGCGCCGCAAGAAGGCCCAGGTGGGAATTGAGAGCTGGCCAAAGCACCACTCGAAGTGGCCAGGCAGGCACCATGGCAGCCTAGCCAGGGTGGTCCAACACCCACCCACATGTCACCCACCACAGGAGCCCTCAGCCTTCTTCCGAAAAGGTAAGGGAGGCTTGGGTGCACCAGGAGGGGACAGGGCCCATGCCTTACCTTCTCCTTGGAACACCGTCTGCAACAGTAATGGCGCCTTAAGCCACATCATTATTTGTTGTGGAGGGAGGAGGGGACGTGGACTTATTTTAAAATTTTAGATCACCCAATTGGCTGGTTCGCCAATCCCAGGGTGGTCTAATTTTCCACGCCTCATCCAATCTAAATACAGAATATTTCTAGCAATTTTTGTTATTGTCTAGAGCAATTCTGTATCACTCTATATCTTTTTTTTTTCCACTCAGGTTTAGGTGATTGCCAGACCCTGCGTTCTCTTAAAGGGGCCACTACTGCTCAGGGATTCTGAGAAAGGAAATTAATCTTCTTGAAGCCCCCTTGACAAGCAAATTGAGCAGAGGAAGAGACCACTCACTCAATATCCCTAGCCCTTTCTGCACTGGGCCTTATTCTGGATTAAATCCCAGATCAGAACCCAGCTATCTGCCTGCAGGCTGGTGCAAGAGGCTGCTGTTGTCTGCACTAGCATACAAATGGCAGAGCTCTGTTCTTGGATATTATCTGGAATAAGGGGCAGTGCAGAAAGGGCCCTTCACTCAATAAAATGTGTTTATTCCATGACAAGGAATGGCTAAAAGTTTGTTCACTGTCTGTTAACAAAAGAATATTAGACAAGAACATAAGAAATGCTCCACTACATTAGACCCACTGCTTTCACAGTGGAGGCAGAAATAAGTGTGAAGAAGTCATGTTGCTTAGATTATACCAGGCCAATAAGTGCCAAACAGGCCCTAAGGCCGCAATCACATAGTTAAAAATAGAAAAATAAAACATCTCTGTGATAGCTAACCAAGAGAGATGGTTTGCAGGTGGGATCATTCACTTCCATCATCTCATCAACATTCTGGGCTGCAAAAGGTGGGCTGAAGATGGGATGAGAACATGAAGGCCACACACAAACATCTTGAAGGTTCTTCTTCTTCTTCTTCTTCTTCTTCTTCTTCTTCTTCTTCTTCTTCTTCTTCTTCTTCTTCTTCTTCTTTCTCTGTGAGATCCTGGCTAAGAAAAAAAGATGCATTCAAAGAAAGAACAGTGGTGCTTATAACCACTGGTCTCTGTTCTGAGGCCCAGGACTATGGCCCTGTCCCCAAAAGACTTATTAGCCCCTCTCGGCTTCCTCTGCCGTCACTCTGTTATAGCTGACTTTAAAAGTCCCCTCCACTTCCAGAATAAGCGTCCCCATGGTAGCCGTGATGTAAACGGACTTTCCGTCCCCATGGTAGCCGTCTTCTCTTTCGGGGCATCTTTTCCCCCCTGCCCCCTCTCTTGTTAAAAGGAAAAATAGCCAGATCTCCGTCTCCTGAAACGGCTTCCCGCCCCTAGAAAAGGCAGATGATCGCTCATTCATTCACTTTCAGCACTTACTTTCACTCAGTTCTCTGTTAGAAAAGGCTTTCTGCCCCGGCAAAGTCAGCGGCTGCAGGCATTGACAGCGCGATCCTTCGCTCATTCTCTTTTAAGGCTTTCACAGATCACTTGATAACAATGTTGCAATTCTGAGCAATTCTGGCTCTTTTTACAAAGGAAAGGAAGCGAACCTGCTGCATTTCTCAGATGTGTGAATGCTTTTTGGCTGTGTGTGCAGGCAAGCAATCCTCGCTCCTTTTGCCATGGAGCGTCCTCAAGGCAGATATAGCGAGCAAAACTTTCCTAAGCTCCCTAAGCGCCTTGTAAAGCCTGGAATGGGGCCGCTCAGAGGCAAAAGAAGAGTTCCAGCAGACTTTCAATTGCATGGGGACAGGGCCTATGAGCTACTTAAGGGATCCTTGAGTTTTCCAGCCCCACCATGGTCATGGCATGCCATGCATCTCATCGTCCGTAGTCACTCGGAAGTGGTGAGGATACAGCTGCTGGCCTGGGGGCAAGAGTGTCAGGGTGTGCACAAATGCAACTTTTGGGATTTGATTCGAATTGAATACCTGAAAATTCAATTCAATTTGAATCTTTAAAATTCAAATTTAACCAAATTCTATTCAAGTTAAGCAAATTCAAATCTATTTGCTCAATTTTTTTATTAGAATTTGTACTTACGAATGTTGACAACATTTGTATGTGCCCGTATGCATCATTACACATTCCATATGCATCCGTACATGTCTGTATGCATTCCATAGTTATCCCATATGCAACTTGTTTTTGTCCCATATGGATCTGTACATATCGTACGGATGCTGAGAAGATGCGTACATCCAAGTACACATTGTGTACGTATCTGTACACAGACGAATGTCCAGAAAATTCGAACGAATAGATTCAAAATTCAAAATTCGTTCAAATGTTTAAATTCAAATTTATGGACATTCAATTCAAATTCAAATGTTGAAATTTGGATGAATTCAATTGAATTTTGAATACCTTTGAATATCGGTGCACATCGCTACAAGAATGTGGAATGGAAACTGGGCTGCCCAGTGCAGGCAGGAGATGGAACAAAGTGGGCAGAGGATGGGCCAATGGAGATGATCAAGCCCATGGTCCTCTGGGTATGGCAGCATCACATTCTCACAACAGGCTTAAGCACAGGAAGACTATATACACCAGCAAGTGTAGTGGCAAATGATGCACGCTGACCTGATGTAAGGCGACAGAGTATTATACTGGAAGCCCCTACCACAAGAGTCCCCATTCACCTCTGCCTGCCTGCTCTTGAGTAAATAACTGAGTTTAAGGCAACATGCAAAAGCTGAAGTGCTCAGAATCCAGAAGGATAATGCTTGATTCTCTTTGAATGAGATCCCTGCCTTGCAAGATTTCTCTCTTGCAGAGTTGTCATCTGCAATTTAGTAGAGGTGATGGACAGAGGAGGGAATGTGACCCTTGACCTCTCACTGCCAGCAGTACTGGTCACCAGTGAGACAATCAAAAGGAGTTAGTGCTCTCTGTAATTCTTCGTTTCTATCTCTTCTTCAGTTCTTACGAGTGAGAACGTTAGTACAGGCAAATGACAAGCCAACCTCAGTGGCAGGATTACGAGTTCCCGGGCTGCAGTGGCTTTAGACAAGAAATTGTAAGTGCCATTGGAAAGACAGCAAGACAACAGTTTGCTCCTTGCACTGTGACCAGGCACCAATATATTCAGTGTCCCTTCTGATTCAGTGAATGTGGCTTGCTACAACAACAGCTTTTCTGAAAGGCTAGTTGGCCCTGTGCCCATAGAGTGACACACAAGTAGCTCTGGGGGTCCCCCGATGTACCTGAGCCTGCTATTATGAAAAGACAGTTTTCACTCTCAGAGCTGATAAGAACATAAGAACAGAAGAGGAACTCTGCTGGATCAGGCCACAGCCCATCTAGTCCTGCACCCTGTTGCGCACAGAGGACCACCAATTGCCCCTGGGCATCTCAAGCAGAGGAACCAGAAATGCTCTGGTGTATCGCAAGCTTTGGATAAGGAAAGAAGCAAAACTTCTACAGAGTAATAGCTCAGTGGATTCTTCCTACTGGGTACTTTCCGAGGCGGGGCATTACTGGACACCCACCAATATGCCCTGAAAAAAAAAAGGAAATTGCTTCTGATAGAGCAGGCAGGTGCAAGGCACTAGCTCATGCAGGGAAGAGGAAGTGGGGTGGTGGGGAGAGGGAAGGGAAGGGAAGGGAAGGGAAGGGAAGGGAAGGGAAGGGAAGGGAAGGGAAGGGAAGGGAAGGGAAGGGAAGGGAAGGGAAGGGAAGGGAAGGGAAGGGAAGGGAAGGGAAAGTGAGAGAGGTGAAGTATTGCAAACCTAAGAGGAGCCCTGCTGGATCAGACCATACCCCATCTAGTCCAGCATCCCATCTCATACTAATTGCTTCTGGCTATTCTCAAGCAGATGACAAAGGCAAAACCTAATGATTGGGAAAGGGGCCTTTGCTTGCATTGAGCTGGGCCTGCTCAACTGAGTTGAGTTGCTGAGGATCAAATCTCCCTGCAAACCTACACGCCCCTCCCAGCGGTCTTCCCCTGAGTCTCCACTTCCGATTTTCCAGCAATAATGTGCTTACTCACCTTATGGACAGAGCTACCATCATTGCTCCATCCACCATGCATGTGTGGAGGCCAAAACAGAGGACTGCACATGTGCACTGGTGGCGGCATTCATGTCCAGGTATTCAGTGCTGGCTGAACATCTGGATACTCATGTCACTAATATGTGCAAAGAGTCTGACTAGCAGGTGATAATGCCAGAGAAGCAATACTCTGGATTATTGCACGCTAGTGATATATCTGGCCTTGATCTGGAAGTGGCTCAAGACCAGCCTTGAAGGCTTCTAAGTTCCCGTCAGGGGTTCTTCAGCCATGCACCCAGGAATGGTGTTTTTCTAGTGCTGCTTCTGGGCTGGCAGGCCACAGAGAGACTATGTGAACCCACAGGACATGCTTTCTGCATGCCCTTTCTTGACTGGAAAACTATCACTAGTGGATTACTTTCCTGGGTAAATAGAGGTTGGCACTCAGAAGGGCATCCAGAAGTGTTGAGTGAGGATTCATCAGGCCTCTCTGGGTATCTGAAACATGAGCAAATCTCTCTTTGATTCACAGTACCCTGAGCCAGGTCAAAGAGGATTTGCTGCATGTTTTGGACATCATAGAAAACCAATTAATCTGGAAATGCTGTTTTGGGGGCACTTCCAGGCACACTTGCATGCACTATTTGCAGCACAGCAAAGGTGTTATCAGCCCACTCGCTAGACTAAAGAATCCTTTGGGAAAGATGATGTGGAAAGAAAATTACTGGTCACTTTGCTGATGTGTTCTCTTCATCTGAAGGTGGACTGAAGCTGGATTAAACCTTAGGTGTGACCACAGCCCAAGATGCTCTAGAATCAACACACAGTCAGTGCAATAGCCAGATTTGCTGATGATGCCAACGTTGTGCATCATTGTGCATGCGTACAAAGTCATTGCAGAGGCACAGATGTGTGTTGTGGCTCTTTGCGCCTATGAGATTATTCTGCACATTTGCACACTGATGCCTGATGACACATTATGCTTCCACTCCCACAGAAAGAGCAGTAATAATGGAAGCCACACTTCCGTGAATGGTGAGTTCCCTGCACATACATTTATTTATTTATTTATTTATTTATTTATTTATTTATTTATT
>MTQE01003428.1:31249851-31260115 GCA_014337955.1 Aspidoscelis marmoratus | reverse complement strand
TCCGGAAGTTGCAGCTAGTGCAAAATGCAGCCGCTAGAGTGCTGACTGGACAGCTAGCCGGACACATATCAGGCCGGTTCTAAAAGAATTGCATTGGCTGCCAATTCACTACAGGGCCCAATTCAAGGTGTTAACTCTGACTTATAAGGCCCTAAATGACTTGGGGCCCAAATATCTAAAGGAATGCCTTTTCCCATACTGACCTACCCGTGCCTTGAGATCCAAGGAAGTGGCCCTCCTGGTGTCCTCCTAGTGGTGGGCATCCAAGAGAGAGCATTTTCTGTGGTGGCCCCCAGACTGTGAAATGGTCTCCCCACTGAGGTGCGCCATGCCCCTTCCTTGTTATCATTTAGGAAGGCTATAAAGACATACCTTTTTGCCTTGGTCTTTGGCTAAGGTTAGTTATTATGAATGCACTATTGAGTGCACGGCTTAAATCTGTTGCATTTTTAAGGAGTTTTTAACTGTGTACCTTATTTTAATTTGTATCTTGTTTTTAATATGTTGTTTGATCCGTTGTTACCCACCCAGAGACCTTCGGGTATGGGGCGGGATAGAAATGGAAATAAATAAATAAATAAACAAATAAACAAATAAATAAATGAGACAAAAAGGAAAGGAAATGAGGCAGAAAAACACCTTTATTGCCATTCATCTAATACAGTTTTTGATAATATGACAATTATTAATATCTTTATTAATCTTACGTTATGAATTTCCCCCTAATTCTATCATCACAACAACCTTAGGAAGTAGGCCAGCTCCAGACTCTGGGCAACTATCAGGCTAGCAAGATATAATCCAGACTATTGGAAATGTGCATTTCTACTACCAAGCATGTGCAGTCATCTGTCTTGGCTCCCACACATGTGCAGTGGACAGAAATGATGGTGACTCCCCCCACAAAGGGAAATAATGGCGTTATTGCTGGGAAACTCACCACCAGTACTGGGCTTTATAGAAACAGATGATTGCTCCTTTTAGGTGCAACATAGTGGAGCTATGGTGGGGTTGCCACAGATATGTGTGGCAACCTCAGCACAGCACAACCATAATGAAACTATATTTCCACAATCTGGGGGCAGACATCAATAAGACTAACAATGATTACTGACCAAATATAACTCAATGAAATACACTGTAGGAACAGAATTTGAAATGGATTTGCTAGCTCTATGTTCAAAATAAAACTGCTTTTGCTAGTGCAGAGGCTGCCAGTTGGGTCTTGTGGAGAGCATGCCGGACTCTTTAACTGGAGGTCTCCCAGTTAGATTCCACACTCCTCCACAAAGCCAGCAGGCAAATGACTGATGGTCCATGCAGAAAGTCCCAGTATGCCTGGAAAGCAGCTATGTCAGCTTTTGAGTGTATGAAAGTTAAATCTATGACTATTAGGACATGTATGGAAGCCTTGTGTTCAAAAGCAATGCACTGGGGAAAGAAAGGACAGTTTATTATTTTTATGTTAGCTGGTATTTTTTAATCAAAAGCCAGACCAATGTCTTGTGTTATACCAAATTTGGTATTAGAATAGAATCAGAGCATCAGCAAAAGATCATGGAAATGAAGTGTTATGACACAGCAAGAGCATACGTGTGAAGTGTGATACCAGAGTGGATGCCTAGGTGCTGCCCCCAGGTTGGAGGATACATAGGATGCCTCCCAAGGATATCTGAGAGGGATTGCAGAGCAGGGGAAGTTTTGTCTTTGTCTTCTGCTTGATCTGCCCTGAAGCAATTGGTGGGCCACTGTGTGAGACAGCGTGCTGAACTAGATGGTCCGTGGCCTGATCCAACAGAGCTTCTCTTATGTTCTTATGACAAAGTTTGGGTCTGGCTGTTGACACGCGCTACAAATTCCAAGTGATTTGTAGTGGGAGCAGTGAAAAAAAAAAGACTCCATTTTACTTCCAGTTAAAATTTCAGTAAAGCTGCCAATGGAAAATGAATTCTGCCCAAGAGACTTTGTAGGGAAAAGAAATGTCAGGTAGGTATGTTAATTTTGTTGAGCTTGGTGCCTTATACTAGTAGCAGTGAATTTGCTGTTTAAGCAAGTTGGTTGGAAGGTTCATATTTGTTCAGCTAACGTTTCCACTATTATATAGTTTCTCCTTTTGTTAATAGAGTGGGTACTAATGTAACTCTGTCCATTTCTAAAATGATCAACATTACAAAAAGTGATGTGAAAAAAGACAGAAGCATTTACAAAACAATAGAATAATTCACTTTAGGGCTTATCAAATAAATTCTTCTGCAGTTTTTTGTTTTGCTTTCAGCAGCAGTATCAAATCTAGTTCCATTTAGATACTAATGTTATCAGTTAAGAATTGCCTGGCAACACACTATAAATAATAACACTGGGCTGCAATTTTGCTGATGTCCTTTTGAATGAATTTAAGGAGTTTATGTGAAATGAATGGAGGAAAGGTGAATGATTTGTGAGGAGGGAATTGGAGTAGAGGGAATGTACCACAACTACATCGTAAGGGCTAGTAACTTATTTATTATTTACATCTCTATCCCACCCTGTACCTGAAGGTCTTCAAGGTGGACTATGATAGTGTCATATTAAAAATAGATAAGAAATATTAGTAAAACAATGGTGGTGCCTGTACGGGGAGGGAATTTTGTTCCCTCAGCCAAAGGCCAGGGTAAGGAGGTACGTCTTCACCTATCTTCTGAAGCAAGCAAGCAAACAAACCAAGATCTTTAGTTATTTTAATCTGTTTGCCTACCTGGATGACTCAGCCATAGAAGTGCACACTAGGCCAGTTACTTACTTGTCAGGTAAACCTGTTTCATGGAGTTTCTGTGAAGTTAAAATGATAAAATATAGAATGGTCTACACAGTTTTGGATCCTTTGAAAGGAAGTCTCAGTATGAAACAATCAATCTAAGGCTATGGTCATACTTTCACTTTGAACCTTCTTCAGTCCATCTTCAGGTCTAACTGCTCACACCTTTTCATTTCTATTTGTTTTATTTGTGGACTTTCCACCCTCCATTTGGACTTTCCTGAGTGGAAGTCCACAAATAAAATGGATATAAATGAAAAAGAGTGAGCAGTCAGACCTGAAGATGGACTGAAGAAGGTTTACAGTGAAGGTGTGACTATGGCCTAAGCAGACCTTCCCCCTTTTTCCACACAGTCAAAGATCCTGATCTTCAAGATCCAAAATCTTTGAGATGGGGTCCTCCTGGAGCTCCAGATCTTGAAGATGCCTGAAGACCCCATTGTGAACACCTTTAATCAGGTCCACACAAAATCCAGATTTAAGGGCCTGAAAGACCCATTAAATCTGTATTTCCCCTGCCCTTGTTGGGACACGGTTTGCAGATGGGGCCTTCAATGGGGTCCAGGTGAGGACAAGGCCAATCAGGTACTAATCGGTTCCTAATGGGGTCTTAGAAGGGTTCTAAGCCCTAGTGGGAAAAGGCCTTTGGCTGTTTTCACACTTGGCAGTGTCTAAGCCTAGGAAGTGGTCCAGGGCCTCCCTTCTACAAGGGAGGTGGTGCAGTATAGAGGGAAGCCCAGCTCAATCCCAGAATGCCTAGAGTGGGATAGGGCACCAAAATGGCATCTACCCTGTTCTACTGGTAGGCCTTGGCAACCGTGGTGCTGCTGGAAGTTGCATGCCACTGATAAAGGCCCTCCAGAGAACTTTTACTCCTGGCCTCTGGGCCCTGGATGCCAGTTGCAAGTGCTGGGTTCAGCCTTTAGAATCCACAGCTGGGGCTGGAAAACAAAGCAGTTGGAAATATGGATATCTGTATCCCACTCCGGTGGCAACATGTCGCAGTTTGTATGCCCTGGCCTGGGATACAGAAGGTAAGTGTGGAAATGGCCTTAGGTAGCCTCTGGATGATGGGCAGAGTGGGCAGGTTCTTCCACTCCTTACCAGCTCCAGAGTCTCTTTCACAAATTTAAACACCCTTTCTTTAATCCAGTTCCAAGAACCCTTACAGCACTTCAATGGGGAAATTTGCCTCGTCTTCCCATGTGGGTGCACAGAGGGGGGGGGAGGTGGCTGAGGAAGTGGTGGTCCTCAATCAGGGTATGCATCTGATGACTTCTCACTGTCATGTAGTTCCCATGCTCCTGGCTTCATAGGATGCTACTAGGGAAATAAGCTAAACTTCAACTAGCCCTAGTACCATTGCCTCTTATTAAGGGGGAACAACTTCCAAGCAGCAGATGAAGCTAAAACTTGCATTTAGACAAAATCTAGCCCTGCAGGACCATAGGCAGAATTAATAGCAAGTTCCCAAGAAGGTTTAAAATTTTTCTCTGAAGAGGCCTAGGAAGGTTTTGCAAATGCAGATTTAATCCATGCACCAAAAAAAAAAAAAAAAATCCAAAACAGCAATATTTATTTCAGCTCTCCTTTCAAGCTTCACAAAGCTAGACAGATAGACGGATCGATGGGCAGACAGGTTGGGAACTGCGTCCTTGAATTCCAGACCGGTGTTCTATTTTCAAAGCACTTAGGCCTCCCTCTGAACTGATAACTGATTAATGAGCTGCACTGGCTGACATTTTATTTGAAATTTCCCAGGCAGGGGGAAAAATGTAAAGAGCTCAGCATGGAGAGCAAGGCTGCTTTTTGGCTTACCTGCCGACTCTTTGCATCTTGCCAACTGTCAGGATGGCTTTTGGATGTGAAGCCATGAGTGCCAAGGTTAAAAAACACCAGATATCTAGTGTTGATTAAATTCTGAGCCAGCTCCTTGGAGTACACAGGAATGTGTGGTAGTGGTTGCTAGGCTTAGACTCTGATTATACAAAAAGACCATTGATTGCTCAGAGGTGTCAGCATCATCCGTGAGACTCTTGTGCCACTAAAGGGACAAAAAGCAGAAAGGATATGCTGCAGTTATGTATAGTCACCCTTCCTTCCTTCCTTCCTTCCTTCCTTCCTTCCTTCCTTCCTTCCTTCCTTCCTTCCTTCCTTCCTTCCTGCCTTCCTGCCTGCCTGCCTGCCTGCCTTTTTCTCTTTCCTTTCAGTCAAGGGCATGTTTCCATTGTCAAGTTTTATGTATGACAAAGAAGAAGAGTTGGTTTTTATACCATGCTTTTCTCACTCATTTAAGGGGACTCAAAACAGCTGACAAACCCTCTGTTCTTCTCCCCACAACAGACACTCTGTGAGATAGGCAAGGCTGTGAGAGCTCAGAAAGAGAGCTATGACTAGCCCAAGGACACCCAGCTGGCTTTGTGGAGGAGTGCAGAATAAACCCACTGACTTCGAGATAAGAGTCCAGCACTTGAATGACAAGACCAAACCATTGTATTAATGTAATTTTGAACAGGGCCAGCCTGCCACAGAGTTAGTTTATTGCAGTTCTCCTAACCTAGTGATTCCCAACTGGGGATACACATACTGTATCTCTAGGGGTACAAACCAGGGCATTTAGGTGTATGAGAAAGACCCCACATTGAATAATGGAAGAGAAAGACACTTGCAATTACAACATATAAACCTGAAACAACATCAGCTATTATGAAGGGAGCAAATTATGGAAATGGACTTCCAAGGATTAAGCAAGTGAAACAACTAATCCTAGTTTTGAAATCTATTGCTCTCATAATGTGGATACCCAGTAAGCAACATTTTGCTGGAATGGAACTCTCCTTGTTATAGAACATCTACTAGTCATCAAATAGGCATGTGCATGAATAATCAAAATATTCGTTATTCGGACAAATTTGGACACTCATATATGAATAATTCGGACATCCGTATACATATGCATACAGGATAAAATGGGATGCGTACAGATGCGTATGAGATTTGTATCACTGGATACGTATTGAATATTCAAATGCATAGATAAAAATGTATTCGTATTGGTTCGAATGTCCAGACATTATTTTTTCTTTATTCGTACAAACTCAAATATTCAAATATTTTATTTGAATTTAATGTCGAAAATTGCCTTCATTTACACCCCTATCATCAAACCTTTCAAAGCAACAGAACCAAGAAGCTGACAATCAAGGTTTAGAAAGTGGCAGGACAGAGGCAAGGAGAAAGACAAGCAAGGTAAGAATTGCATACCACTGGAAAGAAACAGAAAAGGCAAGAAATAAAAGGCATTTCTGTGTGCTTAGGGATTATTCTGGTCAGTAAAGAGCTGGTGGCCAGCACGCAATGACATGTACATTATGTCAAACAGTTCCTTGGGTGTTTTAGCAGCTCTTAGGCAGTAGCCAGCACTGAAAACAGAGTCAAGGGAGTTTCTTGTCTCTAAATTGGAAACGTCATTTGTGCTGAGAATACAGATTTTAATACCAGCCCGCCTGCAGGTCAGTACAATGAAAGATTCATCCTTAATAGCATTGCACTAAGGGTTTGCCACAGGAAACTGCTCTCCTTCTATCCCCCAGTGCAGACTTTGCTGAAGTCTCTTTTCCTTGCATTTTTATGGCACCGTCTAGAGCCACATATCTGATGTGGCAGAAATGAATGTCAGAGACAGAGACACATTTTGCAACTTCTTCACCAGACACAGTGTGTCACCAGGGGGTCTGCTGAAATTGTTAATTGCTAGAAAGGGAAACACGCATAGCTGAAGAAGGGGAAAATAGATTCAGATTTGGGGGAAACAAATTTTGGGAATAGGGTCAGGTCCTGTTCAAGACCTGTTCTGGAAGCTGCAAAGCGTGTGATGCTAAGCATGATCCTGGAACTATCCCTTCATTCCTTCCTGCGTGCAGTCCAGAATTCACCCATGTTCCATAAACCACTTTGGTGAATAATAATGAACTTTCCAAATGTTCATCCCAACTTAATTTCTAAAAACAGAACTGTGCAGGACTCCTTCCAGACTGAAAACCGCTTCTAGATGTCTTCCTATTTTAGAGCAAACATATGAAGGTCAATTGTCCATGTTCAGAGCCACCTTGCTTTCCAACAAATCTAGGGATTAATAGATAACCATATCCGGTCCAGGGGCCTTTTCACACTTTGGTGAATGGGGAAGTCCATGGGACTTTCCAGAGCCCAGCGATATTTCAACAGGCTCTTGAAGATGGCCCAGTTCTGGGGACATTTCTGGAGGCTGGCTGAAATATGCCCAGTCTGCATCATTGAAGAAGAAGAAGAAGAAGAAGAAGAAGAAGAAGAAGAAGAAGAAGAAGAAGAAGAAGAAGAAGAAGAAGAAGAAGAAGAAGAGTTGGCTTTTCTACCCAGCTTTTCTCACTCATTTAAAGGGACTTAAAGCAGCTGACAAAGCTTTCTGTTATTCTCCCTATAACAGAACACCCTGTGAGGTAAGTGGGGCTGGGAGAGCTCATAAGAGAGCAGTGACTTGCCCAAGGTCACCCAGCTGGCTTCATGGGGGAGAACAGCATCAAACCTGGCATTCCCAGGTAAGGGTCCGGCTCCCTAAGCACTAGACCAAACTGAAGCTGGGGAACTTTTGTTGCTCAGCTTTGAAGGTAGGCTGGATTGGACCAACCATTGATGGCTGCCAACCTGCTCCATCCTGCCAAGTGCCCTCTTCAGGCCAGGGGTGTTCCCCACTGTGCATGCCATAAGGGTACATGCATAATGATACTAATGCCTTACAGGTATCACTCCTGGCCATTGCTCAACAACATCTGGAGTATTTTTGTTGGCTTTTACATCCATTTATGAAGCAACAGAGCTGTCAGTCTCAATAATACATTTTTGCATTCCTTTAAGAAACTTTCTTCTGCCCTATCCAGATGCTTGTTAAACTATTTAAAACAAGGACTTTTGCTCTTCATTTTTACAAGAGAAATAAATCAGCCAGGATTTAATGACAAAAAGGATATGATTTGCCCAGAACCATACATGAAGACTAAGGTGCAGGTTAATGAAGATAAAGAGGGGAAATGAAAATTTGAAAGCTAATAAAAATGATTCAGCAGCCAGCCATAAAACTTTTAACTGGTCACCTGACTTGCACATTTTTCTGTGAAACAATGAAACAAGCAAGCTGGGATTCTGCAGAATATCTTGCTGGAGATATGAAATGATAACAGTGTCTCCTCCTGAAAACAAAAAAATCAGGGCATGTTGAACTGAAAGGAGACAAAGAGGATGAATATAAATTCAAGACTGAACAGCTGTTAATAGGGCACACCCACCTTGTACTCAGACTGTAAGAAGTTGAGAGGCTTTCTTCTGTCACCAAGGATCGAGGATAAGAAGTGCCATTATGTCTTGGCTATGTTGGGTTTGCTACGTGCATCTGTGGCAACCCCAACATAGTCCCATGACATTCTGTTCCAGGAAAACCCAACCCTGAATGCTTGTTATTCCACAGTAGAATTGGATCCTCCCTGTCTGGATGCTGCCAGTGAGAGCCACCATCTTGAATGCGGCCCAAAAAAGGTGGCTGCACACATGCAGTGGTGGCAATTGTGCACTTCAGGTATTTGGTGCTATCAAAATACCCAGATATGTGTGTCACTATATCACACACAGAGATCAGTCCTGTGTGGCATAGTCAACAAGAGATTATTCCAGAAGGGTTTAACTCCAGAATATTGCTTGTTTTCATGATTTCTGGGTGGCATCTGAAGGCGGCCCAACATTTTTTAGGCAAATTCATGGTCATGGGGAGTGTTCTGATTATCCTATCTCTAGGACTATCCTTAAGGCCTACTTCCTGGAAGTCTCTCACTAGTAGAAAAAAGACCTGAATAAAATGGGTAGTGGCTGAGGTAAAAGTAGGAGGAGAAACAATGACAAGCCTTAGCTTTGTGTTCTCCATCCAATTCACTCCAAGCTCAGACTTTCATACATAAACATTGTCCTCCATTCAAAAAATAGGCCTGTCCCTCATTTCTGTCTTCCATGTAAGCTTGCACGCCATTACTCCTGTTAACTACCTAGGGCAAAACACAAAGGGGCAAATGACAATCAACCAGAAGTAGGGATGTGCACGAATATTTGAAATATTTGTTATTTGGATGAATTCAGACATTCATATACGAATCAAATGTTCAGACATTTGGATTTCTGAATTCGAATACAAATATCGCGAGTAATTCATACGAATAATGGGATGAAAATAGCATACAGGTACGTACGAGATGCATATGTGCCCGTAGAGATACAAATATCTGAATTATTCGTACAAATGCATTTGAATGTATTTGTATTGATCCTTATTTGTACATATTTGGATTTTTGAATATTCGATTTGTTACAAATCAAATGTTGAAAATTGCATTCATGCACACCCCTGACCAGAAGTTCCATCTCATGATATTTTGCTGCTAGATGGAACAGACAGGATGCTTTGCTTTCCTATTTCCTGTTCAGAAGCTGGCTGGATTGGCTTGTTGATTCTTGCTTCAGTGCTGGCAAGAGGATAGTGCCATGGCAAATGACACATCCAAATGTGACGAGTCATTTACCATGGAAGTCAGGGCAGCCTTGGTATCACATAAACCTGAAGAAAGTTGAATACCTAGGGCAGTTAGAAGGAACAGCCAAACAGCTGTCACTGTTCTCCCCAGTGTCTGTCATCAGAGGCGGTCACCTTACTGTGCCTAATGGTAGGGCCTGTTTTGCCTACCAGAGCATAAATGAAAAAGAAAGCCCTGCTCCAGGTTTCCTTTCTTCTCAGCACTGATGGAATTGCTACCGACTATTGCTTCCATCAGCATGTGCTCTTTGAATTCAGTTCCAAGTCTCTTGCTAACGATCACAGACTTTGTATATCAAGGCCGCGCGGAAATGGATATTTATTAGAACAGAAAACTCCTTAGTGCCTTTATTAATCACTAAGTATTTTAAAATCCACAGTTGCTTCCAGATGGGTAGCTGTCATAGCTCGTCCGGAGGGACTATCCCTGCTTTTGATGTGGTTTCTCTTGCAGAATCTAACAAATGGGTCGCGGGCCAGTTGCGAGATTATACAATGTGTTTACAACTGCAGTCATGCTGAAGAAGCCCAGAATATCTCTTATTTATAAGCTGGGGCATGATATAGCTTTCCACACAATGTCAAATGGATTGTTGCTTTGCAAAGTTTCAGAATCAGAAAGGTTGACATATTGACCCAGAGGAGAACCGGAAGGGAAATATTTATATATAAATCTGCATCCATTAACTGTGCTAACTAAAAAAAAAAAAAAGGAGATGACACCTATATTTCAGCACCTTGGACTTTTGCAGCTATTCAGGCTGAGGTTCTGAGCTTACTCCTGAGTTCTAAGGGGATTCCTGTAGGTAACTAGGGGCCTTTCCGCACAGGCTCTAAAAACGGATTTAGAGCCAGATGTG